>JAPDKU010000065.1:0-165075 GCA_027569715.1 Hamigera avellanea | reverse complement strand
TGACTGAAAGTTAAATTCATTCGAGACTCCTGGGCATGTGTACGGTCGGAAGTTTGATGATGATAGCGACGGTACAAGGTAGACTGATTAACACCATAAACACGAGCTGCTGCAGTGATAGTTGGAAATTTTTTTTGCTTAAGATCTTTTATGGCCAATTGAATTCTTTTTTCTGTATCCATTTTTATTCAGGATGTGCTGAAGTGGAGTTGTGCGATGGAATAGAGAAGAGGCTGTTTTCGAATGGGCTTATGCAAAGGTGGGTGATATGCATAGGTGGGTGAGACCCACGTACAGCCTTTTTGCTCTCATTTTTATAGATTAGAGACTATCTTAGTTATATATGTAGATCTAGCAATCTCCTCGTTATCTTCGCTTCTTCCCTGGGGGAAGAGCCATCGATCAATTATGGGTAATAGTCAATCATTCTCCCTTGGCAGACGCTAATCCTCTACAGTAGCATCTATCTGTACCTGCCATGGCAGCCTCTATATGCTGCCGAACGTCAGACTCCCTTCACTTGCAGAACAGGCATGTCATGATTGGAGTTCGGGAAGTCGGTATAGCTCACCCCCTTGGACCTGCTGCCCTTATTCCCAGTTACGTATGGTGCCAACACGTGACCGACTCCGCGGTGTTTTTCATATTTTGAATTTTTGATTTACATAGAAAAATTGCGGCCGATTCTAATAACAATAAAAGCATAAAAAAGCTCGCTTTCCAAATGTAAACAGGTACGCGCTCGAGCGCTTGGGGTGTTTACTCTATCTGTATATTTATAGGCGTGGCGTCCACGGCCTCGTCTATAGCCTCAACGCCTCGTCTACAGGCTCGGGAAGATATGGGGTGGTAGAATTTTTGATAGAACTAGCCTAACTAGGAATAAGGCTGTGGCACCTGGGCCCAAGGGGGGTGTGGCTGTGCTATTGCCTTATATGTGAAATTCAGCTTGAACTCGTCAGCAAATACGTCTCCGTGGCGCAATTGGTTAGCGCGTTCGACTGTTACTCAACAGTCAATCGAGAGGTTGGAAGTTCGAGCCTTCCCGGGGACGCCATTTGTTTTTTTTATTATTAATATTTTGATTTTTTCCCTGACCTTTCATCAAAAACATCGAGAACTTTTCTCCACCGCCCCCCCAATTTGATATATATGCCTGATTTCCCAAATGATTGTACTTTCTCAAGTCGCCGGTTGGCTTTGCGGGATCTGATTTCAACCAGGTTGAGATGGAGGAACGCCAAAAGGGACATGTCAGGTCTGTAGAGCAGGCATCTAAATGTTCGTCATATCCGCCCCGGTCGCCATTGGGAATATCCCGAGCGGATATACAATTGGTCAAATGCCGCACCAGTCCAGGGCTTCGGTCTCCAGGTTGCTATGTCTCCTCAGGTATCAAAATCTTCCATATGGACACCTGCGCATTCCGACACTCGGCCTTGTCATGACTGCTGATCTCGGGGGCTCCTGTATATATTGGCTAAAGCTGTGGAGTTGACTCATTTCTGCCCAAACACTTTGCGACATTGATTCGTAGCATAAACACGAGAAGACCTGCTAATCTTTGACGAGCTCGAACTCGGAATAGATGCCTTGGCGGTACATTGTCGAACTAAGCAAATCGTTGAGCCTAGATCGAGCCAATTCTGTCATCTGAAGAAAGAGCCCTGATTGCTTCCAGATACCTACCTGACTAGTTATTCTCTGCACAGGGATTGGTTATCCGAGGGTTCCGGATCGGCGTGTGCCGACTGCTGGATGGAAAAATGAAAAGGGCATTAGATCTACTCCGTATATTCCATTTATACCCTGTGTTGATCCTCTTCTGCCTGTGAAAACCTTAGGTTAGGATAGGATATAGAGAGCCATGTCCTATATCAGAACAAGGAATGGACTCTCTTGTCTTACATCTGCATAGCACATACACCGCCGTCTTTCATTGACTGGAGCATCTTAGGATATTAATACCACAGCTTAGTACCTCATTATATATTTTTCGGTGGTAATATACATATAAATCGGTCTTACTCTCACACCGATTGCCAACTGACAGCCTGTGAGTTGGCTGAAGTGAAACTTGTTTTAGGCATAACGATAGAGACGCATATATACATACATACGGTTGCAGCTTTTGGATATCTGAATCACGTAGAGGTGGCTATTGTAACTTCAAATTCTAAATCTAGCACCAAACTGCAGACATTTATTTCTGATGCGTTCAAATAGATGGAATAGTCGCTGATTCGCTGATTCCAAAAAGATGGAAGACAAAAAAGAAAAACCGTCCTCGGGAAGGCTCGAACTTCCAACCTCTCGATGAACTGTTGAATAACAGTCGAACGCGCTAGCCGATTGCGCCACGAAGACGTGTTTTTGTTATACACCCGAAAACCACAATGCCATAAAAACTATACTTCAGATCCATGCTATACCGGGCACGTGGCCTACGTGCAGCTGAGCGAGCGGGAAGTTGTGTTTTCCATACCCTACAGTTGTATATATCCGATCTATATCAGAAGGGAAATATATCAATAGTTCCTCCTAGTTTCTTGGGAATTCGGGGAGGTCGATTGGTGTTGCGAGTCTGCGAGGACCATCAGATTCCTTAGATATATATCTTTAAACGACTCGCCGACAATCAGCGCTAATCTGTAGGAAAGTTGGGCAGCCATTAGATCCCGAAAAGCTCTTATAATACTGAGGGAAAGTGCCCTGCTGCTGCCTGCAGGCGCATAAAGCTGTAGCAAAAGAATCCTTATATAGTTTCTAGAGAATGCCATGATGTTAGACTTTCGACATGTCGGATCCTCTCCTGGTTGTGGATTTACTTTCTCTGCCGAGTTTGCGACTTGCCGTTCTTAGAAACTGCAACGAAAGGAATGCAACGAAAGAATATACAAGATATTTGAATATTTAAAAGATTAATATTTTCACTATTTTTTTTAAATCACCGCATTTTGCTGGATATAACCTTTCCACGCAGATGGTGAGTGTACTCGAATCCTCGAACGACAAAGAAACCAGTAATTAGGGTAATCAGTGGCAAGGCTGCCGAAAATGCAACATAATGCCGAGCAGTGGATAGAAAAATACAGATTACCATAGAACCACTCGAAGCCCAGCCAAGCGACCTTTCAGTGCCCCAAGAGAACGCATATCAGCTCCGAGGCAAGCCGATACTTTGCGATTTACGCGCTGGCCGAGAGTATAAACAAAGGGTTATGTTTGGGCTTTTAGTGTCTCTCTAAACTTACTGATCTGTCAGCAGTGCCGTGTACCTAGACTCGTCCACTCCAGCACAATCTGCGGCACAAGTAGATTGCTCAATGAGCACCACAAGCTCGTGGGCCACTGGTGTTCGTCGGTATAACGAGCTGCCAAATCGTCAGACACGCTGTGGCCTAATTTGCCAATATCTCAAGGCCCAGAGAGGATAAAGATAACATACGCACGAGTGTATCTTCGTATAGCTCACACATCTTGCATGTCCGTGTCCACGGCAGGTGGCTGGATCTCCTCCGTATTAGCTTTTCGATTGAAAGGATCATGCTTTCTTCCAGCTTCGTCGAGTGCACCAGCAAATGAAGTTGCCGAGAATCTCTTCGACGTGGAACCATAAGTGATCCAGCGGTTGAACTAGATCGCATTAGTAATCTGAAGGAAATGTCGCGAATGGGGGGTTGTAACATACCGTTGCGATCCGGACCCCGAGCCACAGGCACCTGTGGGTCCTTGAAATATTCAAAGATGGCGTTTCAATTAATCGGCCTTCATCCTCGGTCGGAGCATTGCTGAAGAATAGTTCTGGATAGTAGAACCTACTCCAGATTTGGCCGCGTATCATAAAATCCTCGGGCAGTTGCTGCGTGGCCCCTGCTTCGGCACTGGGAAATGCTTCACTCTCAATTTTCTTTATGTCTGTATCCTGGCGAATCATGGAGTTGAGGAAGGTAGCGATCTTCGTCCATGGAACTACTTCTTCGATGTGCAGCATGCTCTCCTGGTTGAGTGCTAGACACCATACGAATGATAGACAGATATGGACTGCGGGAAAGACGTTTTTGTCGCCAATTCGATCAATGACAATGGACAGCGTACGGAAAGCCAAGTAAGAACCACATGTGACAGTCCGTGAATGATTCGAGTCGAAAACTTTGGATCTTGACGGTTCAAGGTCGACCGAATTGTGCTTCGATGATGCCCAGTACTTCATGGCAGACAAGTAAGCGTCTCTGAAGGACGTCCGGGTTCCTGCTCCGTTGTTGAATTCCGCAGGCAAGGTAGCATCTGCATTGCCGTATTCAAAGATAGCAGCAATGTTGCACGAAGAAATGTAGGCACCTTGTAGTCGGAATGTCACACCAGCCCGGCCAATGTGGTCATCAAGCCGAGATAGAAATTCACTTGCCAAGGAGATGAAACGATCGGAAGGCCCTTCTGTGAAAAGTCTGCCATGGGCACCCACGAATGCAGTGACAAGGGAATATCGAGGGTTGTACGACGACTTTGACCCATCGAGTAGCGGACTGAACAAAAGGAGAATGCTCTCCCTGGTGCTTGGAAATGGATTGCCCGTGATCAGAGACTTGGTGTAGAAGAATAATTGCTGAATAATATCCGGTCGAGCCAATACAGCAAGGTGATGCTGTATCCTACCAACGTTAGGATTTTTATCAGCCGCTTTATTGTACCAGTATCTGGCTACTCCGGCCCAGACTTCGCGGTCGCGCATGTCGGCTTCTTCCACAGCCATGCGATATCTTGCCAGATCCCCAAGACATTCGATCCACGTCGCTTCGAACTTCGGCACACTCTCCAAGAGTAACGTCATCATGGAATACGCATAATATATGAACTGAAGCATGTAGTCCAGGGATTGAGGTAGCCTGTGGCGTAATGGCTCGAGGAACGAGTGGATCCCGTAGCGCCATAGACGAGCGGGCATGGCGTACTTCTCTGCCAATCTTCTGATTGCTGGACTTGCCGCAGGGTGTTGGGAGGCTAGGAAAAAGTCATGGTGCTCATGTAACAGTGTTTGATGGTTGCCGAACACATGTTCCCACTGTTTACGATCGATCTCGCTCTTCGTCTGTGACAACCCTTTGTCGATTCCAATAAGCCCCTTTTCAACCATGACTAGCCCGGCGTAGATTGCTCGAACTTCATGAATCAATTGCTCTTCCGTAATGGGATGTGTTTCTGGTTGTAGGAACATCCCCTGTGATTCCGTCAACCCGAACGCTGTAGAATCTCCTTCGGTCGATTCGTCAGTAGATTCGTGTGCCCAACTTTGACGGATCATGTGCGTTCGTCGGCCATGCCGCCTAGTCGAGTCGGGATCCGAGCATTCCACGCGGCGAGAGTCATCAGAAACAGGACTGAATCGGATTTGTAGAGGTGGATGTCCAGGATCACTCTCATCTAGGCTGTTTGCGAGATCCGCAGATATCCTCGGAAAAGCATCAACTCCATGGGTCTTCTCTTTGGGGCTTTTGTCTGCCTGTCGTGAAAGAGGTCGTTTGGAAGTGTTGACGGACCGCCTGCGCCCACCCATCAATGCATGACAGCTGTTCTGAGTGGAATGCCGCGGTCCATATCCGACATTATCCTGGGGATGAGCGTCCGCTGAGGCGTACCCCTGATTTGTGTTCTCAAACTGACGGACATCTGGTGAAGCGCCCGCAGAGTACAGTCTTTTATTCGAAAGGGACGGACTCGCGGAATGACGAGCCAGATTGGCAGCCGAAGATTCGGGGGTAGCCACCTCATCTGATGCGAATCTCCCGAAAGACCTACTATGGATGTCAACCAACTGTTGGGCAATACGAAGGAGCGAGACAGAGCCATTGAGATAGGGTCGCAAGGCCTAGAAGTGACAGTTCACTTACATGGCAGACTCATCTCCAACAATCTCGACCTCAGGATGCCCCACGGGTTGGTCGGCCAATCCACGAGCACTATGTTGCTTGGTTCTGACTTTGGCACTCCGCCTTGAGGATCCTGCCTCGGGCTGCCGATGTATCATTTCTTCACTATGAACGTCGCTCATCGTATATCCAGGACGCAAAACGTCACCTGACGGATAGAGTACCGTCAGTCGCTAGACGCCACCCAGCTTACATGCAGAGTCGGTGCCACAAGATGCTGCGCGCTTAGGGAGAAGAGATAGGAAAGCTTGAAGATCGACACATGAGATGAAAGGACAAATGGCTGGCAACTTTACGGGTGTTCTAGGTTCACAACAACAAGGTATAGATGCCCTCAGATAAAGGATGTGATCAAACAAACAGTAGGAAATGGAAGAGCCGCCACCTGGCAGTTTACTTACCACGAGAACGGAAGACGGCGATTAACTTATACTCGAGAGATGCTGATGCTGAATCTAGCTCATTTCGAATTTGAACCGCGAAGGCAAGCAAGCGCCAACCACACATGGGCCCTCTAGGCAAGTAGGTAGATTTTCATGATTCTATAGACAAGGCTAAGGAAAAGGCAAAGGAACGAGGGGTTGTTGCCTCTTGGAAGGTCCCGCCGTGGTGCGCGCTACTGCCGCATTACGGGAATACGCGTAATTTTCAATACCATCACCGTCATCCTCCGACTTTTCCATCTAATACTCCGTATCTTCGACTCGAATGTAGTAAGCGATTCACCCGATTCACCCTTCGCGTGGGACAACATCAATGGAACACTTCCCATGATGTTTTGCTTCTGTTGCTTGCACAGCGCAGAATCGGAATGTCGCATCCTCAGATGGAAATGTGGCTCGTTGTCGACAAGGCTGCGGCTTGTGTAAGGCATATTGCTTTAAGATCGCTGCCTTCTCCATCGAGCTTCGTGGAGCGCCATGTTCTTTCAGTTGTCATACTGACGCCGAAGTCGACATTCTATCGCTTCAGGACTGAAATTTGGTTTATTCTTCCCTCTCTGAAGGAACCCGTAATAGCTGCCTCCTAGCCTCGAATTTCCCCAAGGCAGTGAATCGTGTAACGTTGCGCGCCTTGCGTCGACCAAAACCACAAGGACAGAGTATGTGAGTATCCTCATTGCAGGATCGATGACAGATATCTCTTTTGTCAACACTCTGGTCAAATCACCTTAGTGACGAACAATCAAACAGCTTCGGACTCTGCATGGCTTGATTCGAAGACATTTGCTAGATGGTAAAACCAGAGGGAGTTTGAAATATCCAATCTTTATCTTGATTGAACCTATTCTGCAAAATGGAGTGCGAACAAGCCTCTCTGGAGCTACTGAAGGAATGGCAATGAGAGTTTCGCGACCTCGTTTCTCCTTTGAGAAACCAACACAATTCCTTGTCGTTCATCTTTCTTCTTGCGTTGGATACTACATTATGTTGTTTCGAAATATCGATATGGATAGTTTCTGCCCTGTGCAATTTCCATTCGGCGAGACCACCGTGACATTGATGAGCCAAGGAGTTCCTCCGCCTGCATTTTCGTCTGTCTCGATTACGCTGGCGCCTTGCAAGAGTCAAACCCGTCAAAATTTCTCCCATATTAGTCTATTCCATTGATCCATCTGGCAACCCGCTAATTTTTGGTTTTTTACAATAGGAATAATCGGCTGCAATTGATGGCCCGAAAGCTACCGAGGAGTTCACCGCTAGGCATCAACGCCCCTTGAGAGACAAAGTGGCACCGATTGACGGCAGAACGGATCCTTTTGCTTCCACTTAGACTACCTGTCAGCATTTCGACGTTGGGTCACTGACGGATTGACTGGATCGCCCGGCCGAAATATTGGGTTTCTTTACACGCCTTCGACCGTTTTCGCTTTTGTGCTCAGGCCTTTGGTTGTTGTTGACACCGCTCTTTCGCATTATCCGAACCACACTCCTCCGAACACTTGCATTTCTGGAAGAATAATACCGCAGGATTGATGAATCCACCGCCGTAATTTGCACCTGGCATTGAAAGCCACTGAAGTCTCCTTCCAGGTGGCAAGTGTTTGCATTGTCGCAGCTTTGTTTCAGTTTCTTCCAATAGAGGGTTGCAGTCTCCTTTTCTTTCCCAACAGGCGATTCCTTTGGGTAGCCGCGCACAAATTGTGACCAGATATTCCTACTTGGCAAGGTTTGATTCGAATGCTCGCCTTAGCTTCTATTGGCGCTTTGACCAAGCTGAGGAAGTTATTCTTTTTCCTTCCAATCGACGACCAGAAGGGCCCGACGTAATGATCATAATTTGGGGGAAGCGGAACCAACCACCCTTTACGATGGAGCCTGCAACTGCCAGCGCCCGCTATCCCATTTCCATCCCGTCCACTTTGACGTGGACGTCGACTGCTGTAGGCAGCGGCTGACGTGTTAATCAATGCCTTGCAAACAGGTGAAATCTACTCCGTAGTTCATCTATCGATCTTGCCACAACACGTTTTTAATTCGGCGAGGTTCAGGCCAACTCTCAGTCGATGAAAGCAACCCGAATTTGGGAGAAAAAGGACAGGTAACTCTTTACAGCCTTCATCTTGCATGGGAGATTCACTGCACATCTCTTCGAATTACCAGGGGCAGAAATGGCCCATTTTCGAACACACATTCGGATGAACAGACAGCTTTTTCACACCGCTAACATTGTATACCAGACGCAAAAGCCCGATTCCCTCGAAACTATCGTCAAGGAATGTTATTTTATGCTTAACTATAGTAGCCCCAGCCTCTTGCTTCATCGTCTGCTGTCCCTAACCGATGCCCTCATGCGAACAGCCGGCATATCGATCATGCGCTGCTGTCGTGTAACCAATTGATCCGATCTGGACGGGGAAGCACAGTCCGACTTCATTGGTGGTAGCCATTCTCGACACTCGCCTGGTCGCAATCAAACTATGTTTGATCTTCCATAGTTTGATATCAGCCTTGATGTACTATTCTCTTTCTTTCGCACCGATTCAGTCGAATGCGGTATCCCTTGACAGGAACGGGTATATCACATCCAGCCAGCCACTCTGCAGAAATCTATGTATCTGACCTACCAATGATTGCCAGCATCAAGTTACGCTTCGTCTGCATCGTAATATTGACTCATGATGTATCCACCCTTCCGACGTTGCCGTCTTCGTCAGCCTTACTAAACCTTCACTGTCGAGCAGAACCCATGAAGAGGGCAGCCAATTGCTCGTCAAGCAAATCCTCATACTCAATGATCCATAGCAGTTTCGCATGGAAATTCGGACCGACTGGGCTAGATCGGAGCACGAAGTGTAAACAAACACCAAACATGCTGCACGCTCCCCCGTGGAACCAGACCAATGATAACATGCTACCTATCTGGGTGCCTAAGGTACCTACCGAGGTTCTCTCGTCAGTGTGGCTGGCGCAAAAAGATCACTTCATTCGACAGATTTGAAATTCTCAATGTCTGGATTCGTGGAGCTAGCAAACATTTTGTCCATTGGACATTACATAGAAAAAAGAAAGGATTGAATTGAAAATTATACTTGCAAATATCCACCGACCGTTTTATAAAGTTTTACTCCTCTGGGTGTAGTAACTTACACACCTAACACATCACACTGAAGCTCAATGATCTAACCCGCAGTCTGCATCGAAGCCAACATTGAACACATGTTTTTTTTTCTTTCTCGCTCGCTGCAGAAAGCTCTATCAATCTCACATGGAGCTTCATGACTCTTGTATGGACGCCTTGATTGGCTGACTCAGAAAAGCGCAGGACGGCTTTCGTCATCATCCGATGGATGTACCGGGTATGCAACATGACTAGTACATGAGCAGATTCTTCTGGAACTTGCTTCCTACAGTAAAACGTCGGGGAATAGCACCCAGGATCGGCAATAGCCAACAGCTAGCTCCCTTGAGTCGCAGCCCGTTGAACTTGAGGCTCTTCGTCTGCAGTAGTGGCTGCCTTGAGCTTTTGCGGACCGTAGGCAAACCAGATACATCGTACAGTCGATCTGTCGCATGCAAGATGAACTGCTGCTATACAGTACAGCACAACCGCAGAGCCAATAGGATATCAGTTGTCCTTTAAAGGAAAAAAGGTTCAATAGACACGATACTTCTCGAGTGCCCGCTGCGTTCTTCTCCGCATACAAAGAAATAAGAATGCACAAGGAAAAAAAAAAAAACCTGTAACAACTCTCTCGCTCTCTCTCTCTCTCTCTCTCGTTACCCGACTCCGCACTGTCCTACGGAGTCCGGAGTACAAAGCAAACGACACTCCGCACGGAGTGAAGATGAAATCGCTGCAGAATGGACCCAATTGGCCGAGACTCCTTTTTGCCCGGGTGAATTCCACAGATAAACCTCCAGTGGTCCCCGCACGGCGCAAGGTTCTTTTCGGAGGTTAAGTTTCAAGCGAGGAGACAGTGAACACTGGGCAGGGATAAAACCCCGCCACCATCGCGCTAGAAGGTCAGGTCCGAGCCTGGAGTAATCTATGAAATATAGGAGATCGAATGATGAGGACCCGACGCGGAGTAATTTAGGTATTCGCTGAGGGTAATTTAAGTGTGCAGCCGATTGAAAATTACCGGAGAGATGGAATTACATACATACACGTAGGCATTTGCTCACCACTACCTAGGTAAGCATGTGACACCCCCATCTCCTAATCGTCTATCTTATTGTGTACAATGTACATATGTACAGCGGGCACTATCAGTTGATTGAGCTGGATTGATTACCTGACTAACATACCCAGATTTGTGACATAAGGTGGACGAAGTGGCTTATTCGGGTGGGATGACCCCGTTTCAAAAGTCAGCTGTCGGACCTTGCTTCAGCCTTGTCTCGTGTGCTACACCAAAATGATAGCAAAGAAACCTTGAACACAAAAAAAAAAAAAATCGTCTCTAAGGATAGTTATCTACAGGAGCTTCCCATCGTAGCCTTGCGGCTAAGGTGCGGCTCAGCGTTAAGGTAAACAGACCCGGTCGCCTAGTCCGCACGGCTTTGCTAGGCTTAGAGCCTCGAAATGGTTCGCATCGCGTGGAGAAACAAAGAATGCCATCTCCAACTAGACTACCTCCTTAGAGCCGCACAGACCGAAGCACAAGGTGGAGAAAAAAAGAGAGAACGCCCGGCGTTAGTTGCCTGCGGTCTATGGAGGGCCTAGGTGCACTACACCGCAATCCCATCCATCCCGTGTTTCTTTGTATTGTTGTTGATTGAACGCCCTTGCGAAGGCAGGTGGGATTCACCCTCACGGGTAGCCTTCGAATACGTTGCTGGGCAGGGATGGATGGCTCATGACTTTCGGCAGCTGGTAGGCATTGAAAGGAAGGGAGGGAGGGAGTAGTGCTTCCTCATTGTTCGCAATTGAAAGTTGCCTCGAGAAAACTTGTTCCAAGGATGGTCGACGGTCGAGGCGGATTCCTACGAGGAGCTACTGCCGTATATAACGAGAAAGAGGAAGGATTAAGGATATTAATGAATGTTGATTAAGCGAGTATAGCCAGTCCAATCATTACTCGACAGATGGTCCAAATAGGTCCTCGAATGTATGCTAATGGCAACTGGCAGACTTTCCAAATTAAACGTCTCAGAGTCCATGGGTCATGTCAGCCGTAAATGACAATTGCGATGTGATGTACTGTGGCCCTTGGTAAAGAGTATGATGCAAATAACCATGAACGATGAATCGTGGCATAACGTAAACAAAAGTCGTCCGCAGAGGGCTGGAAAGACCGGGAACGCCATGCTATGCAACTGTAGGAACATGCAGTAATAATTGTATATGATAGATCGTAGACAAGCGTTGCAGATAGTGTATGTTGTGGGCAGAAAAGTACTCGTCCAAGCACGTAGATATCGGGTTATTTTCGACTCATCACAGGCAATGTTCTGTCTTAAGATTTTCAATCAAGATAGGTAGATCCGAACCTATCACGAAATTGTCAGCATGCTAACCATAACACGACCCACATCTGGACGACATACCTTCTGCTTGACTGGAGCACGGCACATTGGGCACGTTGCATGCCCTTTTGGACGAGTAGGTTCGTTTCGCAGCGATGGCATATGCTGATCCGCGCACCAGCGACACAGAATTGCATGGCCACAGGGAAGAACAACCGTATCGATGAGTTGGGTCATGCAGGCCTTACACTCAAGGTTGACCGTCAATTCCTTTGGTTCCTTCGGATCCGGTCTTCCATCGTTCTGATTATCGAGGCCTTTAGATGGAGGTGACGAATCCACACTGTTTGTCCCCTGACGGTATCTTCGGCTGTGTAAAAGACTTTCTTCGTAGATCTCGAAGGCTCTTCTCTCGTCAGCTTGAATGTTGCGCAATAATTCCCCCAGTTGCATTTCTCGCGCCATTTCAGCACGTTGCCGTGGGCTGAGCATTGGATAAACGTCTCCAGCTCTCGGCGTTAGACCCTCAGGGTAATAGAGTGACCTGGACTGAGCCGCTTGAAGAGGCGGATGGGGCAATCTGTGCGGTTGCTGTGGCCCTGCTTCATCTGCACGTCGAGCACGCCGGCGATTGTTATGAACACTAGATCGGGGAGCGTTTGTGCCCGTAGTATTAACAGCGAGACCTTGACCCTGGTGACGTCTTTCGTATTGGCCGACCATGGGAGAAACCCCGGGCTGTGGAAATTGCATGTACGGAGTCGAACGAGGCAATGTTTGTGGATAGATGGGAGGAACTCCGACGCTTGACACATGCTGTGTTTCTGCTGGAACTGGAAATCCTGCCGGGGCCTGCGTCATGATTTGGTACCCTGGCGGCACCATAGCCGGGGCGCCTAGTGACTGTAAGCCTGGGCCTGGAACTGGATAGACATGCTGCGTCGCTCCATCGATGAAGATTGTACCTGGTGCTACCACTCGGGGAGCTGCCTGATTGACGGTCATCGAACGTCTAAGTTCGGCGTGCGCTAAATCCTGCAAACTTTGTTGATACGCTGTATATTGTGCATTGAAATTGCCTGTAGCGATGGCATCCTCGAAAGCACTGCGAGGAGCGCCGTACGCTTCGTTGCCATGCATGTCGACCATCGAATTGACTGCACCGGATGTGAAGGATTGAGGAACGGGAAAAGTGAAATTCCCTTCAACGCCGGATAATCTGTATGGACTTGAGTTGGAGTCCTCTGTGCACTGTTAGTATCTGTTTTTCACTTCACCGAGTAAAAAGGATCATGTTTACTAACCCTGGCCGTTGAGAACCGGATGAGGAGAAGGGGCATCCCCGTAGAAGGTTTGAATTGGTCGAAGCGTTGCATCTGAGCTGAGCACACCGTAGTCATTGGGCATACGCGACTCCAGCCGTTCCCCAGAAACAGCGACGCCAGGGTCCTCAACGACTGGATGAGGCGATCCTGCATCCATAGTGTCTTCGGACGCAGTCCCTAGCGCCCAAGGTCGTTGCAATGCAGTTTCGACAGTTGAGAGTGTTCCAAGCCGAAAATGAGAGACAGCAAGAATGTCAGCAACCTCCTTCTGGATGGCCTGGAATTCCTCTCTCAAGGTCGTGATATTATCGTACCGAGTTTCTCTTGAACGTGGAATTTTTGAACCCAAAGAGACCGAGTGAGGGTAGATAGGTGTCGGAATCAAAGTAGAGTTCGAGATGATCGTTCTGGGAGGAAGGAACCCAGCAGTGATTTCTAAAAGATCGACTGTGGTGGGCGGGGTGTTTTGGTTGGAGGAATAGCGAGCGCTCCAAAATCCTGGATAGCTGAGATGTGGAACAGTGAGTAGACTTTCTTGATAAGTAATTCACAAGGCAGGAGTGAAGGTAGGGGCTTCAAGAGGTGGAGAGACACGGACCCTGGCAATTCCAGCAGTAGCTGGTATTTGCAATTGTAACACTCGAGGCCCTATCCTTAAAGCCAATCGTGGATTGTTCAATACACGAGCAGCAGATGGAGTTCAGCTGGAGACATCCAATGGCACCCTTGTGAGTGCAAGTAAGACGAGTGGACAGAGGAAGCCAAGTGGACATCGTTTGAATTGTGTTCTGTTAGAAAGCTTAGAAGCCTAGGAGGTGGCCTTCTCCAGAGCTCTTTTGCATATCGCTACCATGTAGTCAGTTATCAAGAGACGACCTGGACCGAGTTTCGGAGGTAGACCATACAGGTTTGTGCACAAGTCTGTCCCCAATGCCTGATTGATACAATGGGATGAGATCACTACACTGAATCAGGCGATGACTCTTTTCTCCAGTCATATGCTGACTAGTGTAGTAAATACCGTGACCTTGAGGCCAACGATCCCGAATAGTTCCAAAGGTGAGGGGAAGAAGAAGAGTGAGTAACGTGAGGTTGTCAGGCGTTTGTCACTGGGACGACGGATTTTCGTGAAATATGGAAAGGATTCGTCACTTCTTTCAAAGGACTGCTTTTTTTTTTTTCCTTTTTTTTACTGCTGCAGACAAGATTGGACAGTGCCAAAAGGTTTCGAAAGCTGACGTTCAGAGAACGTTCTACGCTCGAGACCAGCCTGTCAAACCAAGTGTACGAAACATGCTCAGAGCTCGGCCGTGGCCCAAGGAAGCACAAACCAGCGGCAGCTCAGGAGTTTCGATCAGGTACTGGGAGTCTGGGACTAGTTCGAGAGTACTAGCCCAATACGCAGTTGTGTATGATTTGCAAGGGAGCTTCGGACAGCGGACAGCAGGGCGGGTGTTACCATCGACCCCGCAAGAGGAGAACGATCAATGAGGCGGGGGAGCACCAGGTAATTAGAAAAAGAAGAAGAAGCAGCAGCAGCAGCAGAAGAAGAAGAATGACAGGGCCAGCTGGGTTTCACACAAGGTCTGGGGAATTAATTAAACTACCAGCTACCTATTATACCGCATAGTTAAGTCGGGGCTGGAACCCATCGGGTCTACAATCCATGATCCCACGAGAGCGTGGACCGATAAGGCCCTTTCCCGATCTGGCCAGCGAGCTTCGAGGGTCGCGTTCGGCCCCAAATTCCTGTGGTCGACGTCATCCGTCCCGCTTTCCCCCACCTGCGCTTTTCCCCTAAACTTGTCAGCTCCCCTGTGTGGACGGGTTATCTCTCGAGTAACGTGCTAAGGTGATGTGATGGTTTGTAACGTGCACCAGCCTCCAGGTCACACCGTTAATGCTCTGAGAGGAGCGAGGAAGAGTTCCTTGGTCACATTATTCCCACCCCCCCCTATTCTCATCACATGAGGCCCAGATTGTGCTTGTCGGCACGCTTGCTAAGACCTAGGATCGAGTCCGGACCTCGACGAGCAATGGCAAGCTTTACAATTCCTGGCTCGGATGAGTCGCAGACCCTAGCGGTCAATTGCACACCAGATCTGTCGAAAGATGATCTCTTGCGATTTCCAGCGTTCAAGATCTGGCTTTCCACGTTACAGCGATCCTTGGCACGCCAGAACAACCCATTCCATGAGTTTAATAAATCGCCTTATCTCCTCCGCAAGATTGAGATCCAAGCAGTCGATTTCTTCAGAGGTGGCCGTCTGGGATTTGTGAAATTAAAAGCAGATGTCTCAAATGACCGCGGCGAATCTCTCCCGGGGAGTGTGTTTTTGAGGGGCGGCAGCGTCGGCATGCTGGTGAGTTGTTTTCATTACCAAGTCCTCTCCTACTGTGTCTGGATTAGCATTCCGACGGTAACTTTATTTCGAACTTTTCGACAGCTCATCCTCCAGCCCGACGATACGCCCTCGGCATCCGAAGAAGGCAAACATGTTATCTTGACAATTCAGCCGCGCATCCCGGCCGGCTCGTTAGCTTTCCCTGAGATCCCTGCCGGAATGCTGGATGAAAGCGGGACGTTTGCTGGCGCTGCCGCGAAAGAAATCGAGGAAGAGACCGGGCTATCAATACCGCAAGGTGAACTTATCGACATGACTTCTCTTGCGCTGCAATGCATCCAGGAGCCTGAAGATGGCGAAACGCTGCAGAAGGCGATTTATCCGTCCCCTGGAGGAAGTGACGAGTTCATTCCCTTGTTTCTGTGCCAGAAGCGGATGCCCCGGAAAGACATAGAGGGCTTGCAGGGTCGATTGACGGGGCTGCGGCAAGCAGGAGAAAAGATTACATTGAAAGTAGTGCCTCTGGAAGACTTGTGGAAGGAAGGATTACGAGATGCGAAGACTCTTGCTGCCTGGGCTCTTTTCAAAGGATTGAAACAGGAAGGTAAGATTTAAAGGGCAAAGCTGGAGTGCTGGCGGCGAAGATGGAATGCGAATAGATCACGCAACCAGAACTGTTGGTCATACTTCACCACGGCCTTACCCTCGAATTATCGCACTATAATGTCTGAATTAAACGACGACTCTGCCCCAAGAAGATTTGAGACACTCCTGAATTCTGACATTCATGTTAGAAGCAAGGTGAAAGAACTCATATCTAGAAGAATCTGATCAATTGTAGTAGCGAATCTGTTCCAAAAGCTTTCTAGCAACTTCAAAGTCGAAATTTCTGCGCGAGTTCGATGCCTTCCGCCAATGTGCCCACCCGCGCATCGATGGCATATCCTTCGTTCTCGAGTCTCTTGGTCTCCGCAAACAAAGAAGCTAGCGGCACGGTGAAACACTCAATGAACTCGTTGTCCTCTAGCTCTGGCTTCGGGTTCTGGTTTTCAGGAAGAGACATGTCTACACGGACATGGACCATGTTGAGATTGGTGTTGCAAAATCCCGGGTCTGTCGGAGGCAGTCCTCTTTGTCAGTTAAAGAAACGACTGGCTCATGCACGTGGCATTCAACCAGCACCGTCCGACACATGAGATAGGGAAGCAAGACGCCTAAAATGAAAGCACTTCAAAAGGAGTGCTGATCTGAAGCGCCGCCCCGTTCCACGTTAAAGGATTGGGGCTTTGAATGCTTTGAACGACAAAATCGTTCCGAGTGTGTATCTTCAGAGGAACACCAGTGGGTGGCTTACCGTTATACATGACCGTGCTCGTCTGTTCCGCCACTCCTACATAACCCGTCTCTTCTTTAAGCTCCCGTACAGCGCATTCCTCCGGAGTCTCACCAGCGTCTATCAGACCAGCAGGAACCTCAATGACCACTTTATCAATTGGAGGGCGGTATTGCTTTTGCAAAAGAATTTCTGGGCCGGTTGATTTGTTGAGGATGGTTACAATTCCCACACCATCGATAGCACAGTTTGCAGGACGGGTCTGGGGACTATGATTAGCCTAGCCGTACTTGGTCTCCTATATTTTGCTTTTGTCGGAGTGAGCCAGGCCATAGCCTTTGACTATTCACCAAGTCCAGAAAGCCATGATTTGCTCGAGATATTGCAGTGTATCAACATATAGCAGGCATCTGGCTTTCTTTCCTTCTCGTATCCCACGAAAGAAAGAAGCCATGGATTGGATGGCATAAAAAGAGATGAAGCAAGGGTCCTACCTGGCGCTCGGCTGATTCCCATGTTCTCTCTATTCCGACAGGATCGGTATAAGTTGTCTTCACCAGTCTTGTCCACTTAGCCTCAGTGGGGTCCTGTAGGAAGCAAACCGTCAGATAACGATTGGCTGATACGTATCATATGGATATTTCTAGTCATGACAAGGAATTGTGTGTGAATGTAGAAAGAACTTCGGAAATAGAAAAAAGAGAGGAAACTGATTTCCATTTCTGCATCACTCATCGATATCAGGGGATTGATCGTATTACAACGTACCAAGGGCCCGCGCTCCAACAGCTTGGACTTTGCGTATTTCGGATCCGACATATTTATGGTACTTTTGACCAGGAGATTATGACGAGACCGATTGTTCCAAGCGCGACAGAAATTGGGTCCAGATGGGGAGAAAACCTGCAATCAATGAAAGTGGAAGTGTTGTATAATATTCAGATCAAGCAAGTTTGGCACCGAAGCAATGCCGACCAGCGGGACAAGGAGGGAGGGGAAGGTTGGCCCGGGCCGTGACCTCATAGAGCAGGGTTAACCCTTATCTTATCACCCCGCCGATGGTACAGTATGGCAGCTTGTTCGAGATTCTCTGCTCGACTTTCTGGAAGTCGCTGGTAGTCTATGAGATCATTGTCCAAATCGCCAGGAAAACACTTCCCGCTCATCATACGGACTCGGTCGCTTGCAATTCTAGAACCTCGGTGGTGGGGGCTGCATTCCTGCGCGTATGATCATCTGTGCAGCAGGATGGGGTATGGTGTTGTTGTTTCTTTTTCTGTTTCTTCCCTTCTTCCTTTCATGCACCAATCTCGGGAACCTCATAGTCACCCTGAATACCCATTGGGATTCATGAGAATATTGAACTTGTTGGAGACCATCCGACAGTGCCTATGGAGATGTAATATCCCAGTAATACAAATGAGATACAGGGTCTTAGAGCAGCATCTGTGGTCATTGGAAGGCCGGTATCATTACGTTACTACCTGCAGGGACGAATCGGACGAAGAGGTCATCTGGGAAGAGAAATACCTACTTCCAGATGATAAATAAAACCGCTGATCAGAAGCCAACTTCTCGACCTCCGATAATGTACTGTAGAATTGCTATGACCTTCCGGGCGAACCCACAGTCCTCACTCACCGGTGAATATTTCTAGCCATCTGTGGCAAGGAATCAAATCCGATTCGCCTACTAGATCCCTTACTGATTTACTGTTCTGATATGGTCAGATTCAAGTCAGTAGAAGACTTAATGTGTCACGCTGGAAGGTGCCGCGAAGCGTCACCGGATGCTGAAAGAAGGAATTGGCACACCGTGATACATGGAGCGAGATTGGGGGACTAGACTTCGAAACTCAACGAACCCCTGCCCCGATTTTTCCATTCACGAGAATCGAGCGCTTGAAACATGGATGCGATGGGATAAAGTGACGGTGTGCGAGTCTCCTTCAGATTGTTAAACCATCAGACAAAGAAAATGGACGTATCTCGTACTTTCTCAAAATCAAAGTGGCTATCACATGAGCGTGGACTCGTGGAGAGCGCCTAGATGGCATGTTGAAAAAGCCTGGCACCAATAGGTCACATACCACGTAAGCATGATATGCTCGCTATTTCTCTCAATTTCAAGATGGAAAAGAAAACCGCGCGGCTTGATCATCCTGCGACCGTGCCCACAGTGACCACGGGGTCAGTGTTCGTACCCGCTATAGGCCCTACAGTTCTGGTTCTGAGACGCGAAGAAGAGGCCAAGACTCCCTGCAGGATTATGCTCGATTCGTTTCTCAGCTATTTGAAATGTGGTGGTATGGAAATCTCTCGACAGATGGATGAATGCAAGTGACAGGTCACTTTATGCAACGTGGTGGGAGGGTGTGGGCTGTTTCCCCGGACATCTTTACTTTAGGGGGCGCTCACTAGTGCCAAGTCGGTGTTGGCCCAAGTGGACTACCCGCTACTCAAATTTTTTTGGTTTGACAGACACATGGATTTTGGATGGAAATGAATTTTTCTATTGTAGCAGTATTGTATTCTGCAGGCTACTGGCGAAACTGGTATCTCGTTGTCAATGGAAACCCTGTCTATGACAGAAAAGGAGAATAGTAATGCATGTAACCCGGAAGGAAAAGTAAAACCCGAATTGGAACCCGTGGCGGGACTAGAGTCCTCTCGCCGATAACCCAAGGAAACCCATGAACTTGCACGAACCAGCGAGCCCAGCTGTCGAATCGAATCGTGAAGATCAGAATGAAAAGTTGAAATAGCTCCGTAACGACCAACGCTCTCGCTGTCATAACCTCATGTGTAGAAAATCGAAGAAAAGAAGCGAAATCGAAGAAGTGATGTCACCGACCCACTTAGATCGACTCGATTTCCGCCAGGCACTGCTGGAACTCGGCCCAGTCCTTCATGATGACTTTGGCACCGAGCTCTTCGAGACGCTGAGCCATTTCCATTTTCTTCTCGTCGCCCTCGTAGCTGCCGACATAGCCGATGACTGGAATGCCTGCACGGATGGCGCTGAGAGCACCAGACTTGCTGTCCTCAATGGCAACAACCTCCTCGGGCTTTCTGCGGCAAACATGAAGGGCATGGAGGTAGATGGCGGGATCAGGCTTAGAAGTGGGCTTTGGGAGGGAGCTGGCCGCACTGAAGACATGGTTCTCCGGGAAGTACTTGTCCTGGCCGACCTTCTTGATCGAAGCCACAACACGACGCAGAGCGGACGAAGAGACAACAGCCATAGCGTACTTCCCAGACTTGTGGATTTTCTCCAGTTCAGCGTTGACACCAACGCAAGGCTGAGCCTTTGCCTCGAGCTTGGCAATGACCTGGTTTTCTTCCTCCTTGACATAGTACTCGAGTTCTTCCTTGGACAATTCGAACTTGTACTTGGCCTGGAGGGAGACCATCATGCCGCGGAAGTTCTGACCGACAAAGTCTTGGATGAGCTCTCCGCCAGTGTAGCGATCCTGGATGTTACGCTTGGCCAGGATTTCATTGGCAAGATCTGCGCACGCCTCGAAGGCCAACTCTTCCGAGAGGACGAGGGTGTTATCGCAATCAAAGAAGATTTCAGTGATCTGCAGTAGTGCATCCGTCAGTATTGTGGGTCATTTGATAACAGTGGGGACTAAGGACTATCGAACCTTAGGCATGATGAATAGAAGTTGACGAGATGTAGTATGAAATCTAGTAGACCGATGACAATGAAGATCTTAAAAAAGATGGAGAAGACTTGGGTTGGGCCTTGGTAGTTAGTGGAGGATGGAAGTGAGAAGGGCTGATGGACGAAGGTGAGAGATGGTTTGTAGAAGTGTTGAGGGATGAGAAGTGAAAGGGTTGGACTGAAATAAATGAGGAAACAGTGAATAATGGAAGGGATGCCTTCACGTTCCTTAAGTAAATTCTGGGAAAGCGCCAGTGACGCGCTGGTTGTCGATACCAGTAACAGACAATGACGATGCCCGCTAGTGATTACTCCGAATAGGATAGGTACCTAAAGGCAGTCTCCCGGGCAAGAGCGGGATAGCGGGGACTGAGGTCATATCGTGACGTCTGCGACGGGGTCAAGCCCAGCGCTGAGAGCGCCGAGGGGCGGCGGCTTTCGGACTGGCTCCGGACGCCAGTGAGAGCGCTAAACCCATGATAGCAACCTTCGAAGCCGCCCGCTACCACTGTTGCCCTGCCCATCTGCCCTGCAACGCTGCCATTCCCTTCTCTAAACTGGTTTTGTACTAACTCCTACACTGGTGTGATTACGCACGGAGCCACTAATTATTATTCACCATCTAAGTGGTGTCATGGCCTCGGTGTCGGGTTCTTAGCCTTGATGCCTCATGGGTGACTCTGAGGCTGTGCGAGGAGGATTGACGGTGCTCTACGGTACACAGTACTCCGTGCACGGTACCTGCCCTAACGCTTTAGGCCATAAGTCTGGGTCCGAATTCGAAAGTTGTGGGCTATTATTTCCCTGTTCTCTTATCGCTAGACTACTCCGGTTGCCTCAATAATCGATGATTGATCTCGCCTCGGGTTTCAGCCCGGAAACCATGTTTCCATATTGGCGTCAAGATCCACCCGCACATGGGAATCGCCAGGAGTGCTTGTGCAAAGGCATTTTGATTGGACCATCAGACACGGCAACCTTTGGAACAATTTGCGCAATTCATGTGGTTGTTCTCGGTCAAACAATCTCAACCGCAAAAGACTCCTACCCTGGGCCTCCAGTCTCTAACACAAGTTAGGTAGGTTCGGTGTAACTGATCCAACGAATCGATCAGTCTAATGCAGCATTTCCCTAGCCTTTCCTGTTGCCTGCATGCCCCGCGTCAGCCTTTCCTCCCCCACTAGTACTGTACAGACTTCAGAGTACTTACTACAGACCGTGGGCAACTTTAACCCCCATCAGTCTCTGGCAGAAAGTTATAAGCATCTGATTGGTTAGATGTTTACCAGCGAATGCTAACGCATCTGCCATCTTTTCGCGACAGAGTTACCATCAACTTTTTTTCACCTCCCAGGGACCCGTAAGTGGCGGAACTTTGCGGACGGCAGCGCAATCAGAATGGGTAGTCCCGACGCTTACCCCGTATCCCTATCGTCCCTTCATTTCCCCTCTGCGGCACAGTCCATCTCTCAGACGCTTTCCTCATTGCGACGATCGGCACTATCCGTCACCAATAGACTTCGTTCAATTGAAACGGACGCTGTCTTCGTTCGTGAGGTTGCCAACCACTACGAACTCCCTCTTGTTGCCAACGAGAGATGCGGTAGCTGGTACATTCATCCTGACACGAAGACTGGCAGTGCGTACTTTAAGAGTACAGATGGCCATACAGGCCAATGGGACTTCAGCTTTCGGAGGCTGAATCTGCAAATTCTTCCGATTGCTCGGCAGCATGGAGGGTAAGCCATCTTGTCATTTCCCTTTATTGACTCGATTTTGACTGTAATTGGTTCAGATGTATCATCGTGGATTCAACACGCCGGGGAAAGCGTAAGTTCACTCTCCATATGGTCTCATTTCTAGTTTGTTCAATTTATCCGTCGCTGTCTTATCTTGCCAGCTTTGTCGACTATGGAAACAGGAATCCTTGTTAACAAGGCACAGTGATGCCTGATGCCCTTTCCAAAACCGTTCCCATTTGGTGCGCGGTCATCAATCGAACACTATTTCCTTCCGATACCACGTATCATGCCGTACAATTCCCTCCAAACTTATTGGGTGCATCTGAAGAGTCTCAGATAGAACGGCGAATTGACGGATTTGTTAAATCCCTCAAGGTAACTTTCGTAACTGCAACCGTCGGCGCTGTAAACTGATCCCAACTTGCAGGACCTTAAACTTGATTTGGATGAGCTCCGACAACAGCTAGGAAAACCTATTCGAGTGGCATGGGCTAATCGATCCTACTTCCACCCGACGGATTTACACAAAGGAGACGGATACAATCTTTTCGTTCTCTGTTCGGCCTCCAAACGAGTCCATGGAGCGGAGATTTCAGAAGGAGGCTACATCCAGGGGGCCGGAGATGACAGCGAGGGTTGGGCCCACGGACTAACTCCGCCAGTTTTCTGGGCGAATAAATCCACTCTCTTGAGCACGACAGAGGAAGATCTACAGGATCTTATCGAACAGCTGATGGATGAGTATCGCAAGCGGAACAACGATCAACAGGCTACCCTTATTGCACCAACGGGGAATCTCTACATCAGTCAAACAGATAGTCGTTTGAACAATACTGGTCTTTATGACCTTGCGATTGACTGTAACGGAAGCCCAGCAGCTGCTGAAGGAAACGCAAAGCGGTTGAACCTCGGTTGCGGTTCCTCCAAGCTGGGTAGTCGCGATCTCCGGAAATCCTTGGACAAGGTGCAGACTTTTGTCGCCTCTCGGCTGGCGAGTGACCCTTCACAGTCACTTCTCGTGACCTGCGAATCCGGTAAAGACCTCTCTGCCGGAGCCTTGCTTGCGATCTTGTGCTTGTTCTATAATGATGATGGTAATTCCGCTCTATATTAAGTAAACTATACTTCTCAAACTAACTGCCCTACAGGCGATTTTGTTGGCGAGCAAAAAGGGCATGTGATTGGCAAGCAATTCATTCGACAACGCCTCGCCTGGATTGTATCATCGAAGCATGACGTGAATCCTTCGCGCTCGACTCTTCAATCAGTCAATGCATTCCTCATGCAACGACCTGATTATTGAAGACATTACGATGCGACAAACCACACGATCTTGATGGTTTCGAAGCCAAGAAAGGCCCTTCGGTCGAAGAAACGGACCTTGAATAGCTTCATTCATTTTCAACTGCCTCGACGATAGCTCCAGCGCTTCCTTGATCGAGTGCGTTCAATACAGCCATATCCTCCTCCGTGATATTGAAGTCGTAAACATCGGCGTTGGCGATGATGCGTGAAGGGTCGTCACTCTTTGGCAGTGGCACCCACTCTTTCTGCAGCGCATAGCGTATCAACACCTGTTGTGTGGTTTTTCCGTACTTCTTCGCAAGTTCGACTAATGTAGGATCGTTGGCTTTGTAATTTCGCACGATCGGTGCGTATGCCTCGACAAGGATTCCATGCTTCTTGCAATATGCGTCAACTACTCGCTGCTGGCACCATGGATGAAGCTGTATACGACTTGCTGTCAGTACAATCCAGACCGGTCGATGGGTAGTAATGTTTGATTGATGCGACAGCCGGACTCACCTCAATCTGGTTTACATGCGGCGGCCAGACCTTCGCATATGCCTTCATCTCCTCAATGTGCTTCACACCATAGTTGCTCACACCGATGCTCTTCGTTTTGCCTTCCTCGAATAGTTTCTCCAACGCCTGCCACATCTCCTTTCGACCAGCTGCACCAGAACTGGAGCTGTGGATGAGGAAGAGGTCGACGTAACCGTCCTTTCCTGCGATTTTATCAACACTGGCAAGAAGCTTGTCATATGTACCTTCGAGTGAGCCGGCAGGACTAATGATTTTAGTTGTGACGAAGATCTCCTCGCGAGGAATGCCAGATTGGAGAATGGCCTCTCCGACCTCTTTTTCGTTTCCATAGAACTGAGCTGTATCAATGTGACGATATCCGGCTTTCAACGCATTCAGCGATGACTGGACACATTGACCGGTAGGTGAACGATAGACCCCAAACCCGAGGCGCGGGATTCGTACGTTGGTGTTTGGAATAAGCACACAGTCCGTAATGGCGTACGTAGTGGACATTTTGATCGTCTCAAGGCTGTGACGTAGCTCAATTGTGGCCTTTCTTTGCAGTGTAGGAAGAAGTAGAGAAGTGCGACCGAGTGAAGGTTGGCGATCCTTTGAGCGAAGGAGAGTCTGGATGAAGAGTCATGGGATGGTCGGGAGCGGGGAGAAGATTTGGTTGAGTCGTCTGGTTCGCTTCCAACCCCTCGGACTGCCCCGCTATCGAACCTCACGGAAATGATATCATCGCGTTCCAGAATCACTCATTGTCGATCAAAGTTTGGATCGAGTAGCTTAGACGCGATTGCGCAATATTATTCCTTCGGGCTTTTGATGTTACTTTGTAAACACATCGGACCGCGTATTATTATTGCCATCACATACAGTTTATCGGGCCGAGATGCCCAAATGCTGTGTCCCAAACCGATGACTGTGCTCAAGTGCAGTTTTCTCTACGCCGATCACCCATGATCTCAGTCGCCGCTATCACGAAAATCTTTGAACTTGACCTTAAGTCGCATTCTCTATCTCACTTCATAACACAATATGGGAATAATCGGTCAATCCTGTCCACCAGCATGCATTGTCCTTGAATCTTCGGCCAGATGCCACCTATTGATGGAATCATGAATGCTTCGTTGTAACAATTTCCACACCGAGCAGCAACCTTGGAACGCATTTGCCACGATCATCACTTCATATGGAAAGGGGATGGAACGATATTGCCACGCCCAATGCCGATGGAGGATATGGGAGGGAGGGGCGTTCCATTTGCTTCAATGAATGAAGAATAGTGAAGTTAGTCACATTCGTGGCAGTTTACACCGGCGACCTATTTAGGGTTCAAGATTGATGGATGCTTGAAGCTCGGAATGCTGGTCAGTAATACTGGGCAAATTCAAGTCGAAGTCGCGAAGTGACTGGAGAGAGAAAAGGCGCACTCAGAGACATGAAAAGGGGGTACCTAAGTCCTTTTGACATCCCTTTCAGAGGTTGAGAAAAAGGACTAGTTGCCACTTAAATGAAAATTGACGACCAAATCTCTGGTCAGTGCTGACAAAGAGCTACCAGACTCGGCCAGATAAGTTTCGGGAAGGAATCAGTTCCTTCGCCTTTCATCTGTAAAGTGTAAAGTGTAAATGAGTCCCGTCGCTTAAACAATTTAACAAAGAAGCCTTCAATAGACGCCGGTACGAACCGGTGGTTGGCGAGCCTCAACAGCAACGGGCGCCCATTGGCGGGCGGTTGCTGTGGAGGGCGATGGTTTGTTGACACGCAGCTGCCGTTGGCCCAACTTTGACGCCCAGGGCCAGGCGCCATCCACACCTCCCCCGCCCCTGGCTGGCCTAGCTGTTGTCTGCCGAATCCATCTGAATTGTTTCAATCCAGCCAGTTAGACTACTAATATCATATGCGAATCTGCACTCCCTGTAATTGAAGTCTTGACGATCTTACCCTTTCCATCAAAAGCTATTGAAAAGCTCCTTTCCTTTGCGAACGCCTGGGATGCCCGTCCGTAAAGATGTTGCCGGTTGAGAAGCAGTGGATTAATGTGCAGCAGAAGACTTTTACCAAATGGTCCGTTTTCCCCCACGCGACAAACGAATCTCTGCCCAAATTTTGATTTCGTCCGTTGGCATCGCCTAACTGAGAGGCTATTGCAAATAGGCTCAACGACAAGTTGAAGGTCCGGAGAGTCTTCATCGATGACCTTGTAATTGATCTATCCGATGGCGTGAGTCCCCCGTCCTCCGTCTGTGCGAGATTTGTGGGATCCCGGGGAATTCAGCTGCTGATTGCGTTTTGCGTTTGATCGTTTAGGTTATCCTCATTCACCTTCTCGAAATTCTTGGCGGAGAGTCACTCGGTCGATATGCCTCGAAACCCAAGCTACGCGTGCAGAAATTCGAAAATGTCAACAAGAGTCTTGACTTTGTCAAGGGGAGGGGGATACAGATGACGAATATTGGAGCAGAAGATATCGTTGATGGGAACAGAAAGATCATCCTAGGGTTAATATGGACTCTCATTCTGCGGTTCACGATCAGCGACATCAACGCGGAGGGCATGACTGCAAAGGAAGGACTTCTACTCTGGTGTCAAAGAAAAACGGCATGTTATGAAGGAGTTGAAGTTCGAGACTTCTCCACCAGTTGGAACGACGGTCTCGCTTTTTGTGCCCTTCTCGACATTCATCGTCCGGATCTGATCGATTTCGACGCTCTCGACAAGAACGACCATCGGGGCAACATGCAGTTGGCATTTGATATCGCTGCCAATGAGATCGGCATTCCTGACCTGCTCGACGTGGATGACGTTTGCGATGTGGCCAAGCCCGACGAGCGGTCGTTGATGACATACATTGCGTACTGGTTCCATGCGTTCTCGCAGCTGGAGCGAGTGGAAAATGCTGGCAGACGGGTGGAGAAGTTCATCAATAATATGCAAGGGGCGTGGGAAATGCAAAACTCGTACGAGCGAAGGATGAAGGAATTACTCCGTGTGATCAGGGCTCAGCGCGATGAATGGCAGAACGCAACCTTTGAAGGGACTTACAAAGACGCCAAGGAACAGTCCAACCAATTTTCTTTGTACAAGAGAAACCAAAAGCGTCAATGGGTTGCCGAGAAATCAGATCTTGCTGCCCTGCTGGGCAACATCAAAACTAAGCTCAGTACCTACCGACTTCGCCCCTATGCCCCTCCAGCAGAGCTACGTTTAGAAGTGTGCGATCAGGAGTGGGAGGGCCTGACCCGAGATGAGCATGAGCGCAGCCAGCTCATCAACGAGACCATCCGTGATATTAAGAATGCCCTCCGTCGTTCCTTCGCAGATAAAGCGAATGACTTTGCACTCACGTTGAAGACCTTGTCCCTTGCTATCTCTGGGCTCGATGGCGATGTGGAAGATCAAATGGAGCATGTGAAGAGACTAAATGACAACCTGCCACCTCTTGATGCGTTCCTAGAGACCATTGCCGAGCTGGACGAGCAATGCGCGGAAGCGAATATTGAAGAGAACGACTTTACAACATACACTTTAGACGAGCTTTCTTACGAACTGACTCTAGTCAAGACAAGTATTTCAAAGAAACTCGCCTTCCTTGACAACCAACTCGTGGCACGGAACATGACAAATCTGACCCCCATCCAGCTGGAGGAGTTCGAGTCCGTTTTCAGACACTTTGATCGTGATTCCTCCAACACTCTTCATGAACTCGAGTTTTCGGCGGCACTCGCCAGCTTGGGTCTGGTCTACGATGAGCAAGAGATGCACGAAGTGTATGTGGAAACCTGCGGCCCAGCCAGATTGGCGCAGAATGCCGGTGTCAGTTTCGAGCAGTTTATCCGCTTTATGGTCAGTGTAACCGAGGATCAGAACACCGCAGAGCAAGTATTCCAGAGTTTCAAAGAAGTTGCGGATGGAAAGGTACGTTCTAACTATCTACCCCAATCAACGGCATGTACACTGGAAGCTAGAAACTCACATTACGGCAGCCCTACGTCACGGAACTTGATCTCCGGCATTCTCTCATCCCCGATGAAGTTATCGAACATCTCGTACAGACTATGCCCCCGCATGAAGGCCCAGATATGCTCGAAGACCGGGATCTTCCGAAGTATGACTACATCAGCTTTATGCAGAAGATGATTGAACGGGAGAGAGGGGAAAATCCTGATCCAGAACTTGCATCTGCGAATGGGGAGGAATGAGTAGCATTTTGCGGCATTGTTGGTTGTCTGCATGGTTTATCTGTTTGGGGCTGCTATTGGTGTTCTATGGAGCTAAGATGGGGTCTGTGTCTTGCCTTTTGACCTCATTGACCATGCATACAGCATAATTTTCATGCTTCTTTTGCACCCTTGCGTGCTTCAGCATTGATTGTCTTGTCTTTACTCATCTCTTCTTGGTATAGGGTTCTTCATTGTATCCTGTCGGTTCTTGGGTTTATTGTACACAACAGAACCTCAGCATGGCTGGCTTGTGTGAGGTAAGAGCTGAGAAGAATGAATTTCTGGTAGACACATTGATTACGGGGATCAAATCAGAATACTTCCAGATCAATTAGCTAAAGTTGAAGCACTAAAATCCTTAATTCTTCGTTGGTGCCGTACTTGAAAGTTGAGAGTGAATTATTGCTGTCTAGTGAATGCCTGCTGTATGTCGATCACGTGATCGACATCCGGCCCAAATCAGGAGCATGGCTCAGCCTGAGGTCCGCAGGACTCCCTCCAGCATCTGACACCTTACCATTCCACCATTTCTGCTCGACTAATTTTCCTCCGTTAATATCGTCCGAGTTTGAAATTATCGACCTATTCCCTATCCTGCGTATTTTCAGTGCACTGAGCTGTCGGCGTTCCAAAAAATGGACCGCAGCCTGGATGAGATCATTGCGGAGCGTCCTGTAAGCTCCTTGTCTCTTATCTCAATTGCAGAACGCCTATCTTGCAAAAGCGCTCCATCCCAAAGGACTAGTATGCTGACCACTGGATATTTCAGAAGCAGAACCGCAACAACCGTCGCCCACAGGGTCGTCGCCGTGATGGCGTAAAAAAGGTGATTTCAAGATCCTGAACTTTTTATTTCTCAAGCAACTTGGCCTAACCATGAGTACTGTGATAGGTCCTCCCTCCTATTCTCATTCCGAGTCCTCCTCTCGCACCGTGACAAAGAATTCGCTGGTCCCCTAGTCTGTCTTTCGAACAGACGAAGGCCACGATGAGCCGCAAGAAATGGAGCATTTCCATGATACCTAGCTGACATTGTCTCTCTTTCTTTCGATTGGAACAGCCCTACAGAGAAGAGCGTGTCGATCTGGATCTGTAATTCAATTACCCCTGGGCATGTCAATGTGAGCGCCTTTTGCTAATGCCCTTCGAAACAGTGACTGGGTCCACGACAAATACGAAGAAGATAGAGAAGGTGCGTTCTGAATCCTTCGCCTTACCTCATATCGTCTCCCTTCTAACACACTCTCTCAGCACGCCCTTACCGTACGCTGCGCCGTCCGCGTGGTGATCGCTACTCCCCTTCGCCGGAACAGTAGGTCAACCCGTCAGGCTTGTGTCTTTCTGGCTCTAATACTGAATTCTTCGCAGTGCCGCCACAGGAGGAAAGGTTCGCGTCGAAAACCTTCACTACGACATTACTGAGAGCGATCTTGAAGTAAGCTATCTCGCAAACATACGATGCGGGTTTTAGACACCTAACAGAATTCACTAAAGGACCTTTTCACTCGCATTGGTCCCGTTTCGAACTTGTCCCTTCGCTATGACCGGGCTGGCCGTTCTGAAGGTGTTGCATTCGTCACATACGTCCGTCAGAGCGACGCCAGAACCGCCATCTCGGAATTCGACGGCGCCAACGCCAAAGGACAGCCTATCCGTTTATCTCTCCTCTCCTCCGGTGGGGGAAGACGAGAGCGCAATCCATTTGATCACGTTGAAAGACCCAAGGGAAGCCTGTTCGACCGTATCGAGCGTCCACGCGACCGTGACGAACGCAGTCTTAGCCCAGGCAGTGACGGCGAAACTGCTGACAGACGCCGCGGTGGACGCCGCGGTGGTCGTGGTCGCCGCAGCGACGTGTCCAAGCCCGCCCCAGACAATATCGATCGGTACGTGCCAGGACGAAGCCCCGTGCGCAGAGCTGGAGGTGGAAGACGTGGAGGTGAGCGACGCGATGACAGAAACAAGACCGACACCGGTCGCCGTACCACCAACGGCAGACCTAGAAAGACCCAAGAAGAGCTTGACCAGGAAATGGAGGATTACTGGGGAACTGCGAACCCTGGTGGATCCGCTGATCAGACCACCGCTCCAACTGAAGCACAGCAGCCTGCGCCTGCCGCTCCTGCTGCCGCTCCCACCGCCGGCGATGACGACATTGATATGATAGAGTAAGGCAGCCAGCTTCGGCAATGCGTTTTGTCGTTTGACTATTCGATATCCCATGGGCTCTTACTACTTTTTATGACATGCGTTGAGACGATCGGGTCTATCTCATGGGGCAGCTTTGGTGAATCGTGCTGAATACTTCCTTGCTTTTCGGTTGATACTCGACTCGACCTCGTTACTATTGTTAGGCGTCGAACTTTTAGCTTTCTCTTTGATATTCGCCAGTTTTAGAATGTACTTTCTATCAAAGTTGTACAGGCGAATAAGAAAAGAAAATTGAACGAATCGATAACGTTGTGCTCTTTACGGAAATACGAAAAAGAAAAGCACAATCTCGATGACAAGATTGGAACATTTCGTTAGTACAAATAGATGCAAAGAAGAGACCAACCACTTCAGTGTTTGTACATTAGCGGGTCATTCGTTGAATATGGATTCATGGGTATTATTATCAAGAGTCTAGCTTAACTCTGACTGCTTGAGAAGCGAAACATGAGCGACTGGCTCCTCGTCCGCATACAGCCGCGCGACACACTGTGAGCCAGGTCTGACGTTAAAACAACTTTCGCTCACCTCCACAGACCATATGGTTCTCTGCAAGCCTTCCACAACTTGATGGTTCCGTCTTCACTTCCTGTGCCATATAGCTTACCGTCGGGAGAGAAGCTAATAGACCAGATCGGTCCATGGTGGCCCTTTTGGACTTCTGAAAAGAGCTATCAGCTAAGTGCCCAAGGAGAAAGAACCTCAAAAGGTAAGATTCTTGAGTTGTCCGGGTTGGAAAACCTACCCAATTCTTCGTCGGTGTGCAAATCATACACACGGGCCCAGGTATCCTCAGCGCCACCAGTGACCAATTTGCCCGTCTCGTTGTTTACCGCGACACTCGCAACCTCGTATCGGTAGTCGATTTTCTTCAGAAGTCTTCCTGGACTCGTGCCGTCGAAAAGATACACGCTCTTGCCCGCCGCGACGCTGAGAATGCCGGGATCATTCGGTCTTGCAGCCAAGCTGTTCAGTTCGCAGCTGCCGATCGTACCATCAACGGCATACTCGATGACCGGATGCCGCGAGCGGAGATCCCACCATCTGATCTTTCGATCCTCAGCGGCTGTGGTGAGAATGTTGTAGTCTTGGTTCCACACAATGGATTTGATCGTGCCGCCATGAACGCCGGGTCCGATTTCGTAGCTCGTGATGGATGCCGAGCCTAGGCCATTTGCACCGCCTGGTGGCGTGGTGGGCGAGGTGCCATTACTTCCACCGCTGCGAGTCAGGTCGAAGATTCGGAGCTTCTTCTCCACGCCTCCCGTGGCGAGAACCTGGGGAGAGGATTGAAGTGGAAAAGCCACGGCCCGGACGATGTGTGAATGCTGAAGGGTGTGCAGACATTCGCCTGTGTGGGTGTCCCACACCTTACTTTGCGGCATATGTTAATGGCAAATCAGATATGTCTTCTGGTACTCTGAACTTACGCTGAGAAGTCCGCTGCTGCAGTTGCTGCTATCGTGGCGTCTGTTGACAGCCGAGCCTGCCAGACTGCGCCCTTATGACCAAGGAAAGTACCAATCCTGAGAATGGAGTTAGTTGGGCGCAGAAAGGTAGTCCAGAGAGGCAACACGAACCAATCACCAGTTATACCATCCCGGAGCATTGGATTGTTGTCTGCATGAATGAGCATTTTACCCTTTCATAGTCTACGAGATTCGTGGGCCAGGTACCTTTGCAGGCGGAAATGAGGTAAAACTGATCATCTTCAACGGTGGAAGAAAAGCTCAAATGCGGAACAGGACGAGAGTGTCCGTGGCAAGTGAGGGGGACGACTTTAGGGATGTCTGTACTTCGTTAGGGTCATAATTTTGACTGCTCAACAAGTATCGAAATTGCAAGATGCGGGGAGTATAAATCAAAACAAACAGACAAAACGAAAAAAAAGGTCCACATGTTGAAAAAGAAAGATATTGAATATGAGCAAATAAGCGCCCGGATACATCACAATCTATTGTCTCACCTGAAGCCATTTTTCAAGATTCGGAGAATAGAAATTAAGACGTCACAATTTCCTCGTAATAGTTAAATAGAAAAAGCGCCCAATCAATGCAGCCGTTAAGTAAACGATCAGCTTTCTGGTCTGGGGCACAGAGCGAACCCCCTTCGGAAGCAGATACAAGAACAGTAAAAGTCCTTGGAGTCTCGAGAAGGGGACGAAATGCTTGGATACGTAGAAGTACAGGAAATTCGTCAGTTTCGTCAAGTCATCAACAGTTGGAGGTGGGGTTGAGGAAAGGAATAAAATGATCGAAAGAAGGAGAAGAAGAACAGTCACGATGGTGAGAAATGAAGAATAGATATCAAATTCAAGCCACCCAAACTGATCTACTCTTCCTCCAATCCTTCTGGCGAGGGAAACAGGGAGTCCTGCGTGGGAGTAAAGAGCGAGGTTGAAGCACTCTAACTTAATACTCGGATGCGCCTCCAAATCCCATTTGGACCAGATCAAAATGTCCGAAACGACCGCTAAACTCAATGTGGCCTAGCTGGCAGGCACGTGAGGGGGGTTAGTTGGACATCCCTGTCGGCACGATCCGAGCTTAATCAGCTTGCAACCGTTCTTCATGGCGCTCAAAAGCTGATTAGTTTGAGAGAGGAATCAGTCTGTTCCAAGCTTTTGTCTTTATACGAAAAACATCCTCTATAGTTAATGTGTATTATAACAAATCCTTTTCATCGCTACCGACTGATGAGCTTCATGCAGTTCGGACCTCTCACCGCCCATTTATGGCAGTTGCAATGTCACCGCCTCTTATCAGGTCGAGTTTGGAAGCTGGGAGCTTGGACATTGGGTTGAAAGGATTGGGTATGCTTATACCCTAGTATTATGTTCTCTCTAACTTCACAGCCTCCTATGGTGCATTTGTGCAGTAGTCTATCCGTGCTCAAGTATTCTTACAAATGGTGAAAGATTTCCGCCTAGGATTGACGTAGAAGCTCAAAGAAACTAACTCCCTAGGAGCTATCCAATCTTAGTCAATGCTCAACTTCTCCTCGGCAAAGCTGCCGTCATCCCGCATGCTTCCTACCATACCGCCCACGTGATATGATGCTTGACTACAGGGTGGTCTTCGGGGATTATTAACTGCCATCCAAACTGTGTTTACATTACTCCTCTCCTGTCTCTTTTCTTTCCAGATTTGGCCGCTAGAGGCTTCTCACAGCTTGACTATTTTATCAATTTCGAAGTCTATCCCGAGCAGTCTTATGCATGCCTGACTTCAAGATCTCCGCTTCATTGGAGGGCCATGGCGATGATGTAAGGACGCCCCCGGGGTAGCGACAATGAGCGCAACGAAGGATAAGATGATCATTGTAACCACTAACAACGTCTCATTTCCTACCATAGGTTCGCGCCGTGGCCTTTCCAAATCCAAATGCCGTGCTTTCTGCTTCTCGAGATGCTACTGTTCGACTTTGGAAGCTCGTGTCTACCCCGCCTCCAACATACGACTACACCGTAACCTCTCACGGCTCGGCATTCATCAACTCCTTGGCATATCTCCCCCCAACACCCGACTTTCCTGAGGGCCTCATATTCTCCGGTGGACAAGACACTATAATTGATGTCAGACAACCTGGCAAGGCTGCGGGTGACAATGCAGACGCTATGCTCTTGGGCCATGGTCATAATGTCTGTGCTCTAGATGTCTGTCCGGAAGGAGGATGGGTTGTTAGTGGCAGCTGGGATTCCACAGCAAGATTATGGCGAGTTGGTAAGTGGGAGTGCGATGCCGTACTCGAGGGTCACCAAGGAAGCGTCTGGGCAGTGCTCGCCTATGACAAGGACACAGTAATCACTGGTAAGTTGCAGGCCCCCCAACACCAGCCGCCCTAGATAACGTTTCGAAATGCTTACACAGTCTAGGCTGCGCTGACCAGATTATACGAATCTTTAATACTTCCGGTACTCTTCTGCATAGCATAAAGGGCTCTCGTGATGTTGTTCGAGCGCTTTGCAAGGTTCCTGCATCCAATCCCACTGGGGCTCATTTCGCTTCCGCTAGCAACAATGGCATAATTCGGCTGTTCAGTCTTCAGGGCCAGCTTGTTGCAGAACTCCATGGTCACGAAAGTTTTATTTACTCCCTGGCTGTCCTACCAACAGGGGAATTGGTCAGTTCCGGGGAAGATCGAACTGTACGAGTTTGGAACGGGACCCAATGCGTGCAAACAATCACTCATCCTGCGATCTCTGTGTGGAGTGTTGCCGCTTGTGCAGAGAATGGAGACATCGTCACGGGTGCAAGCGACCGTATTACACGCATCTTCAGCAGAGAACCGACACGGCAGGCAGGCCCAGAAGTCGTGCAGCAGTTCGAACAGGCTGTCAAGGAATCTGCGATCCCCGAGCAGCAAATTGGCAAGATCAACAAGGAGAAGCTTCCTGGTCCAGAGTTCTTGAAACAGAAATCGGGCACGAAGGAGGGTCAGGTCCAGATGATTAGAGAGGCTGATGGTAGCGTAACGGCCCACACGTGGTCGGGCGCGACCCAGGAATGGATAGCAGTTGGCACAGTGGTCGATTCGGCTGCTAGCAGCGGAAGGAAGACGGAATATTTAGGTCAAGACTACGATTATGTGTTTGATGTCGACATCGAGGATGGGAAACCGCCACTGAAGCTACCATACAATGTCTCACAGAATCCGTATGAAGCAGCCACCAAGTTCATTCAAGACAACGAGCTTCCCATGGGTTATCTTGACCAGGTCGCAAACTTCATTGTTCAGAATACGCAGGGTGCAACCATTGGTCAGCCCTCCCAAGAGCAACAGCCTGCTGGCGCCGATCCTTGGGGCCAGGAGAGACGTTACCGCCCAGGGGATGCCGCAGAGGCCCAGGCTCAGCCATCGATCCCTGAAGAACCCCCCAGAATCCTTCCTCAGAAATCATACCTCTCTATCAGGTCCGCCAACCTCAAGGTGATCTCCAAGAAATTACAGGAGGTCAATCAACAGCTCGTGTCTTCGGGCTCAAAGGACCTCTCTCTCAGTCCATCCGAGTTGGAAGTTGTCGTTAAGCTGTGCCAGCAGCTGGAGTCTTCGGAACGTCTCAAACATTCGCCAACAGTGGAGTCAGGCATTACCTTGTTGTTCAAGGCCGCAACAGCGTGGCCCGCTGCTAACCGGCTGCCGGCTCTGGATCTCCTGCGTTTACTCGCAGCCGCCTCTCCCTTGACGGCTACGATTGACTATGGTAACCAGGACCTCGTGACTGGTATCCAGGCCAGTGGTGTATTTGATGCTCCTCTCAACGTGAACAATGCAATGTTGTCGATCCGCATGTTCGCAAATCTGTTCGAAACCGATGCTGGCCGTAATTTGGCAGTGACTCGATTCGACCAGATCGTGACAGGCGTTGAATCAGCACTGGCCGCCAATAGTGCTACTACTCCAAATCGCAATATCACCATTGCTGCAACAACCCTCTACATCAATTATGCAGTTTTCTTCACTTCCAATGGAAGAGAATCCGCTCCTGAATCTTCCGAAAGAGCGCTTGTTCTCCTTGATGAACTGACCAAGATCCTTTCCTCCGAGAAGGATTCGGAAGCTGTCTATCGCGGTCTTGTCGCATTAGGGACTCTCGTGAAGGCTCTTGGAGATGAGGTCAAGACTGCTGCGAAGGAAGTCTACGACGTTGGAGCTACTCTTGGAAAGCTTTCGGGCGCCGGTTTGGTGAAAGAACCACGGATCAAGAATATCATTGGGGAAATCAGAGAGACGGTGCAATAAGTTCGGGCGATTCTTCCGTCCAAGCGGGAATGCACGTTTTGCTACTCCGGTATAGACACGTTATTCATCTTTAACGAAGACTTATGCACATTAAATGCTGGAATGAACGACATTATTTAAATGGTCCTGCAAAAAGGCTTTCTCAACTGCTAATCGTAATTTGTCAAGTGTGTTTCACATATATACCGGTAGTATTCATAGTATAAAGGCCATGTAAATCGACACATCGACATCTCACAGCTTTCCTTCGGCGTCAACACCCACCTCAAGAACCTGGTCAATCCCAGGATACTGAGGACAATCCAGCCCGTACTTTTCAACGATGCTTTTGGTCAAAAACCTCCCACCGACGAAATGTCTACCTTTATAATACTTCACACAGGGCTTCGGGGCAGTTAGACTGATCAAGGCCTCCGGCATGAACTTCGAACCGGGACCTTCCTTGGGCGGACCGCTCTCGATGTCCCACGAACTCGGGGCATCCACGCTCACGACAGGGACCGCCGTTGACTCCATCTGCGAGATGATCGACGGGAAGGGCTCGCGAAGGGGGCCGCCGAAGGAAAACCCGAAGATGGCATCGACGACGAGGTCGGCGGATTTCAATGCTTCGGTAAAATCAGGCACGAACGGCACGGAAAGGTTGTGGAGTTGCGTTTTGAGGCGCTGATGTTGAAAAACGTCAGCGATTACAACTCCCATCGTTAGCTTTCTGACAGTGGGCTCTCTTACTTGGTAGAGCTCATTCTTGCCCTCCTTGGGATAGTAAATGGATGGGTTGTAGCCGTACTGGGCGAGATGACGGGCTGCTACTAACCCATCGCCTCCTGTTTCAGTTCGGTTAGCTCCTCGTCTGATTTTATAGGATCCGGGAAGATTGCAGTCAAGAAGGTGTACCATTGTTTCCTGGCCCACAAACCACAAGAACGTTCTTCCCTTTGCTTAGGGGATGGACGCGGTAGACTAATGTCGTTTCCAAGTGGTCGTTGGTTAGCTAGAACATAACTCAAATGACCCCAGGGTAGAAATTTCCGAATTAAGGAAACCACGAAAGAAACAGATCAGTGTGGTCTTTTACCTGCTTGCGAAACGGATAGTCCAGCGAGTTCCATCAGTTGGTCCAGCGACCATCCGCCCATGTCCATGAGATCTTTATCGAGAGATGCGGCATCTTTGGCAGAAATTGCCTAATGTGAGTTTCCTTCAGTATTTCCCTCTCATTTGACTATGAGAGTTACCCAGGGCAGGCGCACCTTCAACGACATCCTGGCTGGTCTACTGTAGTGTCGAACGGCTGTGAAGATAGGATACCGTCTGCTCAAAGCGGAACGGAGCATGCAAATGCGACCAGGTGAACTTTAAGCAGGTTATCGAATTGCTTTAAGACTCTGTGGATAACCGTTAAGTCAATTTTAGATCTCGAGGTTCCGAATTGAAAGCGATCAATGCAACCTTTTCTAGTATGCAAATAGTTCCACCTGGAAATTCAGTTTACTCGGATGGATCTCGATGGGATATGTTTAAACCATTGCATCATAAGCCCTTTCCTCCTCCACCCGCGGGGCGCTAGTCCATATTGGGCTCAGCGGACTATCGGATAAACGTCTTCCCCGACAATCCGAATCTCTGTGATGGCTTCCCGCGGAGGTGAGGAAATATACCAAACGGCGCAGAAGGGTGCTCAGTCCAATCTCACGCAAACCTAGATCTCATTTGATATTCTTTTCCTTGATATCCGTCAAGATGGTCGTGCGTATCCGTCTGTCTCGCTTCGGCAACAAGCACCAGCCATTCTACAACATTGTGGTCGCTCAAGCACGGTATGCCATTTTTCTCTTTCTCGTCCGGTTTGCATTCGGACATCTCATGGTCGCCAATTGATTATCGACCCCAGTTGTCACACTGGGAGAAGATCTTACTTCAAAAGCTAACCCCCGTCGTCAATCTTTTGCAGCTCGGCTCGCGACTCGAAACCCCTCGAGGTCATCGGCACCTACAACCCCGTTCCTCAACGTCCCGCGAACCTGTCGGAAGAGGAAGCTCGCACCGCAAAGGCATACAAGGAGGTTTCTCTGGATCGCTCAAGGGCGAAATACTGGCTCGGTGTTGGTGCACAGCCTAGCGATTCGGTTTGGCGGTTAATGTCCATGGTGCGTACAGTCTCTATCCAGATGGCGATCATGTTTTTGACGAATTTGGGTATCGATTTGGAATGTGTGCTGACCTATGCACAAACAACAATCAGGCCGGGCTCATTGAATCCAAGCCACTGCCCCAGAAGCAATAATGTCGAAACCTGCTTTGGGTTCAGGGTCGAACGAAATACCCATTCTAAACGACGATTCCTGACTATACTCTGGTCTTCCGAAACTAGCGAGTCAAACCGTCATTTCATCTCCCACTCCCAAGCGATCGATTCCTCTGACGGAATCACTTCGATGGACGAAAATGATCGTGCTCTACCTACCCGCTGCCAGCTTTCGAACAGATCGTATGGTGCGGAAGGTGGTATACTGTATTACTGGCATTTAATTTGGCGTTAATTGAGACATGCTGCTCTTCTGGAATTTCCCTTGGGGTCGAGGACAGACAAAACTCGGGTTCTAGTATTCTGTACATTATATTTTATGTTGGCGGCCTTCGAGCTGCCTTGCTTTTCTTGTTTGGGTCGTGATATGCACAAATGAAGCTTGACAATGATTGAATCCAGGAGCTCCAATTTTCATCCAGATGCAAAACTTTTTTTCGATTACAACAGTCTGTATGCGATGCATATAAAAACAGACAAGTTTCGATTAAACACACGGTCAAGGCAAAATACAGTCCACGTTGAGGATTCCGCTGAGCCGCCAATTATAACGAAGAGACCCTTTGGTATGAAGACTCACTAACCATCATACATAACATCCACTCAGTGGACACCCGAGAGCGAAGCTCCACAACTAAACCCAGGTGTCGAATCATCACGGATTTATATATTTTACCCATTTGCATCATGCCTCGTGAACAACGAATTTATTCAATTGCGGTAACCGGGTTGAACCGCAGCACCGGTCTTCGTCAGCAGAGAGTCCTCGGCCGCCACGTGATAGTCATAGTTGGGCATCATGACCGGATCGACTGGTTTGGGGACATGTCCACTAAGGTCAATCCGTTTGAGACCAACACTGGCGACCCATTGTTTCGTTGGAGCCTGCCAATCGCTTTGTCCTGGATGCAGGAGAGTGGTCAACACACGACCCACCGAGGTGTGATTCAAGAACTTGCGAATGACGGAAGGCCTAGCACGTCCCGTGAAGAACAGGAAGACGGCTCCCAGTGCGATGATTCCGGCTCCGAAAAGCGCAATGAAGCCAGGGATAGCGAAAAGCCAATTGTATCGAATGACCTTGTGGTAGAGGATAATCCCTACGTCAGTCAACTGGCCTTCTTGGGGGGATGGGCTTCCGTTCTGTGTGTCCCTCTTCGAGAGATCCGAAGAGACGGGGCTGCTTAGCCATCCCCGTGTTCCTACGAGGCCGTTGGCAGCCAGGTCAGTCCATATCAGATTGATGATTTTGGCCGTGGTATTGACATTTGCTGACAAATCCTGCCACTTCCTATACATTGCGATATTGGTTTTGCCGGTGTAGTCATTCACGGCAGTGTTTATATTGTCCAGTCCATATGCGACTTGAAGCATGCTGGTGTGGAAGTCGAGACCGGGGAGATTCTGGAACCCTGATGTCGGGGTCCGCGCCATGTCTGCGAAGGTGGAACCCCAGCCTGGGAGCCAGAGATGTTCGTTCTGCATGACGGATATGCCATTGCGGCCCTTGTAATCCTCAGAAACCAGCCCCCACAGAGGTTTTGCATCTTGCAACTGCATTTGGGTGTTTTCAACCCCCCACAAGGGCCGATCTTCGGGGCTGGGGTATGTCTTATCTCTCAGACCGGTGACTTTTAGGCTCTTCAGACCGTCCGTTCCGTTGTATATGAAGTCGACTGTCTTTATGATGGCCTTGGCAGCAGATGCACACGAGTACAGTGGGACGGTCCAGTAGCTATCAGGCTCAAAGAGAAGGAAGGGTTGCCCGACTTCCCGCCTGGCGGCGCCGTATACCATACCACATACAACGCCGACATTTGTAATGTTTGCTAAATCGAGACCACCGGCACCCTGACATAAAGTTTCTATACTCTCAACAGTCAGCTCATGGTTAATTCATGCGGGTAAATGTGAGGAAGGCCCACTGATATCCTTGAAGTCACTCGACGAGATATTGAACGGGTTGGGATACTCCCCACGGATCGAAGCAGAGGAGTTTCCTTTTGAACTGAGGTTCGATGGGATGTTCAGGAAGTTGCCCCAATTCCCCGAGGTTTGAAACGATTTCCAGTCATCGCCGAACCCTAGCCAGTCGTCCGACAGAGGGTATTTCTTCCCAACTGTGGAATTAAGGTACATGAAGGCCTGCGGGTGGTCATCGTCCTTCGGGTTTGACACGTTCAAGTAGGACATTGAAAACGCATTGCTGAGCCAGGCGGCTTTGTATGCCCTGCCTTCTAAATCGATGAAGGACTGAGGGTCGTCATGGTTGTAAACGGGATATTCGGGGCGAAGATCCGTAAAACCACCGTTGTCGGTCAGGGTAAGGTCCCCCGGTTCAAGATTACCATACTCGTCAAGCTTGAGGCGGAAATCAAGTGTGACGTTCATGTCCACGCACTTGGTTTCTGGCTCAACAAAGAGCAGGTCTTCCGACCATGCGCCTCCATACGCAAGAGGCGAAGGGGTCGTGTGGTTGCGAAAGCCAGCGCCACCGTTGACCATATCCACGATCAGTCCTTCGACCGGCTCGATTGCATCGTTGAGGACCAGACTCGACAATTGCCTGTACGCACCGACAATGTACATCGAGCCATTGTTGACATCGTCCCGTTTTGTGAAATCATAAGACCGCCATTGGATGTCCCAGATGCTGGAGACTGTCCTGTTGAATCTTGGGAGTCCACTTTGGAATGCATCGGTGAGATTTTGAGGAATACGAGCATCGTATCCGTACGGCATATCAATGGTGTCGCTCGAGTTTTCAATAACGGTGTCGGATCCTGGGCACGCCTGCACCGTAAAAGAACCGCAATGCCGATTGAAGGACAAAGTGCTGCGGGGAGGCGTTCCAAGGCCCATTGCTGAGGAGTCTGGAGAGTATCGAAATGATTCTTGGACGACATGCTGGTTTGGAACGATAGCATCGTATAGACCTAACGGAGTGATGATCGATGCGACAGAGACGATAAACAAAAGGATTGGCCGCGCATAGCTCTCAGCGTTGACACTTCCAGGGAGGCCGGCAGTAGATTGCGAATCACTTCCCAGCAGTGCAGGCCAGTGGGAAGATTGCAAGGAGCGAGCCACGACAGACCTGTTCAAACTGTCAGATATGTATCATGTACCATTTTACTAACCACAGCCTTCATACCAAGTGGTTGCCGCGTTGTCTTCCTTCAAGAGGCCCGCAAGAATGAGTGTCGAAGCAGTTGGAATGAAAACACGAACTACAAGACCGGTCAGTCCCGCTCTTTCCCATGTTGTATTGGACAAATTCGGCAACCACGCTCACCCGCAAAGACAATGGCGGCAATTATACCAGACACATATCCAATGGTGAGTTCAACCATTTTCTCCAGAAGAGGAATGTATTCGACAAAACGATTAACACGGAAAATCGAGAGAGACCGGCGCTTAGGAAGAAGTTGGCTGCATTGTTCTCACGCGGCTAGAGATTTCCTTTTATTTATATACATCCCCTCAGGAGAAAAGACTTCAACCCGTATTCTCCATTGGAATCCTTCCCCTCGGCAAACTCATCAGTTCGTATTTTGAGCCTCTTTGCCCCACTCAAATTTCTTGACATCTTGTCAAGTGAATGACAAGGTTGGGATAAGATCGTCCGCGGAAACAACATCCGCAGCATGAAAGGTGGATCCTGTTCAATCACCGATGAGAAAAGGAGACATAGATCCAATTGAAGAACTGCTTGAACCTTAAAAAACGGCTGGGGACAAATCTGCCATCAAAGAAGTCGTCAAAGCACCGATCTCGATTCTCAGCCCATCTTGGGATGATCTGAAAGTTCAAAGTTCAGACGGGCTCTTCTCATTCTTGCTTCGTTTTGACACGAACGCTAACCCCAATCAAATCGAAGGAACTTCAAGGGATGGAAAGTCGAGCCCGATAGGTATCACCGACACCCCGTATTTGGATGCAGATCGTCCAGGGTCGGGCGCTTTCTGCCAGGCACGGATCTGTGTGCCACTGTGAGAAGCACAGACAGGCTGACCCGGGACTTACTTTTGTACGACTTTCTTTCCAGATTCGGATTCAAACAAGCTGCACATATCAAGTGTACGATCCGCGAACTTGTTCCAGAGAATCTCTTGCGCCCGCGCTGTTTCTTGTTTTCTATCAAGGTGACAGAATTTCTGTACTTGATATTCACTCTAGACGTTCTACCATTACTTCAAGGTTCTGGAAGCATATACTCGAATTCAACTCGTCAACTGTTTTCTTCAACGGCCGGGCAGTCTAGTCTACAGACTGAACCAGGAATACATCGAACAAACAAGGGGAAAGGGGAAGGGGAAAGAGTCGTTGTGGATTATGTTCGCAGGCTTGGTCGTCGACTGATATTACATCATACAGTCAGAAATAATTCGAAAGTGTGAGATTATATGCTATTCCATGATCCTCGGTACCTGAGGCTGCTGGCGATGGCACCATAGGAACAGGAAAGTTGCAGTCCTTCTTCCAGACGAGGAGTTCGTTCTAGCCCACGCCGTATTCTGGACTCTGCAGATGAGAGATTGGTAGGCCGAGGGGCAGTCCTGGGGTCACTTTCCTCGTATCTAATTCTAAGCTCTCGACCAGTAGGCGGCCTTCCATTGATTCCGATCACCGAGCATTTTGGCTTCTTTGGGGCCCTGCGGTGTGACAGACGATGAAGGCTGACATTAGGATGGCGAGAGGGGCCGGGTAGGCAAAAGCTACCACTCTTCTTGGTAATAGCTGGAGAAGCTTTCCAACTTGTGGGCTACTACTAGTAGCCGTTATCCTTTGGTTGACATCGAAATCTGCGACAGGTTGATGCCTGTAACCGCGGCTCTTGACTGGTCACGAGCAACCGTACCTGTCATCCAGGATTACGTTCCCCGTAATACCTCGTCGCGATTTCATGTCCCCGGTTGGTCATTGAATGTGGTATATGAATCTCGCCAATTATATCATGTCTTTCCCTACTATTCTTCAGGTTTTAGCCGGCTTTGAAATTCCCGTACTTTTGTCTGAACGTCTCGACATGTACATACATACCTATATGTGTGTAATTTCGAATCACATGTAGTAGTTGCAGGAAAGGAATACACGGCTGTAAGGACAATCGACGAATACACAAACAAGTTCCTGAAATTTACTGTTGTGATATTTTACAGTACGAAGTATAATGAGAGGATTATGAGGACATCATTGTATGTAGACTAACATGTCCACAGCCTTCCCAACGCACTCTACCACTAGTACTAGGTAGGTTCTCTCCTGCCAGACACCAACCAACCAAGAAGCAGAAATGCCTCTTCTTATGGATGAGCCAGATAATTGGGAAAAAAAAATAAAAAAAATCCAATGTGGCTACCTATGGATGGACGCCAGGCCTGCCGCATTGACGATTGGCTACCAATGACCGCCCGCCGCGCTGACCACGAGACGTTGATATTCTCGTTGATTCAGCTAATCAGCGTCCGCTTCCTGGCAGATCTTCATCAAAGTTTGAGTTTCCCATGGATATCAGCAGCCACCAGAAGAAACCCCTCAATCATAATTGATATCCTGCTCCAAGCATGTACTTACTTAGGTTTCGGGCATCAACCCCTCGTGTGGCTTCTTCCAGGCGCGTTGAGGGTGATTGCAAAATATTCCCCGATGCTTTCCAGAAGGTCCTGAAATCAGAAAGCGGAAGTTTCCGAGCGGCAGACGGGGAGGCCGGCATAATTTTACGTACTCAAGCACTGGAACACGGTTTAGCGGGTGTTGAAACGCTTTCCTGAAACAGAACCCTGACCGCGATGATAATACTTGGTTTCTGGTTTGTAGGTACTAGGCAATGACGCCTTGATCTCGGATGCAACGTGTTTGTTTTGCAGCATAGCGTCATTAAGATCTCGATGGATGCCGGCCTGGTCTCTACCAAGGATTGTGGAGGCAGATCAGGAAATAGTGGATGACGAAGGAAAGTCGACGGGTGTTCTAGGAGAAGCGCGCTGTGGTGAGTAATGAGCATACAATGTAGAAGTCACTCGCGTCTAGAACGATGCGCTGCGTTCCTTGACCATGGAAGCCAGACAACAGTAAGGATAAGTCGTAGTGGTGTTTGTCTCCTTTCTTCCTTTCGATCTTTTCTTTTCTCCCTCTTTCCCCGTGCTTCTTCCTCGCTGCCTCTATAGATCTCTCAATCTGTACAGCTGGTCATTATCGGAGCAAGTATCATCTGGCCATCGAGATTGGGCATATTGCATCCATCTTTGTGGGGGCATATTGCCTTTTGTTTCTGATCCTCGTCTACCATTCATATGCTCGAATCATACAAGTTGTACAGCTTACATTGATAACCCTGAGCCGCAAAATACCGCGTCGAGAAGTTCGTTCTGATTGAGGCGTTGCGCGTGCACGATAAGCCCTAGGGATTGTCTTGCGGGCACTCGTTTTCTCACCATCAAGTCTTCCTGTGTCCATTGTCACGCTACATCCGTTGACCACGCACCAATCTTGTTCGAATCGAGAATCTATAATATCCAGGTCCACCTACGTCTTCTTTGCCATCCAGTTGAACGGATCGATTCTGGCATCGTGTTGTGCCGAAACGGCATCGCAGAATCTAGACATACCTTATCGCAGCGCAAGCATTATATATTTTTTCCCCCCACTTTTGTTCCCGTTTTTCTCTCATATGCCATCTGCATCAACATCATCGGATCTTTTCGTGTTATCCGAAAGCGCTAAAGCGATGCACTGCTGTTAATCGCACCTGGGTTTTACAGCGTGGTGGCTCTTCTTCATCTCGTCATCTTCTTCATTTCATATCCACTCTCTTGAGATTTATTCCCTGGGTGTGGACAGTTTCCCTTCTATTCGACACCGGAACGTGACGCTGTACCGCCACACGCAAGCCCCGACTCGCTCAAACGCTCGGTGCAATTTGTCCCGCCCGATCAGATTACTTCTGATAGAAAGCAAGCCAAGACAGAAAGAAAAGGAGAGGAAAGGATAGACAATAACAAGAAAGAGAGGACTTATTGTTCGAGCGTACTGTACAAAAACACGGTACAAATTAAAGTAAGTACAGCATGTCAGCATCCGTACAGCAGCTCCACCAGGGGGCAGAGCAAGCGCATCATTAGTTGACTGTTGTCAAGCTAACCAACAGAGCTTCGGGGACGTCCAAGCATTCCGGTCGATTGCGCTTTCTTCTCCCCCAGTGAGAGCAGCGCCACGGCCCCATCCACCCACGGGGCACGCACTTCCAAGTTCCCACATTCGCAACCGGCTCCAGCTCTGTTCTTAGACCTTGCGGCTTGAGCACTTTGGCTGTTCCCGGTAAGGGCGAAGTTTGAAAGGGAAGTCGACTTGTCTGATCCGGCGCATTTTGTCCTGGACTCCTTGGATAGCGAGTCGACGTTCGAAGTTCACTCAACCACATCCCAGTCTAGTGTGTGTCTAGAGCGCGTCGTGCCTTGTCTGTCGGGTCGCGCTTTCCTCTCCCCTGGACTGTTCTGGGTCTGCCTTGGCCCGTCCAGTGGTTTGGTTTGGTTTGGGTTGGTTATTTTATTTCTGTTCCTGTTCAGGCTCTCGTCAATTTTCTTTGAAAACGCCAGGACTACTCCGTGCCCCGAGAAGAATATATTATTTCCAGGCACGACTTGTTTTGGCTTGTGGAGGAGCACCAAAAGGAAGGACGAAGGCCGAAGACGCAAGCCCGTCCCCCCCTCCCCGGCCTCCCGACCCAGCAAACTAAACGCCATCCACACCTAACTAACCTACAACCTGACTAAACCCCCCTCCCCAGTAAGACCGTTCCGGACTCGACTGGCTGTCCCAGACATTCTCTCCTTCCCTTTCTCCAGTCAGATCTGCTCCTGGCTGCGGCCGCCATCAACACCTCCCACGCCTCGCCGCTCCCACTCAACTCATCCTCTCCTCCCCCTCCTCCTCACACCCCCCCAAATCTCATCTCTACTTACCTTGACTCGCAATTCCGCCTCCTCGCTCTCCTGCCAACTTTGCTTCGCCCCTCGTCGTCATCTTATTCTCCAGCCACAGCCTTCCCCTCCTTCTGCCACCACTCCTTTTTCACTCCCCTCCTTTTTCCTCGTCGCATCCTTATCGCCGCACGATCATTTCATTTGGCGTGTCGCATTGTCTCCTTCGCCGGTCGGAAACGAGGCCACCGCGCCAGAAACGCTGGTCAATTTGGCTTAAGGCAATGAGCTTGGTCTGACGCGCTAACCCGAATCATTCCGAGTCCAACTGTGTTTTGTCACGCCAGGTCTTGTCTTGACTTTTGCAGCTTTGTTGCCGGTTGTCTCGGTGTCCTGTGTCGCAACAGCTCAGACACGCTTCCTCACAACGCACGCTATTACACCCGAGCGAGCCGTGTCTCACTCCATACAACAGCACATTTGAAGTGCGCAACCTTTGCAAGGCATGAGTGGAAGCTCAAATCAGTCTACCCGCACGAGTCCAGGGTCCTACAGTACCGCGCAGCGCACGGCTTCGGTGTCGTCGGGCTCTTCGCCTCCTCATCAGCCGCTTCCATCGTCGCAGGCGCCCTCGACGGCCCAGAATGCGATGTCGACCGACGTGTATAACCCAAGTGCGTCGCAGGCACCAGCATCTCTAGGCAACTCTTTTTCGTATTCATTCTCGCCCATCGGTCCCTCCACTTCGTTCGACAGCGTTCCATCAAATACCATGCGTCTGGGTGACCCGGATCGGGCCTCGCAAGGCCTGAATGGCTTCACCCGGTTAGGGAATGGTGGCGCAATTTTGATGCGCAAGCTCCCCAGGAACACAAGCCGCGAAGCGCTTCGCAGCATGCTCCTCTTTGCCAAGGACTTCGTCGACGCCGATTTCGTGCCCTCCGACTTACCCGAAGATAACGGTTTCCTAAGTGCGATCGCGCGTTTCAATACTCTTGCAGCTGCGGAAGAAGCCAGAGCTCTCCTTGACGGAAAGCCCAACTCGAAAAATGACGCGAACATGATCGTGGAAATCTACAACGGCGCGGTCGGAACGGCTCTGAACACCAGGCGCAATACGATTGACCACACCGCGAGCCGTGGACTGCTGGGCGGCGTGCCCACGAACAGTCCCTTATCGCGGCAGTCCTCGCGATTCAACGGCACCTTCCAATCCCTCGAAAGGCTCACAGCGGCCAATCCGACAGGGCAATCGAACAATGACGCGTTGCCGGTCTCAGAGTCGGGCTCCCGACTTCATACCATCTTTTCTCAGTCGCCGATTGGAAACGGCGTAGGCGATCTTCCGCGCGTCAGCGGCAAGTCGATGATTGATCAAGACCCTGACGAAGAGACGGGCGAGCTGTTGAAGGATCCTGTTGGGTACGCCGAAAATGGCCACTCGGGATCGGTCTCCATTCCTCGACGATCTACGAATCCTCAAATCCCAACGAATCGTTTTGCCAGTTTGTCGCTGTCAACGAACATGTCATCCCCACCTTTGCAGAACTACACGCCTGGCGGTTCAGTGCGAATGGGGGTTCCGGCGCCAGCTTCGGCCTTCCCTCAAACGATGAATAGCAACAACCTGACCGGGAACCATGGGTTCCACTACGGCACTCAGCATACACCACGCCATAGTCTCCCGGCCGCCAATCCGAATGACCTGAACCCTCCCTGCAACACCTTGTATGTGGGCAATCTACCTCCTGACACATCCGAGGAGGAGCTCAAGGCTCTTTTCTCGAAACAGCGCGGGTACAAGAGGCTATGCTTCCGAAACAAGCAAAATGGTCCCATGTGTTTCGTGGAATTCGACGAGGTAGCCATGGCAAGCAAAGCGCTTAACGAGCTTTACGGATACAAGCTTTCCAACAGTGTCAAAACAGGCATTCGTCTCAGCTTCTCAAAGAATCCCTTGGGTGTTCGCTCAGGCCAGCCGGGAAGTATGAACGCGTCTAGCCCTCTGACGCCTCAGGGAACCATGTCTGGTGGAAACAATCTGGGTGGTATGCCAAATCACATGTTCTCGACGGTTAGTGGACCACCGCCCGGCCTCTCTGCGCCTCCCGGTCTAGCCGTGCCGTTGGCATTGAGAAATGGCACACTGCATCCGGGCAACCCCCATACTCCCATGGCGAACAATGGCTCGTTCAACCCCAACTCGGGCCTTGGGATCCGTGCGAACGGCGTGAATACAATGATGATGACAACCCCTCCTCTTGCAGGGGGTATTGCTAGTGGTACCTCAGGACCAAACGTGGGAGGTTTCAACTCGTTTTATCCCGACTACATGATGGGTCGATGAGCGGCACCTTTCGATTCAATCACGTCCGGCATGTTTGATGACAACTGGATTATCTGGCGCATTGGGATTCCTGGTTTTCACGAGCTAGATCAGCATGGAGGCTCCACGTCTCCAGGGAGTAATGATACGGTACTCTGGAGTTTCTTTTCCTCGAGTTTTCTTTTATTCTTTGCACAGCATGGGATTGCGGGCGCTGCTTCTTTCGTTTCACTTGGGAGGACTGCATTGCATGCACATTGTCTTGATATTCGGAAGGCTTATGCGAGTTCGAGTAGCCGAGTTTGTCTGATTTGATTTGTTACCCTGGGCCCCGTTTGGTCATTCCCCTCATACCCTTGCGCTTTTCGTGCATGCTTATCCATGGTGTATTGGTCCATTTGAGTGTTCTTCGAGTGAGCTCTCTGTTTGTTGGAATTATGGCCGCAGCTTTGCTCTTTGCTTTTCTGTCTATTTCGACGTGATTGTGATTCCCCCTTGTGCATTCATCCATTTCACGGCATTTCTGTATCTGCTGGATGATTGCGAATGCATTATGACGCGTGGGAGGGGATTCTCTTGCTCTTCGTTTCGATTGGGTGTGATTCTTGTGTCTATTTACCATACAGTCTGGTCCCATCCATTTGCGAACTACCGCATGGTGCCGTATCTCGCGCCGGGCTATAATTTCTATTCGGGCAGATTTGTTCTCCGTTCTGTTTCTTTCCTGCAATGGCATAGGGTGTTCCATACACATGGCACAGGGTGGGTCCTGACACACATTGTGAAGCGGCGTTTACTTTACACGGATACACCGATACACTTCCCGGGGACTCTTATCTCTTCCCCAGGCTGGGAAGAGGCGTCTGGCTGTCGTTGACCTGCTGTTTCGCAGCACTAGTTCTCTATTCCAGCTGTCTTTCCTTGAGTGGCATTATTTATTCATACTTCGAATCCCCTTGCTTTGACATTCTGATCGTACGGGATTATACCATGGGTTCATTTATTAGGGACGGGAACGAAAAGACAGGAAAAGAGGCGCGCTGATTCGTTTGTCTTCTTTTAACTTGCCTTCGGACTTTTGCTTTGTGGTGAATTAACCAAGGTCTCTTGCTACAACATGTACTTCATACCATCAAATAAATGCTGGAAGGAAGCATAAGAATCTGACTTGACATGAATAGTCATGTCATCCAAACTAGTGCGACATCGTACTCTATCATCCCAAGGATCTCCCAGAATGGGCATTGCCAGGCAGGACCTCTATTGCGTTGGAATGAGAAAGACGGTAGGCTTAAATCCGCAGGGGCAGTCGGGCAGGACCGATGAGGGGTCCCCGTTACAAAACAAAAAAAAGGAGGCAACTTCGCCCGCATCCTTCGGAGTAGTCGGTTCCTCTCTCCATGAGTCTGACCAACCCGCCCTCATCCTCCGGAGGTCCGTTAACTACTTCCTCCAGGCTCCACTGTCCAGTGCGGAAGCTCCAAGTAAACTCACGTGACTCTGCACGGACCACATCTCGGATGAACAAGAAAAGTTTCTTCTTTCCTTCATTCGCTTCGTCCCTGCCCTGCACTTCTACCAGGACCCTTTCAATTCGTTTCTTAGCCCTCAATTGGGGCCTTTTTCGCCTTCATACCATCTTGTAGTACTCAGATCCTACTTCCAGTTGAGCAATTACCTTTCTTTCCACATACTCGCGCAAGATGCCTCCACGAATACAGACTCAAGCAGTTTCCAATTCTCTCCTTCCTTACCTTTCTTCTTCCTCGACCTCCACCTCATCATCCTCTCTCCCAATTCTCTCCGCATCATGTCATCCTTCCTCTTCCCTTCCGTGCAGAGCGCGGCCTTCTCCCCGCCCATTCTCATCCACTCCCACCGCGCAAACAAGACTTCGCGCCCAAATGTTTGATTGGCTCAATGGCGAGGGAGCCGCATTGAAACATCACATTCCCGGCGCAACAAACTACCTCACCGCCCTGAGGGAGCGCAATCATCTTACCAAACCTCAGGACGATAAGGCAGCAGGCCAGTCGAAAGAGGCCGATGCGGAGGTCGACTCGCAAATTTCAGAGGAGCGGCTTAGAAGACCGTTTCCATTGAACCCGAGCTTCGTTAGCGAAAGCATACTGAGCGAAGAGCTACGGAATGAGATTTACGAACGCGTTGCGGTGAAGAAGAAGAGCGTGCGAGCTGTCAGTGTCGAGCTTGGTGTCGACATGCGGAGAGTCGCGGCTGTGGTCAGATTGGTGCAGTTGGAGAAGAAACAGAGAGCACAGGTATGGAATCAATCGCCTCTTTTCGTTTATCTTTGCAATCGACCTCTTTTTGTCGAAACAATCACGACTCGACGATCAACTGCTGTAATGATGAGACAACCAAAAAAAATTCGATTAGTCTTGAATACTCGGGCACCATACCAGCTCGGGAATGCTTAGACAATACCTAATCTGAAATTACTCGCCACTACCATCTAATTGGAACCTACTCATGCGTCTTTGGCAGTCTTGTGCTAACATGGCTCTTTACCATCTGTATAGGGTAAACCACTGGCACTGCCGTACGCCCGTGCTGTGCACGAAATGGTCCCCACTACACCTCTCGCAGACAATGGACCCCCAGTCCGCCACGAATCTATCAACGACCTCCCAGTTCACCGCTTGACGGATCCTCAGATCTTTTACCCCGTCTCCGAATCGCGGCAGTTCACTCGTGTTGACGCTGGACGCGTTTTCTCCGCAGCACCGGCTCTTGAGCACAGCGAAGCTTCCGCTACCGATAAAGACGAGTCGACCAGCAGCACCACACAGAAACGCGGTCGCATCGAAATGGTCGGAAAGGGTGACGACGAACAGCAGGTTCTGCAGCCGCCCGAAGTCCGTATTCCTCACCCTCATCTCGTCGCTTACGAACGCGACCGCTTGGCGAAGCGCGGCGAGAAAAGAGAGGTCATGCAGCGCTACGAAGAACGTCTCAAGCAGGAGGAAGCTATCGAGGAAGAGCGCAAGAGGCTTGCCCAAGAACGCAGGGAGAAGCAGATCACCAAGGTCCAGCCCGAGTCCTCCCGCTTCGAGTTCCATTTCATAGACGTCGTTGTCAGCAAGGAGACCACCGGTGCCGATGGACGCGGCTCGGCAGCTCCTGGCCGCAGATACGGTGTTCCAACCTACGATCGCAAGAAGGGACAAGTCAAGATCCCCACTCGTGTTGTGGTCTGATTTGTTCCGTTTCTCCTCTTTTGTATTAATAGTGCAATTAGCCTCATCTCTCAGGGGGGTTCTCCTGGCTGCCTTTTGGGCCATCTCTCGATACTGTGACACTACCTCAGTTGCTGCACAACTGTAGATGTACTGTATATATATATGTTGCTAAGCGTCACCATCTGTACTTATATCATGTCAACATCAATACCAATGTCGCTACTACCATCTCGGGACGCTACTTAGACGGGGAAGAGCGGTTGCAAGTGGACCTTGGAGGTCGCGTCCTCAGGCACCGTCAGCACTTAGGATATATATCATGCTGCTGATTCTTGCCTCCCATGTAGTGTATGACAACATCGCTCTAAATACAACAAAAGTAATAGTGGCCTTCTCCCATGGCCCGTGTTGGCTATCGGATCAACCTGCCTTAGTGAGTCGCCACTCCTGTGCTCCGTCTGGAATATAGAACATCGATCCTAGTTCGGGCTAGCTCTTCTAACATGTACTACTTCCTTTGCTCTTCGCTTGGCTCCTTGGTGATGTTGTTCATTAACATCTGAATATGAACGTGCAGAATAGCTGATGTTTCTCGTATTCGAATCGAATCCCCGGGACTCGTTGGTTATAGGTCGAAAAAAAAAAAAAAAAAAAAAAAAAAAAAAAAAAGAAGAAAGTAAGTACAAGCCAACGGGACATCCTGATACCCATACGGAGTGTTTCGGGGGTTCGATTATAGAACAGAAAACGGAGGATATGAGTATATGAGGCAAGGCGTGAACGCAGAATGTCATCTCATTCGTGTACTGTGAGCATGCTGCAGGCGATTCACGAAACAATTATGATTGATGATAAGTGGGGAAAAAAAGGGAAAAAAAAAGAGACTTTGCTATGCTGGGTATCCAATGGAAGATATGTGTGTGCGTTAGGTATTCAGCGTCAACCATGCATGTATATAGCACACTCGCAACGAAAAAAACAAAACCGAGAGAGAACACAAAGACGCCATTAGAGAGTTCAAGCGCTTGACGATAGATCACTCGACAGCGGGATTCGCCTCGGACAGTTCCTCTACTTTCACCGAGGTTGCGATGCTGGCCGGTGAGTCTAACGCTTCGGCACTGCCACCACTCCCCGAGCTATCTGCTGGGACAAGTTCGGCTGGTCGTACAGGGTTACTTCCCCGTCTGCTTCCGCTCGAACGCCGCCGATCGGTCTTTTGGACGACTGTGCTGCGAGAGGACGCGGGGGAAGCTGCTGATCCCCTCTTGGTGATATCACCGTTGCCCATTTGCATGGGACTGGCATGGCTATCGATGGTAGGCGATTGTTGAGGCGAATCGGCAAACCCTCGCCATTTTCGCCAGCCTTCAAAATCAATCAGGGCCTGCATGCAGCCCCATTCTGTCACCTTCTGCTCCAACCAGGGGAATCCAACAGGCTGTAACAAGCGTTAGGAAGGACTTTTTTTTTTTTTGCAAGGATAACCAGACCGGAAACATACCTTTGTAAGAAAGTCGTTACAGCCAGCGGCTAGTGCTTCGTGCCTGTCGCTTTGCAAGCTGCTGGCTGTCAAGGCAACGATAATCACCGGGCTTTTGAACAGAGACAGATCATGCAGCGTATCCTCTTCACTCAGAGGGGTCACTGCATCAGGGCCCCTCTCCGATGGAGATGTCGCAGTGGCACTTGCAGCACTTGACCGACCAGAGGCCGTCTTGGGAAATACACCTATTCCGTTCAAACGTTCAAGTCTTCGAATTTCTTTTGTGGCTTCCAAGCCATTCATAACCGGTAGCTGGATGTCCATCAGCACCAGATGGAACCCACCCTGACGCCATTTCCTAACGGCTTCTTCCCCATTGGCAGCGCACTTCCAGCGAACACTGAGTCGTTTCATGAAAGCTTCTAACAACTTCTGATTAATGATATTGTCTTCCACAATGAGGACATTGATGGGAGGAACAGTGCCGTCAATAAGGCCGCCGAAGACTCCTGCCGCTAAAGGTGTACTGGTTTTCCTCGTCTTCCGGCCAACGCGCGGGGACGCGACGCGTGTCGGAGGCGTGTGTGCCTTAGTTTGAGGGGACTCTGGCGGCGGAGCGGGAGGACTTGGGACTGATGGTGCCGGTGCCGGAGGTTGGCCATTGGTGGAGATGTTGGCATCTACACCCATTAGTATGCCATTAACATCCCCTGGTTGAAGTTGATTATGCACACCTTTTACCCCTGGAGCCGAGCCTAGCATGGTTGGGGAGTTTGTGGTGTGTCGCGTCAGTGGCGGCCGGCGGGGATGCCGTGCACGGCTGCCAGGCGATGGCAACGGTGGTGCCATGCCTGTCGTGAGAATGGATATTGAAGGTGCCCCGTGAGCATTGACAGCGTTCGACGAGTTTGCAGGCGGGGTGGGTACATTCGCATTGATCGGCATGAGGGGAAAGTAATCACCATGTTCACCGGGTTCGGAATGGTGATAGTAGACCGAATGTCGCGGAGACGGCTTTGGAGTGCGGCGTTGAGGGATATCGATGACCAAGGCCTCCTCGACAGTCTGGCCTCCAGGGTAGTATGTGTCCAGCACTGAAGACAGAGGTTCTTCTGGACTTAGTATCCGTTCTGGAGTCGACTGCCGATTCGGGCCCTCCCGCGGTGAGATTCGGATAACGACATCGGGGGAATCGAAGCTTTTTCCAATGGAATTGGCGTATTTCCGAACTATTTGATCACGTAGTTCATCCACGACACTATCATCCAAAGTCGACACCAAGGTCGCAGAACCGCCGGGTCGCTTGACCCATACCTTGCGGTATGCCATCTCAGCGTTGGCGGTGGTAAGGCGACTGTTGTCTTGACCACCGTTCTGGAAGAGGAGACCCGGATCCAACAAACCGCGGATGAGATGCTGCTGTGAGGGCGGGAGAAGAGACTGCCGGCGGACAGCGAGGCTGGGGCGCTTGACTGCGGCGGAAGATGTGAACGAGGACGAACAATTGGGATCGCGACGAGGGTTCTCAGCTACCGAGTCAAGATATGGTGTCAATGGAGCGTCAATCGCAGCGCTTCCACGTACTTGGGACTGCGCTGCCGGGAGTGATGTGCCGCCAAGCTGCCGGGACGATGGAAGCGGAGGGGTCGTCGAACGAGATGGCGGTTCAGTGGGAGGAGGCGTTTGCGGTCGAGAAGTGGGAGCGGATACAGCCTCGACAGGTTTTTCGCCCGGTTTCTGAAGGCCCTGCTGCTCCGATCCAGTCTGTCCGTGAGAATTGTCCGACCGGCGCACTTCCTCTTCTGCTAGGTGCGTCTTTGCCGCAGGATCGTCAATGTTACCAAACAGATTCCCCTGATCGGTGGAGCCGGTAGCAGGACCGGCAATCTCGTCCGGAGAGCTTGATCCTTCGACGGGGAGGGAAGATACGAAGCTGAAAGCACGGGACTTTGCGTCTGTCTGGTCGCGGGTGAAAAGATGCGGAGAGAGCGCACAGGGAGAGTCGGAGGCTGAGTTGGGGTCAGCGCGCGGGTCCGCTCCGTTGCCCGCCTTCGTGGTCTGCGGTACCGCGGAACTCGACGATCGCCGCAGAAGCTTTGCTTTGAGCAGACGCGACAGGCGATGGTCTGGCATCGTGAAGAACAGTAGTAGAGCCCGCGGAGATACCGGGTCACCTCATCCTCGATGGTTCGAGCAAAGAGCCCAGTTTTGAGAGGAGGATGTTTTCGCGATGGGAGGACTGACGAAGGATCAGGCGGTGATCGAAGGTGCTGCTCACAGCTGTCAAATCTGTAAGTTATTCTGATCGAAGACTTCCCTCCAGCACCCCACGTCCTTGCGAGACTGGGCAGCAAGTGGCTCTTCCCGTCTCAAAAGAGCGCACCAGGCCCCTCTCGTCCAGTTGGCTTGAACTGGTTTCTTCCGGTCGCAAAGCCCGTCCAAGGTCTGGCTGGATTTCGAGGATAATTTACGAAGACGAAACAAAGGAGTGACAAAAGGAGAGAGAAAGGGTCGACGTGCCAAGTAGGATAGATAGAAGAACGCAGGTTAGTCCGCTGATCTCCCGGACAAGAGAAGCGAAAGAGGATGGACAAGGGAACGACGCGGAGAGAGAGCTTGGGCCGGACAGGGCCCAGAGCTTTAGAGACGTTGCACCTGCTTCATTTCATTCTTACTCTTCTTACTCCCATCCAATCCTCTACGAGATTTCTACAATACTTACTCTCCCAACTCGGTGTAGATAGATTCTCGGGGAGCAATCCAACTGCGAGTTGTTTGCTTGTGTGCAATGAGCTGTCATCCTTGTCTGCAGCGGTGAGAGTAGACAAGCTATTCTTGAGATGCCTCAACACAACCTCGATGCTCACCTAATCTTGCTCAACATAGTATATGTTGTCCACTTTGTTCGAAGTTTCCCTGTTGTGGTTATGACATCTTAAGTGCTCGACCACCCTCTTATCTCATTGAGGTGGACCCTTTCTCAGCACTAAGTAGTAAGGCTTGCTTTTCCCCCCTCCCTTACACGTGCATGAAGTATTCAATCGCAATTAATTGCTCGCTCAACACTATGCACGGTTCATCTATCCACATATCTCATCAGATGGTTTCCATGGTTCAACTTCAACCCCTCTACCGAAAATCAAAACATTATCTCTATACATAACCTAAAAGTCACAGCAATACCCCAACGAGCCACGCACGTGTTGAAGCTTTTATACTTCGGCCTTTTCTTTCTGCTCCGAATTCTCTGGCTGCTTGGCCTGCTGCCTAGACGCGCGTCGGCTTCCCACGGGCGATTGACTTTCCAGATCACCGGGCCGTGCAGGTACAATGCCTTTCTCGCCCTCTCCGGATTCTTCGGTGTCATTTTTCTCTAGGTCGAGCATTTCATCGATGCTCTTTCCGGACGCTTTGGCTTCTCTGCGCAATTTCCGGTACCGGATTCTCCAAACGATATGGCTGACAAAGATGCCGGCCTCGAGGATGACGCTGATTCAGTCGGCAATTAGCATAACCCCGGTCGTACAAAGCACGAAGATCAGCGGCAATTATGTGCTTACACGATGATATACATGATTCCTCCAAGGATATCGAATGTACCCTGCGCAGCTGCAGAAAAGTTAGTCTCAAGGAACCATATCACCCCAAAACTTTCTACCAGTATGGTCTTACCCAATGCGAAAAGCGAAAACAGCCCTCCGAATGTATCAATGGTCAGGAAGACCCAGTCTGCCAAGTTTCAGTATATCGTGTTTTTTCTGGGAATCCTTTGATGCAACTCACTGATGCCAATGACTCGTCCATCCCTCTTCCACAGCTCGAAGTAAGGCGGTAATAGCCCGGCCGCCAGGAAAACGGCAGCAACGACACCGACTACTATGTCTGGCCATGTAATGCCCTTGTTGTACGGTATCTTTCAAGGGCGGTTAGCACAGTGTCTCCGGGTTGGGTTATTCGGATATAAGCCGTACCCTCAACGTAAGAATCAACATGGCCTCGATACCGCCAAACAATAGCGACGTACCAACGACACATGTCGTCGCCTTGATTCTACCATAGTTGCTATGATGACACATGTCAGCGCTCGGATTAACCGCAGACGATCAGACGGCAAGCATACTGGTTGTAGTATAAGATTTGGCCCCAACTGACTAACGAGAAAAAGCCAAAAATTTGCGGCTGTATCTGAAGCGGAATGTTGACTTCCTGTGTAGTCGATGTCAGCAAAGCATTCAGAGGTATATTCAAGGGCTGAGATTCGTCCACTGCTTGGCGACTTACCTGAAGGATTAGATATGCTCCCATGGGAACGGCGCCTTTCTCAACAACACCACATTAGCGAGTCGCATAGTCAAAGCTGTCATCGGCTGGTCAATACGTACATATGGCCCAGAGAAACATCATCGCGGGAGGCAGGCCGTCTGTTTTCTTCCGCCTCCAATTGTACCAAATTTGCGGTAGCAATTGGACGCACCACAGGACAGTTCCTATCGTGCCAAGTACATTGGAAGCCACCGTGACATTCTGTTCCTCGGCCATGATGGTCTGAACGCAAAAGATAAGAATTCAGGACAAGATAAAATGAAGGTATATATATGGGTCGATTCCCGATGAGGACACTTTCATATATCCAGACAAGGCACAATAACCGAAGAAAACACAATATGGCCAGTCCAATGCATGAGATCTATACAAACCAAACGCACAGGGGAAGGGTCTGCTATATAGAGTTCGTGGCCAGAGCAAAAATCTTCAATCTTACCCTGGCCTCGTCCAGAGACTAGACTCAAAAGGCTGAAGAAGTCCGGCCACGAAAAAAAAAGAAAGAAAAAAAGAAAGAAAGAAACCATACGAGCCCTGATTCGATCCAGATGCTCAATCTGGCAGTCAGATAGAGAGACGCAACATAGCGAGCGGCGGTGAGGAACGATTCATATAATAGGATATGCCGTCATGTCGGCAACGAGAGCGCCTTTGAGCACTGTTCGCTCAAGGATGAGCGAAGGCCATGGTGGTTCCGGGGACCAGTTGGCGTCGGAGCAAGCTTGTTCATTGGAAGATTCCGAGATCTCGAGTCTTCTGGAGGCACTGGGACTAGTACCAGCCAGGTAAACCATGGGAGAGCTTCGATGCAGCGAGGGCGCTGAATGGCTTGCAGCCCGTCAACCACGCTTCCATCAGTGTGGGGAATTGCGACGGAACAGGGAAAACGGCAGTGGAGCTCTTTCTTGGCATCCATCGCAGGGAAATGATGACTTTGGTTCAGATAAAGCCACACGCCTGCTCAATTTCCATTTGTCAATTCTGTGAACAAGTTAAGAAGCCCTTTCCCTTGTGTTTGATCGAATAGAACTTCCTCACGTTCTTCAAATCCAGAGTCCAGACGTGGCAAGGAAATTCTCCGTCGGGAAGGCGCACGGAAGATTTCCACCACACGTGGTTGGTTGGTGCACGAGGGATGGAAAAACCCCGGAGGGAACGGCGCACGCCGTGGGCACATCCATGACTCCAACCACAACTGCCTTGGTCCAGGGTTCAGAAGATTAATTATTCGTTGCACGTCGCACGCGAGGAGTTTCTGTCCATTTAAGAGAAAGATAAATGGCAATGGACAAAGCCAGAAGACGTTCTTCAAAGTGGCATGACCACCTTGAGGCTCTGCTTCCATTGTCTGTAAATGTACTACGATTGGAACGACCATTATGCAATTTTGTGGTAATCATGAATACAGAAATCCGAAAGTTCTGACAGACGATTTGCATCATCCCAACAAAAAATATAGCTACCCTGTAGAACTAGTGAGTATAAAACTGAGAATTGTTGCTGGATGACGGCATTGAGCTGCAACGAAAAAAATGTAAAAGATCGTGGATGAGAACTGCTACAGTCATGCTTTACAGATCCACCAGGCTAATATGCAGAGATGCAAGTGAGGGGTAGAAATCACATAATCGTCCTAGCATCAGAGAGTCCAGTCTTCTCATGCCGGCAGGCTTTGAGAAGCACAAAACAAGTGAAGAAGAAAGAAAATGATCATTTCTGATAAGTAAGAAACGAGACGTTGAACTGTCTGACGCCAGACACTTGGACATGACAAATCAAACCATGAGAGAAGGCGGACAGACGCCCGCTGGACCGACGAAGTGAAACACCTGGTTCGAAAGACGCATGCTGGTAAAAGCATTCCAAGTCAACGGGAACAATAATCAACACAAAAAGGGGCCATCAGGACATAACATGATTTTACAACCAGTATCAAACCGAGAGATACAGCTCCAAGGGTATCAAAGGAAATTTTCGGACAAACGGCGAGGAAATAACGTCAAAGGAAACCGACCAAATCTTGCTTTATGGGATCACAAGAGGATCAGATAGTTGGAAGGAGCAATGCCGGTTTCTCCCGTCGATTTCCTAGCCTGCCACCATCTTCCGCTGACATCCGACACTTCCAGTATCTCGTGCTTGGTGAAACTGATTTCGTTTGCATCTTCGGGGTTCGCCTCGTACGAGTAGATCGCCTTGGCTCGGTAGGGATATTCCGTCGGTGGAGGAACCTCGGTCGCTACGTCCCCGCTAGCGTTGGCGCCCTGGGTTGCTCCGAAGCGAGGTTGCGAAGAACTGCGCTGATCCGCACCGACAGGACCACCTGGAAAACCCGAAACGGGAGATGAGGTCTCGAAACCGTTGAGCTGGGCAGAGGTGTACATTTGAGGGGTGTTGCTAGTCGCGACTGTGTCTGGACGCGCGCCAAATGCACTAGACATGGGTCGGCTGTTACGGTAGGAGGCAGGCTGTTCTTTGTGCAGAGCAAACGAATCGATGAGGCCGCGGTGAGAAGCCTGAGGGGTCGAACCGAAGTAGAAGATCCACACAATCTGCCGAAAGCATTAACGCGGTTGCCCTGTAGAAAGATCTGCTATATCAAGCCACTAGAGAACCACCCACATTGACCATAGATAGTAGGATGAATCCAGCGCCTGCGGCTTGCTTGGATCCCTGCTTCTCGTTGACCAAAGCGTTCGCACCCAGGGAGGTTAATACTAAGCCGGTAGAAAGATATCCCACCACCTGTTGCCGATTAGCATCAAAACTCGTCGACAAGAAAAACGAGCCATCTGGCGTTGGGAGCCTTACAGCGACACCATATACAAGGGCAGTGTCCGATCCGATGACAACAGTCAAGCCGATAATCATGCAAAGCATATAAGCGATGGCCCACCATGCGAAGTTAGGATAGTCCAACGAGATATCCGCGATGATGGAGGCAACGAATGCGATCAACCATGCCATCTGAACAAGTGCAAAGGAAGCAGGGTTAGTCATGTAGACCGCCAGTGGAGCTGATAGCAAGCTATGAACGCGTCAAAGGTACGTACTATGGCGATGGAAATAGTCGCGAGCGCGAACGGGTCGCCCAAAACATTGCTCGCCCTGAATCTAGCCATTCTTCTGGGGGGGTCTGTAAACTGATTCGGCTTGCGAAGAGACGGAGAGTGTGCGGATGAATATGTCACCATGAAGGCGTTTGAACATTCGATTGAGATCGGATCGAAGGGTGCTGTTGCAAAGGTTGTTCTTCAACGTTGCGTGACGAGTGACGACGATCCCACGATATTTGATTAGACAGATATATTCTGTAAGCTCTCCGAGTCTGTGTGCAGCCTAGTTTTGATGTAGATATCCTTTCTCTTCTTTAGAGATGGGGGGTTTGTTCCTAGTCGATAGCAGTCGAAAGGGTAGAGAGAATCTCTGAAATGCTAGTTAGTCGATTTGGATGATCGGGTCGTGAGGGACAAAGAGCCATCGAGGACCAATCGATCATCAGGGCCCAAAACGTCATGGGCGGGCACCGCCAGGGAAGGGAGGGCGGACTGGTCATACCTTGAGACAATGGACTGGGGCAAAAGAGCGTAATGCAGAACAGGTAAAAGATTGATTGAAAGAAGGTAGATAAGCGAGAGTGAAGAGGTTGGGATGAGAAAATATGATGGCCCCTTGCGGAGAGACGCGAATCAGCACCAGGCTGAAGGAAGGGAGATGAAACGTAACCAGAGAAAACGAAGGAGAAGAGATGAAAAAAAGCGAACGTCGACGGACAGGCACCGATCTCGAGATCTGAGACGATCTGGGATGGGGATAAAAAAAATTGAAGTCACTTGCCCGAAGCAAAAGGGAAAAAGCCTGGACTCTGCGAAAGACCGGTCTCAAGAGGGAAAGGAGAGTGTTTGAGGATGGGAGGGAGGAGAAGGTGGTTCAGGTACTCCGTACCGCAGTAACTTCCGACCAGCCTTAGCGGGTTTCACGACTGACACGATGGCCAGTGGGCACTGTGGTGGACCTCGCAAAAAGAACAGCCAGAAAGGAAGAACAAAAACAACAATCGGGCGAACCTTGACCAGCCGTTCCGGAACACACAGACAGACGGTGCTTTCAACAGCCGCCCCTGGGTCAGACCCATTGACTGGTCGAGACTCTCTCCAAGGGTCCGAATCCAATCCACCCGAAGAATGGCCCACCATCTGCTGCAAGTTGTAACAGACGCTGTTCCAGGCAATGCAAATCAACCTTAAGCGTCGCGAACACCTGGTTTACGAGACGTTCCCTTTGCAATCCTCTAGCTAGACCCAATGCTTGTTTTTGGTTGGGTTGATTACTGTTTTGGACGGTTACGGAGCAGCAGAATTGGAATAAAGAGAAAACGTAAGCGTTGGTGTTCCGCAGCAGACCCATGGGCTTTAAAATTAAACGATCTATTAATGGGTCCTTGGCTTTTTTCTCCGCTCACAGTAGTGGTCAGTGTCCGGCTGGAGATTAATTAATTAACCACAAGAGCCCCATCGAGGCTGAGGCAACGCCTCAATGTGGCTTGACTCGTCAGGATCGGCATCCCTTCTTGATCATTGATGCCCATTCATTGATTAATTTCATTCCAACAATTGGACAATGGAGACAGACAAAGTGGCTTGCACGGACGCCCAATCTTATTTTCTTCAATTCACTTGCATTTATTGGGACGATACAACCACGTTGATATCGTGCCATGATTTTAACGTTTTCTTGCATTCTCGTCCATTATTGGAGAAATACAAACATCGTGACTGACGTGGAATGCTGCCTGACGTTTCTACGTCACTTGCTTCATGCCGAAGGGGAGGCATCTCCTTCAATACTAATCAGACGTCATAGAACAAAGTCGAACGTTAAAAAGATGTACCTCCCCATGCGCTTTTCGAAACCACAGCTATTGAAGCAGGACAACCCCCATCGGCCCGTTAGTGCAACAAATCATTCCTACCCTTGAGATTCACATAACCATAGAAGCAATAATAATGCCAAAGATTTGGAATTTTAACAAAAGACTTTAAAACTGACTTCAGGTGGTATCAAGGATCTAATAAATATCAACGTAGACACAACAGGACAGTACTCAGAAAAAAAAAAAAAAGAAGATTGTTAACAAATCATGGAACGGTCATATCTCATCGCATTCACAACTCTTTCGCCCGTCTCTCCCGAATCACCTCTTCGCGTTTCACCTCCCTCTCCACGTCCTCGAGCCGACCTTCCCACTCGGCCCAGCACTCCCCGCCGCCCAACAGTCCGATCTCATACCAACGCTGTAGCACTCTCGCCGTTCGAATCCGTAGGGCTGAGACATCCTTGGCCTGTTCCTCCTGCAAACGCGCCAACTTGTCCAAGCGCGGCTGCAGTTCGATGAGGGACGCCGAAATTTGCGCGTCGGGAATGGGGAGGTCGTTCAGCGAGGACAGTCGCGAGGCGGTTTCTGGGAAAGCGGATGCATATGATAGAACGATTGAAGCCAGATTCTGGGTTGTGAGGCCCTCGGGGACGTTTTGTGGTGCAGCGGAGCCGAAGAGTTCGGGGAAGCGGTCATCTGGCGAGGACGGCGATTGCGTCAGTTACTTTAGCGTCATAGCTTGATAAAATTATGGACTCACGCAGTTGAAGAATGTCGCGAACCGCCGGTACGTTCCTGCTGAGTCTCTCGAGGTCTTTCTCTAGGCGTGCGAGTCGGCGCGATACCGTTTCATCCAATGTGTCGGGCTTTGGAGGCGCGGTGGGAACGCCAGTCCAGTTGGTGTCTCCGGTAAGAAGGTAGGTGAGGCGATGGAGACGTGCCTCCAGGAGCTCAATTGTTGCTCCAGCTACCGCATTGCTTTCGAGAGCCATCGTTAATGATCTTTGTTGTTGTCGGGAGCTCGGGCTGATCCTAATCCACCTCAATATTCAAACTAGCAGATAGCTCCGCTCCGCTCCCGATGCAAACGCAACAAACTACGGTAGCGTGTGGGGTAACGGGTTCTCCTTTGTCCTATCACCCTCTTCTGGTCTGTTGTTTTCAAACTTTTGAGAAAGGCCTCTGTTACTCCGGCAGTCTTAGCTACTCTTCATTATTAGAGTCTAGTGACCAAGCTCGATCTTGCTGCGTCTTTGTTGAGTTTTTCTTATCAATCTTATGCTGTCTATAATACAAAATAGTAACGGCAACCACGTCACGGGAATAACGATACATCAGGAAATGGGGATATTCCTTTTGACTTCCAATCATTTGATCTACAGAGCCATGGACCACAGTAAGCACAGTTTGGCTACAGCAGTTGCTGCCAAAACTCATCCAGAAAATCGAGCATCGGTACCGAGGGCAGCTCGTCCAAATTGAGACCAACATTGGCAGCATGGGCAGACAATGGCCCCTCCCGTTCAGCCTGAGCCGCCCGCTTCCTTTCATGCACTTCTTTCATCCACTGCAGTCGCGACCCGATCTGCGTGAAAACCTCCGGAACGTGTTGCCTGGATCGGCCGGCTTGCGCTGCCGAAGGGAACTCGTCGAATTTCTGTTTCATCTCGTCGATTCGCGGTGCAAAGTCGACGACGCTGCGCGCGTACGCTTGGTCCCAACCATCGCTGTTGAATAGCGACAGCTTCGAAAGCGCGACTACCGCATGGCCAAATTGAGCCCAATAGGTGTACGGTAGGTGGAGGCATAGTGGAAGGGGCAGAGCCGCAAGTTGGTCGAAAAAGGACTTTGTTGCGGCCAGGCAAGAGTAGAGTATGTTCAATCGAGTTAACGGGTAGTCGCCGTAGTCAGTACCGGAGAGTTGGTCGTTCAGGGCGATTCCGTATAAGGAGATTTCTAGGGTATAGCAGTGAAGCAAAAGCAGCGCTATACTTGTGAGTAAGTGACAGCAGCTTCTAATGTTGACAGGCAACGAGGCCGAGCGCAGCGCAAAAGGATGAAATCGAGGATCCGAACGAGGAAGAGGGCACTGACATTGTTGAGGCATATTGAGCCTTATCGAGTCCTTGAATTGTCGTAGCTCGGATTCCAAGGACCTCACACACATCCCAATTGGTGCCGACAGGTTCCAAGACATCTCAAGTCTATCATCCCAGAGAGTTCTACGTATCTTGTCACCCACGCGGTGGAGTCGGATCAGATGGACCAGGTAAGGGTCTGAAGCATATTCCTGGGCTTCCTCGATCGTGCGGCAGCACTCGTCAGTGTATTTAGAATGTTTCAACCCATTTACGTCTCTGGTGCATGTTGATATTCTATTGAAGATCAGTACCTCAATAATAAGAACCAATGGACGTTTCAAAAAGCCAGAGAGGAGGACGGAAAGCAATACCACCTACATAGACGCCATATGGTAACAGCCCAAGTACGCTCGCATTTCTTCGAGGGTGCGAGGCCTCGAACTTTGCTGCTCATTGTAAAAGTGACCGAGAAAATGAAACGGCGGTCCGGTTTTACCCCTAGGTTCTGTCGGTCTATTCAGGCCCAAGTTGATTAACATCGCTAACGTTAGATGAACAAGATTAGTCACTTGAGATCCAAATTGGAAATGAATGTGATAGCTGTCGATGTCCAGTCAACGTGAGCATAATGAGGATGCACAAGGGATCATCACATACCATGCTAGGAAGATAAGAAGGCCTTGCAGCAAATCGAGGCTTTGCTCCCCGGTTATCAAGATGCGATGGCTAAGATAGCTCCTGATCTGCTCCCCAAGAGCCAACTGCCGGGATGAGCTGTGCTGGCATGCAGCCATCATGACATTCATATACACGAAGGGCTTCTTCTGTTGAAGCTCACCGGCGGTCATGGTAGGAGGCACCACAACAAACGGAAAGTGTGGCGTCATCTCTTCCCTGAAGATGTTCAACACCATTTGTGCTTCATGAGGATTGGTTGAGAATGCTCTGTCCAAGTAAGGGACAGTGTTCGGAGTGATTGGGCCAGGAGGTAGGCCATGTGCAACTGTGGATGCGGGACTTGGAGTGCCAGGTATGATTCCGGCGCGTCTCTCCGAAGCTGCGAGAATCGCAGCCATCCCATCCAGTTTCTCCTCGAGCCTAGCAATCTCACTATAAAGTAGCGATTGTTAGCTCGCAGATTTCAGAGCTCTTACAACTTATCGAACACCTTACGGGAGTCTTGCTCTCTTGCGCCTATGTGCCCCGGGCGTTTGTGTGGCGCACTCCTTGTTCAAGCGCCGACAGCTTTTTACATGATTAGTGTCACGATATATCTTGCTTTCACCAATCAAAGTTACCGCTTGCAAATGCTATCGCCATCATCCGATGGCTCGCAGCGCACCTTGGCCTTTGCACACGTTGTGCAGGCGGTAGGATGGCGAGGCTCGGCTATCACATACATTGGAGTAGCATTAGCACGCTCCTAGAGTAGAAGATGTCGGAGGCCCTTGTACACCTCTTATCACGTGGCCTTCGCCTCCAGATTAGGCTTAGCGTGTCGTAGTTTTCTTCCTGTATATTGAGGACCAGTAACCACACACCCCCTGGCGGTAACCACACATCCCCAACCCCAAAAAGGTTAGACTACTAGGTCACGCGATTAGAAATTTCCTATAAGAGCTTAGACTACTAGGTCACGTGATTAGAAAATTGACTGAGGTGTCGGTCGGCATCTAATTCCTTTTATTTCAACTAATAAGAAGACTTGATTATAGGCTCGATTATAGGTTTACGAAGGCTCGATTATAAGCTTATAGAGGCTCGATTACAGGCTCCATTACAGGCTCTATTGCAGGCTTGTGGAGGCTTAATTAGAGGCTCGATTGGAAGGCTTATGGAGGCTCGATTGCAGGCTCGATTGCAGGCTTGTGGAGGCTCGATCGGAGGCTCGATTGGAAGGCTTATGAAGGCTTGATTGTAGGCTTGTGGAGGCTCGATTGGAGGCTTATAGAGGCTCGATTGGAGGCTCGATTGGAAGACTTGTGGAGGCTCGATTGGAGTTTATATTGGCTGGTGGTTGATGAAGCTGTGATAATAATCGGTGGTGGGTAATATGATATGGCGTCATACCCTACTACCGTGCCTTATACCCTTGCCCTAATCTAAGCTCTTATAGGAAATTTTTGATTACGTGACCTAGTAGTCTAACCTTTTCGGGTTGGGGGTGTGTGGTTACCGCCAGGGGGTGTGTGGTTACTGGTCCTCTATATATTCCTTCTTCCTAGATAGATTTCTTCTATATCTATTATTAATTAATCAAGTCATCTTTTAGTATGATCGCCATAGCCTCCTTTTATAGGTTATAAGACCCTCGTCTCTTTCTAGAGTATATAGAGAACCTTAGATCTCGGAATCTGTTGTGACTTGTCAGACAGTACAGATGTTGACGTTCCATTAAATGCCTGTTCCGAGGAGTCGCGGAGACCGTCTTGATGGTCTGGGTCATCTCCTGAAAGGCTCTTCGGAATGGGGTCATATCTTTTACATCATAGTCCTATCTAATCTTGTGATCGGTCGAATGCAGGAAGCCCTAGCTCATAACATGTTGCTTGCTAAAAGAGATATCGAAGCGTTAACCATACAGGAAATGAACAATCTGGAGCAGAATGTTCGCATGCTGATCGGTCTGTTCCATACCAAGTTTAAGACGACCAGTCAGTCGGGGTCGAACAACCTTTTTCAATATGAAATAATGATTACTGATGATAAGCGTCTACAAAACTTGGTAAAGATAGTAAGAGAATCGATAAAGAATAAAGCAGGTACTGGACCAGCTTAAGCTATAGAGCTAGAAGATATCTTTGCCAACTTCTTTTCTCAGCGATGAAGTACGGCCCGGCTGATAAACGAGTTCATGATCTAACGCCGCAAGCACCATAACGCTACCGCAATGAAAACTCAACTACCCACCAATGTGACGATGTCTACCTAATACAGGGGTTTCTCCAAAGATAGCAAACATCTCAGGTTCATCGGGGCTCATCGTGTCCTCTTCACAGGCTTGCATGAGTTCGAAATCAACCATTACCAGCATTTTGCGATTGCTGGCTTGCCATCCCAAATGACTTCATAGACAGCCTTTGGTCTCGATCCTCGGATGAGTCTTTTGCAATTCACCCAACTGCGTGCGACACCGTCATAGCCTCTGAAGATAATGGATTGTGAACCGATGCTCTCGCCAGGTGTGTCGGCTTTGGCTGCTACTTGGTTCCAAAGTGGAGAGGGGCGTGTGGAGGCATGAGCAAATGGGTTCGTCGGTATCTTCAGCTTTATTTGGGAGTTACATTAGCCCATAACTGCATCTATCAATGGCAAGGCAGCTTACGTTTTCTGGACAGAAACCCCGAGGCTCGATGAAGGTCGGATCGTTCGAAGCGAACACACATAACGCCATAAAACATTGCCGGAGAGTTGGGTTTGTTGCTTTCTCATTAATGGGCAAAGAGAGTTCAAATCGAAAGTCGCCGGCCCTGCGCACAAACACGGTACTTGTGTACGTAGACAGAAACCCATATTTGAGGTCATGCTGACGCATGTACTTTATCAGCTGACCTAGAGAGAAATGTTAGCACCAGTACTCCGACTTGGTCAAACTCAAGGGCAGGTAGATTACCGAAATGGGGTTCGAGAGGGATTAATCTTGTATGGTCTCGGTGGATAGGGTGAGCTTCAAGCTGCACGGTCCAAAAAGACATTCTCGCCGGATATGGAGACGTGGTATATGCCGTTTAACTTGGTGAGAAGGGGGAGTGGTCGCGAAATCAGCTCGATTGCCGGCTCCATTGAATGAACTGAAGGCAGTTTAGACTGTTAGAAAACCCTGACGGAGTAACAGTAGCCTTAGCCTAGGCTAAGATACATAAGCCTTGCAAAGGGATACATAATATATAAAAGGAGAAGAGTCAGCTTGGGAGAATGTAGGAGAAGAAGAAAATGCAGGTGTAGGAGGAGGGGCCTGGGGCTATATAGGCGCCAGTGAACATGATAGTGAATACAATCTAGAATCTATGAATAAAGCAGACATATAAAGGTTAGATATGAATAAAAGTAGGCATGGGAAGGTTAGAGAGTAATAAATATAAACCACTTACTGGCATATAAGGTTAATATATATCTATAAGACTATACTACCGTTATTCACCAAAACTAGAAAAGCAAGACTGTAAGATAGGGTAATTTTTATAAGCCCGTAGGGCCGTAGTCAAAATCTTTATAACTTTGGAAAGGACGGATCTGACCTAATCTATATAGATTATAATAGTCAAAAAGTTCCCCACGTAAATTAGTTGCAAGCGTGGGAAGAAATAAGAATACGTTGTCAGCTAAGAGGCCTTCGCCACGCGCGACGAAGGTTCTTAGAGAGTGCAGGATATTCTAAACTTGGAAACTAGCTCTGCAATATATACGAGCGAAACTGACAGAAACTGCACGCCCTGATTGGCCCAACATGGCGTTCTCCCATTGGCGCCCGAACTCGGGAACTCTATTGGCTCTTCAAAAGACAAAACAGGTGACTTCCAAGCCCTACTAGGGCTTTCCTTCTGTTTGGGCTTAGTGCATCCCCCAACGGACCTCCCCACGGCGCTTGCCAACTCAAATCTGGATTCCACCCATCCACGGCCTCCCCAGCGCGTTCTAATCCGCCAGCATCTCCACCACCATCAGCATTCTCCACCAACGCCTGCCTCAACCACAAGCCTGCAATCCAGCCTGCAATCCAGCCTACATGCAAGCCTCCACAAGCCTGCAATCGAGCCTCCACAAGCCTGCGATCCAGCCTACAATCGAGCCTCCATAAGCCCCTAATTAAGCCTGTAATCGAGCCTTCTTATTAGTTAAAGTAAAAGTAATTATCTCGCTCCGCAATGACTTGGGGCATTCTGCGCCACAGCCGTATTTTAAACAAGTATGAAGGTGCGATGGTGGGACTGCATAAGCACATGGCTTGTAGATCAGAATTTGGTATCCTGAATATACAAAAATTGATCCATCTTCGCAATGTGGGAATGGTAGTTTGGACTAGACTATATGTGACAAGCAAAGGAGTGGAATCTTGTCACTTAGGCTTACACAGGAGGCATAGAATTGCGAAACTGGGAATGCGCTAGGAAGATGCATAGTATAGGTGATCGAGAACACGCTTGGCGAGGTATGTATAGATCTAAGCCTAGAAGTTTCCGAATTGCCAGAAAACATAATAATAATCCGGGCAATTAGCTTCTATCCCTTATTCAGGCGCAGTGATATTACTCTCGCAAGCCTTCGGTGGCCACCCGCCCCGAGTGTATGATGTGATGGAAATTTGACGTTTGATATTCTAGACATTCTGGAGGACCTGCTTGCAACATACTCGACCTTCGCCGCTGTCATGATTCAACGACTCTCCCAAAATTGTGTGGCAATAGCAACCAATCGATTGAACAATTCGTTCCTTGCTCTCATACCTGTGAGATGGTAGGACTGATTGGGTTCCATTCCCACAATCACCAAGCCATCCGCCGCCTCTTTGCTTCCCGCCGTCAATTCAACAATCAGCTTGCCCTTCCAGCCGAGTCCCTCGGTCTTCTTTAATTCTTGAATGTCGGTGACAGGTATTTGGAAGAGAACAGAGCCTTTCTTCTGACTCTCCAGCCGCAAATCATCCAGTCCTGCAGACTGATATGTCGTGAAGTAAAGTACGGATGGTTCCTTCGATGAGTCGATGACCACCGTGCCCCGTTTGCGTTCAAATTTCGCATCAAACTTAAGAGGCCCAAAGGGCGCCGAAATCCAACCTTTCTTATGCAACATACCAATCAGAGTTTTGGTATGTGCCGACCCTGCAATTGCCATTGCTCGATCGAATGCAACATGGCTTTTGATTGCTGTTGCTATCGTGCGGCGAACGAACTTGAGGACTTTGAAAACCCACATCCTCTTGGGCTTTGCTCCTGAATTAAGAGTCTCTTTGGACTTCTGTTTTTGTAGATCAAGAGACGCATCCTGACCATTGTCTTCATCAGGGGCAACAGTCCTGGCTTTTTTACGGCGAAGAGGCCATGAGGGTTCATTGTTCTGTGCGCTCGGTGGAGGCGGCAAAGGAGCAGAGTTTATTTCGCCAATCCGGAGAAGAGTCAATGTGAGTTGAGCGTTTGTAGGGACCCCTTTCAAAAGTGTTCTGAGTAAACGATTAGGAAAGCAAAATGCAAAGCTTCTTTGGATTTTCAGGGACATACTTTTCCAAGTCCAGGTGTTTTTTCCAGTCCGGAACATTGTGATTCAAGAAGTCTACAGTGCGTTGGAAGACTGGATCACCAAAGAAGCCAAATCCAACAACAAAGGCCCCGGCCTTGACGATCACATAACTCGACGTGAGGAGTGACACCAGGCATACCGAGATCAATATTCCTACCAAGCGCAGACGAGGTGATATCGCAAAGAATGGTGGTGTTGGGGAAAGAATGCTATTTTAGAATCATTTAGAACTATTGCTTGGTTGGTCATTAAAAGGGATAAACCTACTTGGATAACCTCTCATAGATATCTGTGATATCACTGATAACACGCATCGTTCGATTTGTAGCCTTGGATATTTTCTTCTTCATAGGTTGTTTGGTTTTGTCTTCGGCCGAGGCATTCTCAGTCTGCACATCTGCAGTGATTGCCACAACTTCTTCCATCGTGTCAGGTCCAGAGGACCCCTCAGGAGCATCTTCGGTAACGGTTACACCCTGGCCATATTTGCCAGTGGCACTTTCCATAGCAACACTGGCGATGCTGTTAACAAGGTGATTGGCCTCTTGCTCGGCTGCTTCGCCTTTGTATCTCTCCGGAGCACCAGTGATGCTATCATGCGATTCAGAGTCCGCGGCCGTAGGCTTCCTTACATCTCTAGTATCAGAATCTACCCGCGCGGTGGTAGCAGGGGGGAAAAGCATTGGTCGAATTAGCGGACACAAAATCAGAGCAATGAGGACACCGAGGATCGCAGGAACGAGGAGATCCAAAAGCCACGCAACGAAATAACCCTGCGGATAGTCAACACTTTATATTGCCGAATTGCTAGGCCACGGAATATCTGCATACTGCACAAAAGACTGATGTACGTCGAGGCTCTTTCCACGACCGCAACCTGGCGACATGATGGAAGAAATTGGTCAATCCTACGATCACAGAAGTATAGAATCGTTCAAGAGTCATCCGCAGCTTTTCTGGGGGGAATTGTTCATCTTCGGCCCGATTGAGATCAAGCTGCTGTGGGGGAGCATCCGGTGCAGCTGTAACATAATAGATTTGCTGTGCATGGCTTATATTTTAGTATGTACAATTTTTTTTTTCCAGATGCCATCGACTAGACATACCTTGTTGAACCGCCGGATCAGCATCCAAAGATCCTCATTAGACAGTCCAGGTGCAAGATTTTCCTCCATGGTTTTAGAAGACGGCTTCCATCCCATACCTGATGCTCTCCGGTTGTTGATGGCTTTCTGAACGGGTCCACTCTCCTCTGGCTCTACTTGGGCAAGGCCATAGCTGTCAGTATCTTCCAACTCTCCGGGCATCTCTTGTCCTCGGCTCATCTTATGCTAATTCCCCGATGGGGGCAGAGTTGGTGAAATAGAGTGTCCGTAAAAGATGATCCAGTCACTTCTCAGAGTTTGTATGAGAGTCAATGTCACACACATTTAAATTTAGAAACATATGCTCAATATTCATCAATGGGTGACGGGACAGAAGGTCCCGACGTCGGTTGTGGAGGTGGGTAACCGACGTCATTGGCCCAAGCGTGTTGGGGCGTATCCCCTCGTCTGTCCTCCTAGGGCTGCCGACAAGAACGTAACTTACAGGCTTAGAGCAGCACACCACAGATCGAGAATGGAGGTAACGAATTTAATTAATTAAGCCCATATGGATTTGGCTTAGTCAGTTTTTCTCAATACGAGAAAGCGCTCCAGTCAACACGAGCTGAGGGTGAATTGGCGGTCGCTAAGATAGAAGGGGCAGAATTGTACTGATAAGGTAGGTCCTGGGGAACGATGGTAACCATTGTCTATGTGGTTCAACATGCAGGAGTTTACTTTGCGTATTCAACATGATGCGTCGCTCCGTCGCTGTCATCTACCTCGTCCCACCTCTGAGCGAGCGTATTGGAAGGCTGCGTATCGGCATTCGTAGTACTTTGGTTCAACAGACTGCATCCGGCTTTTTCTTTCATTTCCTCCGCCGGGCCGTTGTCTTCTTCGAAGGATGATACTTCATAGTCGAAAACATTAACATTCTGATAGGCAGCATCCGCCGCATTGGCTTTGTGTTGATGGGGTCGCGGATCCAAAATGGGCCGGGGATGTTGCGGTTGTGTTTCGTGGAATTCGTCACTTGGAATAGTAGGAGACTCACCCTGACCTGCGTCGATGTCCCATGCTAATGCATCGTTTCCAGTCTTTCGCTCAGCATTCATGTCCCGCTCTGCTTCGTCAAACTCTGTTTCGAAAGCTTTGTTGTCCGTGTTCACGAATTCCTGGCATAGATTAGAGAGGACTTTTCTTCCAAGAACTTCACGTCTCCTTACCTGCAGCTGAGGTGGAGCCAAAGCCTCTGGAGCGCTTATCGCATTGCTATTGGCATAGACAAGTAAGACGCTCTTCGATTCCTCTTTAGCAGCTCTCAGGACATCAACTTCCGGGACTTTGCGAGCAGTGTACCCAACAACATCTGCATTCATTGCCCCGGTATTATGATGTGTGCTGCTACTTTTCTCAGCTAGCCGTGTTTTTGCGTCCTCTGCAGAAAAGCTGATTCTCCACCATTGCCATTCGTTGTCTTCTGGTGCATCGTGCTCCATTGCATTCTGGGGGTCATGGACTGTTTGACGCCTCAGAACATAAGTCACATGCGGTTCGGTGCACACACCACGCAAAGTGTATTTACAGTGCGGGGATTCAGTTGGAGATGCAGTTGGCTCTGTGAGAATGTTCGGATACTTCCGAAGGCCCTCCAAAGCACTTTGTCTCCGAGTCTCTAGTTCTATTGCGTCTGAGGTCAGCGACCACACAGCACAAAACACACTATAAGTTCTTACCTGTCACCTTCGCTTCAATCTTGCCAGCCATCTTTCTGAGCTCGCTGGCTAGGCGTTGGGCATGCGCAGCTGCAACTTCCGGTGGCAAGGACGCCTCGCTCACGCCCTTGGCGGAATTCTTGGGCAAGGCCAGAAGAACAGCTTCAGCAGCTTTCTCCAGCGTCTCCTTTGATGTGAGTCCCAGATGAGCGACGGCTTTCGACTTGGTGAATCTATCCCTGAGTCTCTCCAATTCTAAAACCTCTTCGTATACTTTGAGTCTTGCGGAACGAAATTCGCGGGCTAGCTCCCGACACCGATCGAGATAACGGTCTGCGTAGAATACAGCAGGTATCTCTACATGAACTGATTTTGCTGACGGTTGGGAATTCTCAAGTCTTATGGTCAAAATCTCGGCAGTGTGCTCTAACCACACATCGTCAAGCTCTTCACCAGGTTTGTCTGACCACATGGTTTGATCCAGAACATCATAGAGTGTCTGACCGTGCTCAGGCTCCACCAAAGTATCAAGAGTGAAGAATTCTCTTTCAAGCGGAGTATCATGTACCGAAAGTGGACGCTTGAATGCACGCGAGGAGAATACCGTCGCCAGTTGATTATCAGGAGTTGCCCGGACCGCAGCTTCTTGCCATGCTTCTAGGAATCTGCCAACGCCTGAATCGTAGCCGGACACGGCCTTGAGGCTTGAGAGTGCATCGCTGCTACCAAACGCGCGGGTTGTTCCGTCTAAGAAGGCAACCAGTCTCTGAGTTTCGTACAGAATATCATCCCAATCAGTATCGTGTTGCTGCGCGTCTTGAATGGTCACAATCTTGGGAAGATTGATGGGTTGTCCGTTCCACCACTGCGGATCATGGCCGTAATTGGACAGGACTCGATCCCTGAGCAAAAGGGCTTCTCTAGCCAGAGGAATCGAGTGCAGAATCGTCAGCAGCCCTGCCAAATACAGGTTGTCTTGAGAAGGGCGCAGAAATGCAGGCTCGCTCTCCACTCTCTTGCGGTCTTGAGGGTCGGGACTGATGATAACTTCTTGTGTGCTTGCATTGAATAGGGTCATTGCCCACTCATCCTGGTCGTAGTGATCGCGCGTGGCTCGGCCAAAGTTCGACTGATTGGTGGTCACCCCAGTCTCCTGATGTCCAAGGTTCTGATCTAGCGACATCGCCATTGCCTGCTGGAGTTCACGTTCTTCACGCTCAGCCAATGTAAATCCCTGCCCGTTATCCGCTATAAAATTCAGGAGCAGTAAGTCAGCAAGGTTGACTTGTATCCCATCGAGACGTCCTCACCCGTAGTGCTCGATTGGAGGGCCCCTTCGTACTTCGTTGTTTGGCCCGACTCATGCATGTTCATTCGGGACGGAGGACGTGAAGGAGGGGCGACATGGGAAGTGCCTGCTAGAGGGTCGGAGTGTTCGATTTTGAAAGCTGGCAAAATCGCAAGCTCTGTCAGCGAAATTCGGTTTGTCAGTCACCAAACGGCGTGCACGCATACATACAGGGTAAATTTTGGTCATTGTAGTAATTGGACGTCTGTAGAAGGAGATTTGGCAAGCAGCGCATTAGTTTACCCTTCCCATCGAATTCTAGTGACACAACATGGCACTCACCTCTGACACCTGCGGAGGTGTCGGGTCTTCAAAGTAAGCGTTGATCGCCTTTTGAGAGTCCAAATTATTTGCCTGAACGCAATTCAAATGAGTCTTTAGGTATCAATCATAGCAGCCGTACCAGCTCACCTTTAAGAAGCTGATGGCATGTTCTCGCGAGGTGCTGGTGAAGCTGACGAAGTTGGCGATCGCTTCCTCCGTTGGCTCGGCAGCCATCGTGGTCGTTTCGCTGCTTCCCCGCAGCGCAAGAGCGATCCAGGTTGAAGGTGACGAGGATTGGAAGCCAAGCTGCCGATGGGGACTGGAAGGGCAGGAAAATCTCTGGAGAGGGTGGCTTCACTCATGCCATTGAAGGAAAGAATTAAGGTGGTAGGTAAGGATGGATGTGGAGTGCGGAGTTCAATCAAGCTCTCGACTCTCGAGTCTCCATGCAGCTTCCCCGCCCGCAACAATGACATCGCCTGCCAAGCCTACATGGGAACATTATCTCTAGTATCTACTATGGAGAAACGCCTTTCTTGATATTTTTACTAGCAGGTGCATACATAGATCCACTTCATTCTTCTACTTCTAACTTCTTATTACACCGGCTCCTCGTTTCTTTGCTTTTCTCTCTTTCTCTATTCAGAATTTCTGACAATGTGACTTTCTCTCTTCATTCTATCTTTCTTCTTTGGTTGATGCTATTTTTAGTTCCTTTTTCCGATTGTTATCTCGGTCTTTCTTTTCTTTCCCAGTCTTTGTGCCTTCATGAAGTTCATGTTCATCAAAGACAAAGAAAGAACATGGAGAAGGCATTGTATGAGCAAGGCATTGATTCTCTCTTTAACATGGAAACATTCAAAGAGGACAAAGACTTTCTTCAGACAAGCCTTTTCACGCCCTTCATATGGACACTTCCATGACTATTTAATTGTCGACATGGCCAGCATCGACGGTCCCAAAAAGCACATACTTTCTACGAATCATCCATTTATCTTCGAACAAGTCATTCACTAGCAATTTTCATTCTTTTCATTACTTTTCGTGAACGTTTCATAACCGACCAGCAAAATGGTTCAACTTGAGAAATGTAAGCAGGGTCCATCGTCTTTTGAGGCATTCTACGATATCCCTCGACGTCTCACGATAACCGAATGCGGTAAGCGGAATCCCGACGAACTCGTCCTCGATATCATGGCAGCACTCTACTATGATATCAATCACGTCTGTCTTATGCAAAATGCTGTCCGGCAAAATCCTTGCCACGTCGATGCCGTCCGATACGGTCGTGAACGCAACAATGCCAAGGCACTTATAAGAAAGGCCATTGTTCATATGAAGGTAAGCTCGCATCCTACGTCCGAGGATGCTGATCAAGCCCGAGAGTTAAGGTTTATCACGATGTTCATCTCCAACCTCGGATGGAAGATGTTCGCCATCTGTGCGCATGCCGACGCGTTTCGACGAGCATGCAGGGAAGTCAAGGCTGCAGTGTGGGGGAAGCTGATGGATAAAATCGAGGAGAATCGTCACAGCATCGAGACATTTGCCAGTCTGCGGCAACTAGACTGGCGTATGTTGATGGATTCCCACGCAGATATTTCGCTGCCGGGCCTTCGCGCGGCACTGCAGCCCGAACCGAACATATATAATGGCCATATACACCATACAGCCCGAACATTGGATGGCCGCACACGCCACCCAGTCTACATAGAGGACGGAGTGATCCATTTTCAGGAGCATATCGACCGGAACTCGTTCAATCCCGCGCATTGGCCCGACCAAGACTCCATGGAAGATCCCACGGTACGTGGACCTGGAGATGGAAGGTGTCATTTGTGCTCGGCACCAGAAAACTGCGATTGTCGGATGGCCTCCCTGGCAGGTAATCTGATGGAGCTTGTTGAATATAAAAACAAGGGAATTGGCATCCGTGCGCTTGCAAATATCCCCAAAGGTGTTATCGTTGGGGAATATGTCGGAGAGCTTTTCCCCAATAATTATGAGGGTGATCCCATTTATGCTTTGGACCACAACTGCAAAATGGTTGAAGCAGAGGATGGGAAGTCCATGCTCCAACCGAGCGCCACCATCTCATCCAAGCACTATGGCAACTGGACGCGTTTTCCCAGTCATTCGTGCAAGCATCATTGCGTGTTTATGGATAGGGTTGTTGGAGACCGGAGAGTCACGACTGTCGAGGTCCAACGCAACATTGGCATCTTCGAGGAGGTCACAATCTCCTATGGTGAGAACTATTGGAAGAATAAGACTTGTTTGTGTGGAGAGGCTAACTGCATTTCAAAACGCAAGCGGCATAGCACCCAAGGGAAACAAGCGGGAAAAAAGCGGCGTAAGTTGCATTGACATGGCATGATTTCTGCATATTTCCTTCGTCTCTTGTCTCTTTTTCTGCATCTATAGGCGTTTTTGTCATTTCTGCATCGCTAATAGAGTTGCTTGACTTGGATAGACCGCGAAAATCAAGTATGATTTTCATAGACTTCGAGCATCACCCATCACAATGAAAGCTTTCAGACCAGCACCTTGTCACACAAGATAAATATTGTTGAAGTATAAGAACGGCCAATCGCTATCAATAAGTAGATGAAGGACGAACAATGTAATGTATGCCCACCCGAGCCACTCAGCGTCAACAAGAGTCTTTTTCTTTTGCCAAACATCCAATAAAATCGAAAGAACAATCCGTGGGATGTAAGGGGGTCGGCCGAAAAAGGCGATCATCGATCTGCAGGTCGAACATTGGAAGGTACTAACAAGGGCCGCCTGCGACTTCCCAACCCCGCGTTTCGTCCTCCACAGCCTAGGTAACTGGAAATCCCCGCCGTGCGGGGAAAGCTCCAACCCGGGGAACCAGAGAAACCCATCTAAGTTAGGTAGCCGGTTCTCGTCTCTTGTCTCCGTTGAACACCGAATTCAAGAGAGTCCCGATTCACCGTTCACAACTTCTTCTTGCAGGACATGAAGCTACGGTGACACGATGCATGGACATCGCCTGAGCTCCGTAGGAACCCTCCTACGAGGACGTGCGACTCCAACGAACTCTTTTCGAAGATACCTGCCGCCTGCAGCTGCGAGAAGGCGAGGGTTGTTGACGCAGAGTTACTCTCGTGGACCATCAGAGGTAAAGACTGGACAGTTTGGTTTCCTTGCGTTTGTGTAGAGAATTTTAGCACGGGTGAACTTACCAAACGGTAGCCTCCTCTGATCGAATCCACGGTTGGAGATCACTTTTCCAAGGTCGTCGAGCAATGCGGGGATCGAACTGCGTCAGTTACCTCCCCGGACTCTCTATCTACTTAGTACAATGTGTGCTGATATCGTTCGATTTTTGCAGCGTGATCTCAAAACACCAGAATGAAAGATTGACCTACTTCGCCCTCGATACGAAGAGCAATGCGCTGGCTAGAGGCTTGGAATCGGTGGGTGTGAAGAAAGGGGATCGAGTAGGGGTCATGCTGGGAAATTCCATGGAATATGCTATTGTAGGTGGAGTTTGTTGTAGAGACAGAAAGGAAAGCTCACCATCCACCAGGCCACATACTCATTGTTCAAACTTGGCGCTATTCTGGTAAGTCACACACACACACACACACACACACACACGACACCAACAGACAGCCTTGTGACAGTGCTGAGATAACAGCCAGGTTCCGATGAACCCTTCGTTCAACGCGACGCAAGTCGTCGCGGCATTAAGTCATCTCGGAGCAAGCCATCTGATCATCAGCGCCGAAGCCAATCTGCCGCGAAAGGACCCTCGCGGCAACATGCCGCTCCTAAAACACCTCGTCCAAGACCTATCGGCGTCGAAACTAGAATCCGCAGTCATCCCCACCCTGCAAAAGATCATCCTGGTCGACAACTCGTCCGGCCGTGTCGACACATCAGACTACGAAGCCCTAACGCCCTACTCTTCCGTCGTGTCCGAGCTCGCGGCGGACGGTCACCCACTCCCTCCTCAGAACCTCTCGCCGCACGACATCGTGAACATCCAATTCACCTCCGGAACGACGGCGATGCCGAAAGCCGCATGTCTAAGCCACCGATCCATCCTGAACAACGGCGCCCAGATCGGGGATCGCATGCTCCTCACGCCGAAGGATATCGTGTGCTGCCCGCCGCCGCTGTTCCACTGTTTCGGATGTATATTGGGGTACATGGCGACAGCGACGCACGGGTCGGCCATTGTGTTTCCGTCGGAGTCGTTCAACGCTCGCGCCGCTTTGACGGCCGTGCAGGAGGAGAAGTGCACGGCGCTGTACGGGGTCCCGACGATGTTCCTCGAAGAGTTGAGTCTCCTGCAGAGCGGAGAAGTGCCGTACGAAGGATTCCAGCATCTACGGACGGGCATCGCTGCCGGAAGCAGCATCCCTGCGGAGCTCATGAAGAAGCTCCATAAGATCCTCAACCTGACGGAACTGACGATCTGCTACGGGATGACGGAGACCAGCCCCGTGTCTGCCATGACGACCACGGACGATCCGATCGACCAGCGGATCAACTCGGTGGGCCGACTGATGCCGCACGTCGAAGCGAAGATCGTCAATCCGGCGAAGAGAAGCGAAATCCTACCGGTGAACACTCGGGGCGAGCTTGCGGTGAGCGGTTACCTGCTGATGAAAGAGTACTGGGGGGATCCCGAGAAAACCGCCGAAGTGATGGTTGCCGATGAAGATGGAAAAGTCTGGATGCACGTAAGCTGTGAAACGCCACGACCTAACTTACAACAGACCAGATCTTGACGAACCTACAAAAACAGACAGGAGACGAAGCCACCATGACGCCGGACGGATACATCACCATCACCGGTCGAATCAAGGATCTGATCATCCGAGGCGGAGAAAACATCCACCCACTCGAGATTGAGAATTGCCTCTTGGCTTACCCCGGAATATCGGACATCTCGGTCGTTGGCGTTCCAGATGAGCGGTACGGAGAGGTGGTAGGCGCCTTCGTCGTCGCCCGGGAGCAGGAAGGTCCAAAGAGAATCACCGAGGAAGAGATCAAGGAGTGGGTACGGGAGAAATTGAGCCATCACCTAGGTAAGTCTCGTTTCGTTGTGATCGATAGACACAAGCATCTATTTTATTTTTATTTTTATTCTTCCAATCATTATTTCTTCGTGACCCATTATATGCAATAATTCTGATGCATCCTTGATAGTGCCGAAATACGTCTTCTTCCTCTCGGGCGCGGACTCCTTCCCCAAAACCGCCAGCGGGAAGATCCAGAAGTTCAAACTCAAGGAAACTGCCATCAAGTTGCTAAAGGATGGGAGAAGTGCTTGATATACTAGATGGTGTAGAAGGAATTAAGACGTGTCTGTGAGCAAAGATTCGACATGTATCATCATTTACCCTGCTACTTAAAGACAGGAATGAATCAATTGCATCTGATAAGACGTACGTTTACTTCAAATTACTGGAAATGTATGCGAATCAGTTCACGGTCTTCAATTATCTCTCATGGGTAGTGGGTGTACATTGATGGTCATTGAGTCCCTATAACTGGGATGAACTATTTGATCAGAAGGAATTAAACAGGAAATAGGAAAGCACCAATAGTGTACACATTAATATGGGCATATGGGGTAATTCCACAATAACATCAATGTCTCTGACAGGGTGTTCAACACCAGAATGTTCGTGACGTTCGTATTTGAGTTGAAGCGTAGATCTGGCGGCAGCTTCTTGTGCGTGTTCAATAGATGACCAGCGGAACCTTCGTTCTGAATCCCTCATGTTAACATTAAGGCACATTGCCAGCTGAAAGATATTTCTTGGACACGCCGAGGGATTTTACATCAATCCTTCTCTACCGATGGAAGAGCCCCTTCTTCTCCGGGGGGCAATGGTTGTGCGTAGTTCTCCGGATTTTCGCTGCCAATTTGCAGCTATTCTTCTCAGCTGCATCAATCGCGGGAAGAGTCTTTGCTTGATCAGACGACTCGCCGCAGCAGCAATCGATAGATTTGACCCATCGCTCATTCAACACGGTGTCAATGGTGATTCTCTTTGCTGGATCGGGGTTCAGCATTTTCAGAAGGAGACGCCGAAGACAAGGCTTGGGAATCTCGTTGAACATTTTTCCACATGAAGGGTAATCAGTATCGGTGATAGTTCCGTCTGCCTTCTTGACCTTGAATTGTTCCCATCCCTTTGCGAACTGTGAATAACGCGCGTTCTTGGCCTCTGCGGCCTCCCACGGTGTCGCTCCAAAGAAAAGTGCAAGACAAACGATGGCTGACGACCAAACATCAACCGGGCGTGGATCGTATTCATCTGTACGTCAGGTAAGTAATGGTTTCCCAAAACACGGAGAATCTGATCTAGAAGGCATACCCTTCTTTGCTAGCACCTCAGGCGCCATATAGGGCATGCTGCCACAGATCCCCGGAGCACATTTACGCACGTCACCAAGCTCCTTGCCACACTCGCCACAAGCAGATCGCAAACCAGGATGAAGACCACTGAACACCTCTGATACACCAAAGTCGGTAATCTTAAGGTGGCCTGCATCATTGAGAAGTAAGTTCTCGGGCTTGATGTCCCGATGGGCAATCCCATGGCTGTGCAAGTACGCGACACCCTGCAAAAGCTGCTTGAACAGGCATAAGTTGTCCTCCATTCGGAGGTACTTCTTTTGAATGAGCGAAAACAAGTCCCCATGGCTACAGTACTCCATGACATGGTTCCAGCGGCCATTATGAGTGCAGAGACGTACCGTCTTCACAATATTGGGATGATGGAGACTGTTTGCAATGCTGAATTCCGATTTCACTTTTTGCTCGTACTCGGCCTCGTTCTCTTTCTGGCTGCGCTTCCGAAAGTCTTTGACGGCATACGGCACAGGGGAACCCTTTTTGAGCATGATCGTGACGGTCGCAGAGGTGCCCTTGCCGATCTCCTTGCCTCTCTTGCCAGGCATCCGGCTCGCGCTGACAAACTCATTGCTGAGAATGCCAAATGCGACCGTGAAGTCATCAGGAAGAGTGGCACTCATTCTTCTTGCTTTTAGGCCAACGCCAGCCTCAGCGGGGATAGAAAAGGGGAACCCAGCTGGTTCAAGGTATTCTTGAAGGTTGCTCAAGCTGGGAGAGCGTATTCGAGGCTCTAGACGTTGCGGCTGTGGTGTCGCCCCGATTTGAATCCTTTCCCTGGAGGTCAAGCCGGTAGCGGATCTCTTATCCTTCTGCAAACCTTCCAAAAGTGCTGAATTCCCAGAGCCAGAGGTGCAGCCAGAGACCGACGTGCTCGGGGAGGGTGGGGTGCCCAATGAGTTAGATAATGACGGACATGGGACACCGTCCGCCGAAGTTGGAGAAGAGGGGGTCAATTGCGAGGGAGAAAGGCCCCCATTTTGTTCAGGAACGTCTTCGGATAAGTCAAAAAATGAAGGATGTGTTGGTTTTTCCAATACGTTGGCGCTGGAGCGACGAAAGAGAGCCTGGAATGATCGTGTCGCTGCTCTGAAAGGAGAGGCACGAGGAAGAACCGCACTAGAGGAGGAAGGTAGCTGGACAGACGAAGGAGACGATGGGGGTGGTGTCTGCGAAGGGCAGCTCGTGGGGTTCAGCGTCAAGAGCTTCTGCGCACGAACTTTGACAGAGGTTCCTCCTGTGTCGTCTCGGCGACTGGCAAACGACGCGGGTGACTCGCACCCTGGAGTTAGAGGCTCCACATGCTCGCCAGCAGTCTCTTCGTCGTCTGCTGCAGCCCTAACACGCGGTTCCGAAGGAGCCATATCTACTGCACTGATCTGCAAAGTAGTCGGATTCCTACACTGATGAAGCCCATTCTGATGCAAAAGATCCGGCCTCAAAGAGGATATAGTTGCAGGTTGTGACATCGTGACGAATTGCCGTTGTTCCATGCAACCTTGACTGGATTAGATGTCTAGAGTATGTAACTGGGGTTTAACCCCAGAGGTTTTCGGCGGATTGCTCGGAGTGCAGATATGCGATTCACAGCCACCAAATCGAATCAGGAACCACTTGAAGAGAAGCGGATTCAGTAATTAAATATAATATACGATTGAGTGATCTTCAAAGCACAAGTAGGGGAGAGAGTATTCTTCTTTTAGGGAAAGGTACAATCTAGTCAGAGAAGAGTGGCAAGTTCCAGGACAGAGTAAGATATCATTCAAGGCAAAGGGGAGAGATGAGGACATCGAGAGAAAGCGGGGACGACAAAGAATAAGTAGTACGTGAATGGAAACTAGGCAAGGACGGCTCAGAATGAGCAAAAGGACGAGAGAGAGCCGTGGAAATGGGGAAGGCAAGACCCATCGATACCGAGTTGGGAATCGGCGGCAACGGCGGAACGGTTCGAGGATACTTTACATACTAGGTACTACTACCAGGTACGATCGAATGGGAAAAAAGACGCAAACTTCCTCCCTACCACATCAGCCGCCCATTTCTGTTGGTTCTTATGTCTGTTCCCTTCCGGATGAGGATGACGGTTTTTCTCTGGGCATATGTAATCTTGTCTTGATAAATTCGGTTCTTGTCCCAGTCAAGTCGCAAGCCAAGAAAGAGCTCTGCAGCAAAGGATTTGCCGTCGTAGCACGAGAGCAGGAATGAAAGAGGGAACAAGCTGCAGGGTTCGATCAAAGGTCTCTCTTTGTGAGGGCTTTTTCTTGTCTGGGCTTCCAGGGGCGTCATCTGCGCCACATGCGTGCTTTGCTGCCCTTTTGGCTTCTGGCACTCGTCCTTCAGCGTAACCGTAACTTTACCGTAGGATGAACTGACGGGCAACCTGATATCTCCATGCATGGATCGTCGGAACCACCGACTTGGAAGCTTGTTCCTAAGGAAAGCGACCGATTCTTCTTTCCCGTCTCGATACGAGTTCCAGAAAACCCTAGAAGAAATGGTGATTTATTTGATGCTCGTGTCGCCAGAAATTCCAATTTGCTGCAGGTAAGAAAAAACCAGATCGGCCATCGCCAGCACACTCTCGGAATAATGCGTTTGAGGCTGCGGGCACGAATTAGTTGGTGTTTCGTAAAGGCGATGACACACTATCTTCATTTGAAAGTGGACCTTCCTCGATGTTAGTTCTGTTCCAGGAGGATTGCCGCGGGTCAAGGTATCTGCCATCTGCAATGACTTATGGTTGTTCCTACAGTTACTCACATATCAAAAGTGCTTGCGATCGTCCAAATAATTTTGGATCACCAGGTCGCAGATTACCCCCCCTTCATCTGTATCCAATGGATAGCTAACCGACTACCTAATCAATATACGCCATCAAAAATCAGCCGGTAATCAATGGTAACGATACCGTTTCTCAGCTCCCGGGCCTCTTTGTTGCACGCTTCCATGCGCCTTGGGGCGTGGCAACTGTCAGCCAGTCTCTCAGAAGGACACGGATGCCGAAGTCCGAGAGCAGCTCCAATTGTCCTCGTTCTCGGTCACGATTCCTCCGTGCTATCTATATCTGGGCAATTCGGATTTTGTTCGTGATGCCAGTGGCTGGGATGCTGCTGAACCATGGGTGCTCCAGTGTAGCAGTATGTTCCTTGAAGAGATCGCCCAGCGAAGTCGACTGTGGCCTAGAACAGTAGAACTATGAAGGTGCGGGGGGGCGGCTGGGACATCCGATGATCCGACAGCGGAACCCACTCCAGGGAAAATCAAAACCCCACGGGGGGAATCCAACAGGGCTGAAGAATCTCTTCGTCCGCAGTGACCCTGCACCTGTCAGCCACTTGGTTGAACAGAAGGTCCCTCGTAGTCTAGTCATCCAGGCTGATCTGACCCTTAGTCTATTTTATTTTCGTCCTTCAAATCGCGAGAACTGCCCGAACCAATGCAGAGTGGCCATTGGTCTGAAGCGTGCATCATGCACCGCTGATCATGGCGACATCTTTTTCAGATTTCGAGGAACGAGTGAATGATCCTGAACCCCGCCAAGACATCGGAGGGGTTGCGCGGAGCAAAAAAGGTGTTAATACGGAGTATAAGGGCGGGTGTTGCAAAATGGGCTGCCAAGTCTCCCCCGTCCGCGCCATGCCCCTGGCTACCGGCTGATCTTAAGGCGGTTTGAGTTGCACGGATCTTGGCACGTCCAGATCGAGCCCTCGATGAGAAAACTGCCCGTCACTCCCGGGCTCTTTTTCTTCAGAGGAGGTCTGCTGGTCTAGCCTTAGGTTCTTGCCAAGCCTCATTCTGGTACGGACGGTGAGTCGGTGACCCCAGGCGGAAGATTCGGATGCGATGCATTAACAGCTTCCCGCGAGGTCAGGACGATGCGATAGACTACGACCTGCACAACGCCTACGACAGTCGCATCAGACAGTCGTTCTTGCTGCAGAGCTACCTGGTCATGCCGGCACCTTTCCACCGAAGTTCCAGCGAATAATCGTCACGGGTTGCATTCCGCCTGGTTCCAAAGAATCCTCCCTAGCACGACACTAATGTCATGGTTCCCAATTTCGGCTTCCACAGACAGGAACGATGAAGGGGCGGAGTAGATTTGAGAGGATTTTCGTGAGCAGAAAGTCATGCGTGGAAGCGGTATATCTGCTACGAGACGCGAAATCGACTACGAACTGCTTGCTAACTCGATCCTTTTTGTGGGAACATTGTAATAGCTCTGCAATGTTGTTTTAAATAGCTGAGTATCGGAGACAACCAATTCATTCCACACAACACTCTATCTGACAACGCGAGCTTGTGCAAAATTGCCTGTCTTCTCAAAAACCGATGCTTGAAATCGAAGACGCATACCGAAGACGGGGCACTGGATGAGACCTTCCAGATGCCAAGAGGGAGTACAGAAATGCTGAGAACCGCCGAGCTGACTTCCTATTTTCGCCAGGTTACTCCGTCCACGGCGCTCAGTGGATGAGGATTTGGTGCCAAGAAATAAACACGCCTTATTTCTCAATTCTCAACTGTAATTTTGCCAAGGCTTGCTAGTCCTTGCTGTGGCTTGGGAGATGCTTTTCTCTTATGCCTTGGTAGCACACAGATGCTCTTGGCTTGGCAGAGAGGGTGCCTCAGGTGTCCTCGAGGATTGTCCCATCCGTACTCTGTTCTCTTGCGCCCCAGTAGCTGCGAGGGAACACTGACATAGCTTCACATTCAGGATTCATTCGACCCACGGTCGCTTGGACGTACCGAAAGGCATATAAGGTTTGTCTGTCCAACGCATACGTAGTGACTTCCCTACCTTTCCAACAGGGAGTCAAGTTGAAGATGGGGACCGGGTGTTCCCAAATGTAGATATCATCTCAGTCACTCGGTTAGAGCAGACCTATGATGATAATTCCACGTCTTCAACGCAGCTCGTGCACAAGCCGACGGCTTTTCAATCGGCAATGAGGCAGCTAGTATGTCCGCCCGCTCTTCCGAGGTAACGGCTTCACTGCTTTGCGCCAACTATTCAGAAGCAAAGTCCATGGCAGGATCATCGACCAGGCAACCTGAGATCAAAAATCCTGTATGCCTGTCTCCCCCTGCAGTTTCGACGGTATGTCGTTTCCATCTGCGTCGTCGACGACCCATTCCGGCTCTTCATCATCAAAATATTGATCTTGCGCTTCAGTCAAGTCATCGTACTCGTCATTCTCATCGACAGTCCTGTAATCGAAATCGCGGTCTTCGCCTCGCATGAATCTCATCTCCATTTCCCGTCGCCATTGTTTCTCTCCTTCCTCCTTGCTCTCGGGTATTTCATCTCTGTCTTCTGCGAGGATTTCCCCATTAGGCCCGCGCGTATAGCTGAGCATCGCGCGGGGATCAGGATGGGAGAGGGCATCTAATTTGGCTTCTGATCGCAGCAAATCCGCTTGGAGAACACCCGAGAAACCCTTGGCACGTCCTTCGGCCTCCCGTTCTGCGGGTGTCTGGAACCGACGGATCAGGCGATCGTACAGTAACGGGTCTGCAGGACTGTGTGTTAGCTTCAACGAATTATGAAATAAACATGAGTGAGCTAGATAGTAAGGTCTGCTCAGTCATGGCTTTTAAAAGAACAGAGCAAGCGGACCGGCTAGCTCGAGATCAGCGGAAAAGTATTCTGGGTGCATGTCCAGATAGCGCTTTCGACGATTCTTGACTTGGATCGAAGGAGGTTCCACGAGCCTCTCTTCGGATGTTGTGTTTTGCTGTGTGTCCAATTGCATTTCGACGTTTGAGCTCATTGGGAAGTAAGGCATATTTTGTTCTTTTGAACGGACGTGGATTTATTCGGCTGATGGATGAGACAATGATTATGTTTTTGGTTTTGTTTTGGTGGAAGTTGGAAGGCGGCGAGAGAAAGTGGAAAGCGGCGGAAGTCACGGACTAGACTAGACTAGACTAGACTATTTACTCCACCGGCGCAGAGTCGGATCATGGATGGAAAAGCATCCCGGAGCCTTTCATCTTTCATTTCATTTGATAATCCTCCCATCAACGAATAATATCTCGAATTCACCCCAGATTATGGATATTCAACCTTCTATCTGAAAAGAAGACATGTAAGACTCATTCGCTCTTGTTTGTTTCAAGGCTGTCGTTCTTGCCTCCATTTCCCTGTATCGCCAAGTCCCTGTCGTTCTAGACCACATGGCTTTTTTTTTTTTTTTTTTTTTTTTTGGCCCTCTTCCTTTTTCTCTACAACCCCAATTGTTCATCTGCTTAACCGGTACAAGTGACTATGTGTTAATAAAGACCTATAGTCCTGCCATAGCTTTGCCTTTTACGTACTTGCTGTACAGTTCGAACCGGAGGACACGGGGTTGTTAATTTAACACCATGCCGTCCTCTCAGGGAGTGCTCCAGGACGCCAATTTCGCAAGGCTATTCAAAGGCGTGGCATTGGTGCTGCTGGCCTCGTTCTCTTCTCGTCTGATTCTATTGACGTTGGCCCCGGTGTACGGCTCGAGGCCGTCCAGCATTTTCCATCCGTATGGACAGGCCATTGCTGGTGCAGCAGGATGGTTCTTGAAGGATCGTATTTTCACGCTCTCCCGTCGACAGGTTCTTTTTGTGCTTCCCGTCCTGGCTTTCTGGATTCCCTCTCTTGAATATTATTTGCTCCAGATGAGCTCTTCCTTTGGAAACCCAACTGGGCCTGTGATCACGGAACTCCTCACTTACTATCCGCTGCTGCTGCTTTCCGTCGCCTGCGCAGGAAAGATGGTCCAGTCGGCGCTGAACCTCGACCGCCAGAGTGAATTCGTGTCTGAGCATGTTCCATTCCTAGGTTCGTTTGTTGTCTTCTCCGTGGGTGAGAAATTCGCCAAAGCATTTATTGCGAAGTGTATCGGAGCCACGTTCCTTTTCACTTCAACGGGTCTGCAGCTCTTGGTTGCCACTTTGTATGCTGCGATCATTCCATCCAAATTGCTACTCTTGGCTATCCCATCTCTTCTCTTTTCTCTGACTTCTAATGTGCACCTGCCATTGGGCCACACCACCGCCGCGTTGAATTCTGTGCTTCGGGAAGAAGGATTCCACCTGGTAGCCCGACAGGAGTCGACGACTGGTTATATCTCTGTCTTGGATAACCTCGATGACGGGTTCCGGGTCATGAGATGTGATCACAGTCTCCTTGGAGGGCAATGGACTGGAACCAAGGGCGCCTACAACCCTGCTGTCAAGGACCCCATCTATGCGGTGTTTAACATGCTGGAAGCTGTTCGGCTTGTCGAGACTGAGCATGGCGAACATCGCACAGATTCTGGTAGCAAAGCACTTGTCATGTAAGGAGAACGTGCAACTCGGAATCATGTTTGACAGACTGTGACTGACCGGCGCTACCAGCGGGCTCGGAGTTGGCACTACCCCAGCTGCCTTGATCAACCATGGAATTGAAACCACCATCGTTGAGATTGACTCTGTGGTCCATCGATACGCCACTGAATACTTCCACCTACCAGCTAACCACATTGCGGTCATTGATGATGCTGTAGCCTTTGTGGAACGCTCCGTTGCGGTTTCTGAGACCGGTAGATATGATTACATTGTCCACGACGTTTTCACCGGTGGTGCGGAGCCAGTGGAGCTTTTCACCATCGAATTCCTGAGAGGATTGGATGCTTTGCTCAAGGAGGACGGAGTCATTGCCATCGTAAGTCGAATCTCTCGAATTCCTACGGCGAGAGAATTGCCGCTTTGAAGACAGTTAATGCTAATGGCTGAACACAGAACTACGCTGGAGACATTTCTCTGTACCCCGCTGGTCTCATCGTCCGCACCATCAAGACCGTATTCCCGACTTGCCGCATCTTCCGTGAATCTGAAGCTTCCGAAGAGAACATGGACTTCACCAACCTGGTTATTTTCTGCAAGAAGAGCGCGTCCACTCCGCTCCGCTTCCGCGCCCCGACACAGGCGGACTTCCTCCGCAGCAAGTCCCGCGAGTCCTACCTCATTCCCAAGCACGAGGTTGATGCAACCATGTTCGACCACATCGTGAAGGGCGGACGGAGATACCTGACTTCCAAAGAAACCGATCGCGTCAAGCACTACCACGATCAAAGTGCTATCGGACACTGGCAGATCATGAGGAATGTGCTACCAAAGGCAGTGTGGGAGAACTGGTAGGTCGTTGAACAGTCGAAAATATATACGTGGTATAATCTTTGTTTTTTCTCTTTCGCAATGGTATCAGATCTAACCCAAAAGTCTACCCGATGTATGTACTCTATCGTCATCATGCAGAATAAACAAGAAAACAAACAGCATTCATCAACCGTTATGCCCCTTTCCCCTCCTCATCCTCCTCACCTTTTGAAAATGCCCTCATCCTCAACCACCAAATTCGCCCTGATCTTCTCGATATCATCGTCGCCAAACCCCATCGCTGTCTTACAATACTCTTCCACCCCACCATACGTCTCATCCAACCACTCCATCGACGCCTTTAGATTCTGCCCCTTGGCCGACAGCAACCGCTTCACCCCGTCCCGATCCCCCCTCAACTTCCCCTCCTTCAACAACCCCTCCACGACCGTCTCGATCAACTCGCTCAACCCGAGCTCCGTCAACTCGTACTCCCGCGCCACGACATCCATATCCGCCACCCCGGCCAACCGCAACACCAACGCCACAAACACCCCCGTCCGATCCTTCCCACCCGTACAATGCACCAGGAACGGCTCGTCGGCGCGGTCCCGCACGTGCTCCAACACCTTCCGATACGCGGGCGCCCCGTACTTGAGGATCTCCGCGTATGCGAACACGAACCCCCGCGTGCCCTGGTCGGACATGTACGCCTCCAGCCGCCGCGCCAGCTGCTCCGGGCTGGTGTCCGTCTGCGGGAAGACGGGGACGTGGTGGCGCACGGCGCCCGGGATGGGGCGGGGCGGTTCCCGGTCGGTTTCGAGGCAGGAGCGCAGGTCGTAGATCACTCGGATGCCGAGCTCGGAGACGAGCTTGTCGCAGCCCGCCGGGGTGATTTTCGTGGGCAGCGCGGAGCGGAAGATGAAGTTGCGCCGGATGGAGCCTTGGCGGCCGGGCGCAGAGAGCGGGTAGCCGCCTATGTCGCGGAAGTTGGAGATGCCGGGGACGTGGTGGAAGGGTGGGCTGGGGAGGTGGTGGGGGTACGAGGAGGAAGAGGTGGTGGTGGGTGGTGGTTTTTGGTCCATTGTTTTAGACGATATCGAATATTAATGTGAGGTTTTGAGGGGGCAAAAGAGATTGTGATGAATAGATCATATAGGAATCTTGGAATGGTGTGAATGTGCGAGGTCAAAGCGGGGTATAGGACGGTATATCAAGGTTGCTAGAAGATCAAGTCAGCGAATTGATTGGATTGCCACGAGGGGTGAATAGAAGACAAGACGTACATGCAGACAGATGGAGTTGACACCTTAATAGGCAAGTAATCAGTGAAGACATGGATCTACCGATTCAATCAAACGGTTGCACGGTCAATTAAGAACCAAGTCCTTCTCAGTCTGCTAGAAGGAAAATTCGACGTTGCCAAGTACAGCAGCGCAATCAAATAACTTACACAGTGAGGTTGAATTTCACTTACTCATCAATTCCCACGATGATCGGTCCACCATTTCCTGCGGTGGGTTAGCACGTTGCGATGTCTTAGAATCAAGGTGGAGGTAAACATTTGCCTCGGGACAATAAGACAATGGTGAGGGGTTCGAATCCACGGAACGAATCAATCTTCCTCGAGCCCACGGAAACTAGTCCGTACCACTAGCCGGTATTCTTAGCAACGTCCATAACGATCCGACTACGATTTGAGACAGCATTGCTACTTATAGCCTAATGTAGCATTCAGCAAATGGAGCTCGTTGTCTGCCAAATAACTTTCTTGAATAAGGTGAATATGGCTTCATTCATTCATTGTCATCATTTCTCATCTCAGATCCTCGCTCGTTCTGTTGGATGAGTTGCTGCCGGAGTACTGCCGAATACCATAATACGATCCCACTCGACGCAGGTCCTGATTGATGTCGCTTCACCGGCTTGGTTCTCGAGCTCCTTTCCATCCTCCATGAAGTCAAATCCATAGAGAGCCCGCTCCTTCCTCCTGATCCATCTCCTCAAGACTTCCCAAGCCACCTCGTCCCCATCGCGTGTTGCGTCTGCAGCTAAGAGCACACCACAGACGAGCCAACCCAGCCTGGAGAGCAAAGAGCGACCGTTCAGCCTTAGGTTATCTGCAGACTTGGAGAGCACGTTTGCGGTGAGAATCTCCGATGCCTTTTCTAATACTTTGGCAATCGGTGCATCCTGTCCCACTGCGGTCAACCGGCCAAGAATAGCGCGTATCCATCGATTCAGGCTGTCGAGGACGTTGGCTCCATCCCGGCTCTTCAGTACCCGGACGAGATCATCGGCCATGACATTGGTTGTTCCTTCCCAGATGCTCAGCACGTTTGCATCGCGGTAAAGGCGCGCAATGTTCAGTTCAGGATCCTCGTTCTCAAGATAACCAACACCGCCTAAGGACTCCATGCACTCTGCAAGTCCGGCGATCGCTGCGCGGGCCGTGACAGCCTTCGCGAGAGGGGTGAGGAGGCGCAGAAGATGGGTAGGAATCGCTGAATGTGATTCGTCAAAACCAAGGTGATCTGGGAGGGGGAATGAAGCATCGCTGGACGTAGTCTCCGAGATACCAAGTAGCGTGACCACGAAAAATGACAGATGCATCATCGCACGGTACTCAAGATGTTGTTGGGCAAGAGTCCTAACATGGCCCGGAAGATCGATGAGCAATTTGGCCCCTGTTTTCCGAACCCGTGAAAATGCACGAGAGATTGCCAGTCCGCGACCCCAGACGCCCACGGATGAGACGACGTTGTGCACCCGCGTGATGTTGAGAATGGTGCTGATTTCCTTAACGCCCGTTCCAGGAGACCCGATGAGGTACGCTCGCATATCGGACAGCGCAAGTTCAGCGGTGGGTAGAGCGCGAGTGCCAAGTTTGGATTTCAAACGCTGGATCTGGACGCCATTAAGCTCGGTCTCGGTCAACGTAGAAGAAGGAGATGAGAGCTTCGGCCTCTGTCGACGCATTGGAGCGTAGAAGGCAGAAAGACTCCCGTCAGGCATCTTGGCTAGAAGAACAGTCATTTGTGAATCGGTAGCTGAACTGAACCACTTGAATCCATCGATAGACCATGGTCCCAATGGCTGTCCGTCCGCATCCACGCGGCTTTCTTCAGAAGCAAACGTAGGGCTGTAGGTCGCTTGGGTCTCTGTGTTTCGGACATCACTTCCACCAGGCCGTTCGGTCATCCATTGGCCACTCGTCCATGCGAATTGAGGCTCTCTGGATATGAGCCTTTGGTATGCCTGGCGGAATACTTGCCTCTCGGTCTCAGAAAGCGTTTTGTTTCGAGAAAGTTGTTGGGCCAGTAGCTTAGCTGCACCGTCGGTCATTGCAGACGGACACGTGACGATGGCACTGCTACCAGACCAGAGGTGATATTTGAGAAACTGATAGACACGACTGTATGCCCCATAGTTGTTCTCGTAAGGGATGGCGACTATGCCTTCGCGGATACCTATCGCGGAGAGACTGCGCCATCCTTCCGTGGTAACTAGTGTGTCCACCCGGTGCCCAAAGCTATTCCACGATATTAGATAGGGAGTATTGCGCTCTGCATCTGCAACATAGCTGAGAACATGCGGTTCGAGGACACGAGAGCCGAAGCCAGCAAGATCAGGAGTCAGAGCTTCTTGCAGTGCTGGGGAAAGATAGACTGGGGAGAGCGTCAACGCATGCTTTCTTTGACACAAGTTTGGATAGTGGGTTCGACGCAGCACATACACGAGAAGGTCCTTCTATAGGCTTCGTCCTCGTAGAATGAATTAGGTATCTTGGGTGTTTGCTGGAAAAAGCCTGCGGTTCCACTGGACGGCATTTTCTGAAGATGCTCTGCCAGTTGTTTTTGGAAAAAGATGTGAAATAAAACGCAACTCCTGCACCTTTAGAGAGAGCAACGGGGCTAGCCCATGTCTATATAAGAAGTGTGGCGGGGGTGACAGCCACAACCATCTAACGATAGCCGTGCGGAGAAACCAACCGAGGTCGATCTTGAGTCAGCCGAGTCGAACGAGGAAGGTACCATCACATGAGATGCAGGTGCGCCTAGATTTATTGCCAAGGCAGGCTCAAGGGAATCAATCTTGCATATCTGGTATTTTCATAGCTGCGCTAAGGAGATATCATGTCTTTGACACAAAAAAGAGAAGGAAATCAACAAACGAAAGGGAAATAAATCTGTCAGGTGGTATTCAGTTATGTCGTCTCTTTGACGCCCGATGTCCCAAGCCATATCCATATCGAGAACAAAGATCACCCGCCGCTAGAAGAACATCCTTAATTCACGGAGTATGTACCGTATGGAAGAGATTAGAATACAGTCCAAGATGAAATTAATATGTGGTGGCGCCCGCCAGTGGGGAACAAACGTTACGCGGAGGGACTTCCGCGTGGGCTTCCGCCGGGCTTCTTGACCAAGCCTGCGAAGAAGTTGGCCAGCGCTTGGTTGTGCGCTTTCTCGTCTCCTACCGACGATGTCAGGGCTTCTTTTCTCTGGGCCCGACTTGCCTCTCTCTCCTGTTGATATGCGTTAGCTGCTGAGTTCACCACCGGCATGAGTATCACGGAGTCATCTCACCTTCAGTTTCCGAAGCATGTCATCCGCGTCCACCTGGATACCTCCCATATTGAATTGTACTGGGCCGATGTGCTCGTTGACCCGACCATTGTCGTCCAAAGGCGACATCTCCAACTTCGGTACTTGCTTGGCGGCACGATCTCTCTCATCCTCAGCCTTAAGCTGCTCCAATAATTCTACCTGCTTTGTGAGGAAGTCCTGCATGTCGGACGTTTCGACTTCGATCTTATTTCCATTTGTTTGACTGCCGGGGTGGGGAATCGATGTATCCCGCTTAGGGTCATTGATCGTTTGCTCATAGATGGCCACGGCACTTGTCCCATCATCCACTCTCGCTGTAGACTCACCCTGTTGCCCATCTTCTGCTGTTCCATTGGGAAGTGGCTCGGGAGCATCCTGGATTTCGATTGACCAGGCAGTCGATACTCCCTCCATGTCGAATCCTTCCCTGATGATCCGAATCTTTCCCCACGAGTCCCAGTTGGATGGCACAAGAATCTTGTCTCGGTCAATGACATTATGCCTAAGAGATTGTCTCTTCAAGAGGGAGTGTATCCCGAGAGAAGAATGCACTAGGCTCTGCAATGAATTTGCAAGGAAAGGTGTCGTGTAGATAAGTGATGCGCCATCTGCAACTAATTAGAACCTTCTTCTGGACCAGCGACGTCTTGGGACCTTACGCTTTAGAAGGATTGTCCTCATGAACTGAAGGATGAAGTCGAACTCCTCCTCGCGCCAACCGTGCTCTTTCTCCAGCTTCTCGATCTTGTCGGCCTGTTTACCGTGGAGTCAACATCCGTTAGCAGCGAATCTTGCGGCATCGCAACTTAGTGATATACATACCCCTTGGCAGACAACACACACAGGGATTCCCAGTCCTTCGTCCCATTCGCCGGGACCCAACGGTATCGTGACTGGTCCTCCGGAACTTGTCAACCCCCCGGCTCCTGCAGAACTGGTATCCAGACCCCTCTTTCGATCCCGCCACTCGGTCATCATCTCCTCCATGATAATCTTAGTTTCGTCATCAAGTGAGATCAACACGGATCTCAACAGACGGATCCATTCTCTCAATCGCCGCACCCACGTCCAGGGGTCGGACCAGTCCAGCAAGATTACGACCAAGGTTTCCGGAACAGATTGAGGAGTCAATAGCGGCTTGAGGAGGGATGCGAAGGACGGCGACGGCTCGGAGAGGAGGTAAGCAGACACGCGAGCCAGAGTATCTTTTTCCACGATGCGCAGAGCTGTCAGCATAAGAAGCTCGAATATAGGTGTTCATGAAACAAGAGTCGCTTCTTCTTCTCAAGGTAGGATAGATCCATACCTTCATGGTCGGCGTCCAACACGTCCTGATACGTATACCCCAAGGCGAATTGATTGGCGATCGGTGGTATTCTTCCTTTCCGCCTATCATTCGGCAAGCTAGGATCCGAGGTGTCCGCAGAAAGAGTTCCCAAAAATTCTCTTTGACTCTCTGGCGTGCCTCCTGAAGAACGAATGTTTTAGCAACGCATCGTGATCGTAGACAGGGTATCTGCAAAGTGTAGAATGGTTCGTAAGGGGGCAAAACAAACCCAGAATCAACAGATTCTTCTCCGGCAGTCGCTTGCCATTGGCGACGCTATCTAGCAAGGAAGACCAGATATTCTTCTTCGGGCCATCTCTGCTCGTCGGTCGACTGTTATTCCCGACCGCGGACCTGGCATTTTGATTTAAAGTTGACATTGTCCGTCCGATTCCCACCAAGCTCAGCCTGCGCAGATCATTCCAGGACCTGTCGGGCTATCCAAGTTGAAGCGTCTCGGCGTTTTCAACGCGTTGCTTGCGTAGATAGAGGCTGCTGAAGGATATCGATACAACTTTAACTTTGGGCGGAGCACAATCAGGGGAATCTCAGTGAGGGGATGCAGTGGCCGATGGACTCCGAATGTTGAGTGTGATTAGGCATTCAAATTGAAGAAAAGTATAAATAGTCCCGATAGGAAATTGCAACCATTCAAAAAGCGTCTTGGGAATCTCGCAAAAGCAGGTTGCCTTTTGGAGCGGGAGATGTAAACAGTGAGTACTTTATGGTGTTTCTCCGTTCTTTGGCCGCGGGTGGGACCTGCGCGGAGCCCGTGATGTGAGAGCGGTTCTGCGGCCATCCTTCCAGTGCTCTTTTGCAACAAAGTTTCCTTGCGCCGCAGCTTGACCATTATTCATTCCACTTTACAGCGTTGTCCAAGCGCCACATACAAGAACCCAAAGCTCCCGAGTATATGCCATTTCTCCCATCGAACTGAGGTAGTGGGACCTGGAATATCATGAACTCCATCCGCCAAATCCAGGCGCTCAACAAGCGCGAGCTTGAAAATGCCGTGTACGTCACACCCTCTTTACGAGAGCTACCTAGCATTACGGATGCCTTGAAACAATTTGCAGCTATATCTCGTTGAAGGCCCATCCACTGACATGAAACTTTTTCTTTTCTAGGCCTCCGGAAGCTTCGTGGCACGCAGACTATCGGGACACAGCTTACATCTACATCGGCGGACTTCCATATGATCTCTCCGAGGGTGACATAGTGACCATTTTCTCGCAATATGGCGAGCCAGTTCACGTGAATCTTGTCCGTGATAAGGAGACAGGGAAGAGTCGAGGCTTCGCATTTCTGAAGTACGAGGACCAGCGCAGTACGGACCTTGCAGTCGATAACTTGGGCGGTGCTACAGTGTTGGGAAGGTTGCTGCGCGTCGATCACGTGAGGTACAAGAGGCGCGATGACGAAGGAGAAGAGGACAACATTGCGAGTCTGCTGGGCGAGGTAGCCGAGAAGGATACCAGAAAAGGCGATAGGGACGACGACAGGAGAAGTCGACGATCGAGGACAAGTGACGCCGGAAATGAAGAACAGCGGAGACGACCCATGCTCAAGGAGGAGATCGAGCTTCAAGAACTGTTACGGGATCATGATGATGAGGACCCCATGAAGGAGTATCTCATCTCCGAGAAAAAGGAAGAGGTGGCGCGCGCTGTGGAGAAAATGATAAGCTCCGAGAAAAAGTCATCGCGGAGAAGAGATGAGAGTCGCGATCGTTCCAGCCGTCACCATCGTCATCATCGTCGCAGACATGACGATGACAGATCTCGGTCCCGCGAAAGAACTCGGCGGGAACATCGGTCGCGCTCGAGAGAACGGAAATCCTACAAGGAGACCTCGCCCTCGAGAAAAGAAAGGTCCTACAGAGACAGATCTCGAACGCCAGATCGACGACGGTACCGAGAGAGAAATGATCGAACCCGTTGATCATGCATATCAGTGCAGTTGCTCTCTATTTCCTGTGACAAATGGTTTATGTACACAATACTAGCCGGGAGACAGCGGCTTAAAGCCCCTCCCCAGGACCTGGACCAGATGGTGCGACCCTAGGGGCGGTAATGGCGAAGCTTGTCCGTTATTAGCGGGCGATTGAAGCTGGCGGCCTGGTATCATATTCGCCAGGTCCGGTTGCTCATCGTAGCGAGCAGCAGTCACTTGCCAGGCCTCTCACGCTGGACAGCCTCACATTGGGGCGCGGCCGAGTGATTGACCACTTCCAACACGGTACACTGACCGCCAGGGTATCATAACTGTGATCAGATAGGACTTTCAAGATGAATGAATCCTCTCTAGCAAATTTCCGATTTCAGCCACCGCCCAAATATCTCTTCCAACCCTCTCTGACACAGTACCGTTTCCCATCATCCCCATCGCGAAGGACGAATTTCTCCCAACGTCCTTCCCTTCCCGAGCCGATCACAAGGATGGTATGGTCATTTGACCAGCCAATTAGACCCTTCGGTGGCCGTCCAAGGGTTGTCCCCAAAGGCGGCACATATGTTGAACCTGACAACACTTCGTCCCCAATTTCAAAGTGGGCGCTGGCGAATGAATAGACATCTGAGAACACTCGCGGAAGCAACGGTATTTTCCCCAAGATGCCCCACTTTTGGTTGGCCCCTTCTTCGGATGGTGAGGCTGGTGACTGGCTGCGGCGTGACAGAGCGCGCGGATGAGGGAGGTCGAAAACATGAAGAGTGGACTTGTCCGATGTAACGGCTAATAGGGCATTGGATGGTGAGATGGCAAGTGAGAATATCACCGCATGATCCACGCCCCGCCTCAATTCAGCCATTTTCGTACAGTTGCTAGTTGAATACACTCGTATCAGGGTACCCTAGGCATCACGTTAGTACTCCGGAGTTCGTAGTGATACTGTTACGACTTACTGCTTGACTTGCAGTGGCCAGGACCTCTCCATCCGGGCTTAAAGTCATCGCGCGCAAGGGAGTACTGTGCGCTGGGATGATGCTGACGTTGCCCGTCTCCAGCTCGACAAGTTGAACTTGCCCGGGCGATCGACCGGGAAAGGCAAGCAACTTCTTCCCCAAACAGGCCAACCCCAGAGGGTTATCTGTTGTTTCGAAGACTGACAGCTTTTGCGGGGGATTGGAAAAGGCGAAGATGTGGATACTGTTCAACAAGGCGACCACGATGCGTGACTTGGACAAACGGACACCGAGAACTGAGGTTCGAAATTCGAGGGTGATAACCGCTTTCTGCTTTGCGTCGTCCCAAATTACCAGCTTCCGAAGCTGTCAGTAAGCGATCCAGCTTTGTCTAGGTCGCATCGTGCGCACCTTATTCTGAGGAAATTTGGGCTGCCTTCCTCCGCCAACTATAGCAAGGTAGTTCGATTGACCCAGCATTTCGACAAGCCCGATACCAGCATTGAAATCTGCATGCGCAAAAGGAACAGAACGTCAGTAAATCGAGCGAGGACGACAGACCAGGATAAATGAAAGGGGCGCCTACCTCTGGAGACTTTGAGCTCGCACGGGTCTGCGTTAAAGACTGTAAAATCGCATCGCGCGTTGTCAGCATCAGAAAGTCAAGATCAACTGCGGGTAGCTATCTCGCAGAGCATGGAGTTGTTTTACCGCAGAACCCAGTGTCCAAACCAACGGAGAAGCAGGTGCTATCATTATTGAATGTAGCAGAGAGCGAGTATGGCCCTACCGACTCATCTATCACCTGTCGGGTGTTCATTGCGATGCCATGGAAGCTAGCGCAAGCTTCTGATTGAGATACTGAGGAAGTAACGTAGATAAGCTGACGGATGCGATGCACGGACAAATGCAAACAAACAAAAAGAAGCAGTGGAGATTACTTTAGGTAGTTAGAGCCTTTCTCAATCAAATGAGGAACACCAGCGCTGAGATCAACTCCTTGTGAAGAATGCTTAAGATTAAAGTAAGAGAGGAATGCCATGGCCAGTGGTGACTACAGAGTCCAGACTGACTGTTAGCCCCTCCGCCCCAGGCGCCACGGAAGAGATGATATAATTTAGGTGAGAGCTGTTGATGCCTGAGGCCACAATGCAGAGTGCCTGGCTCAGCGTCCCACAACGACCCACGGAATAGCGGAGAGGAAACAAACTTAACAAAGTCAATCCCCAACCCCTGAGAGAGCTGTACAGTGTACACAACAGCGTAGGGAGTACTCCGTACAAACTACTGTGCTTTGTTTGTCTACGATGCTATGGTATTGGTAGTCTTCGGTAGTACTGTACATTTCTGTCCAAACTGTAACGAGTAGAATCTCTTAGAATTATCAGGTTGAAATTGGACGCACTTGAATTGTTCTCGCTTGTTTCTTTTGTTTCGAGAAAAGCACAATCCTAGAGCACCAAGATGATTGGTATCAGATCTGTTGATGCCTCATAGTCATGTGTCTGGTAATCTGGAGAAAAAGAGGCCCGAATCCCGTGATACTGGTCCCAAGTGGGCTTTTCCTTCCTGCAAGAGGAAAGGGGTGAAAAACAGAAGGCGGACTGGAGGGACAGCAGAAGGTCGTTCCCGCTGCTGCTACTGCGTTTCCCCCCTAAACTGCCCTAGGCCAACTTAACTGACCTGGACCTGCCCCGATCCAACTGCTCCCTTCAGGAGACCCCCATCCTCTTCCCTCCTCGCCAATTCAACACTCAATTCCTGTGCCAGTCGTTCTTTTATCCTTCAACCTTATCAATTTAATTCCTCTTGACGTTTACCTTCATTTCTCCTTTTTTCCCTCCTCAATAGCCCACCATGTCGTCGGCTTTGAATGCGGTACGTTGACAACTCCCCTTTCTCACCTCTTCTTGAGATCCCCCAGCTCCCTGCATGGGTCCCTTGCTCCTCATTCCTTCTGCACATTTCCGATGGACTTCAACTATTATTGCTTGGGCATTAAACTGGAGCTTATACTTTAGATGAAGATTCGCCGCAAGAAAAACGTCAAGAAGGGCATTCAGTTCTGTCTGATGGTCTGTGGTGCCAGCGGAACCGGTATGTCCTTGGCCGCTCCCCTCCTCTCCAATTCCCGCGATTGACCAGGGATCGCTCGCCGAAATAGGACGCACAACCTTCGTCAACACACTCTGCGGCAAGAAGGTCCTCGAGGGCAAGGATGCCGACGATGCTGCCAACGCTCACCTCGAGGAAGGAGTTCGCATCAAGCCTGTGACTGTTGGTAAGTCAAGGCTACGACTGATTCCCACGAGCTCAGACCGCTAATGAAGGCATTGAAGAACTCGAATTGGACGAAGAAGGCACCCGAATTTCGCTCACCATCGTTGATACCCCCGGATTCGGTGACCAGATTGACAATGAAGCAAGGCATGTATACCGGGAGATGTGATATGTCCCTTGGGAGCTAGGCTGACTTCACACAGCTTCGGAGAGATTGTGGGATACCTGGAGCGCCAATACGATGACATTCTCGCCGAAGAATCACGAATCAAGCGTAACCCGAGATTCAGGGACAACCGTGTGCACGTTCTCCTGTACTTCATCACTCCTACCGGTCATGGCTTGCGTGAGCTTGATATCGAATTGATGAAGCGCCTCTCTCCCCGTGTAAACGTCATTCCCGTCATTGGAAAGGCCGACTCCCTCACTCCTGCGGAGCTTGCTGAATCGAAGAAGCTGATTATGGAGGATATTGAGCACTACCGTATTCCGGTCTACAACTTCCCCTACGACATCGAGGAGGATGACGAGGACACCGTTGAGGAGAACGCAGAGCTGCGTGGACTGATGCCCTTCGCTATTGTTGGCTCCGAGGACTTTGTGGAGATTGACGGACGGAAAGTGAGAGCCAGACAGTACCCTTGGGGCGTCGTGGAGGTTGAGAACCCCCGGCACTCTGATTTCTTGGCCATCAGAAGCGCTCTTCTCCACAGCCATCTTGCAGACTTGAAGGAAATCACCCACGACTTCCTCTACGAAAACTACCGTACCGAGAAGCTCAGCAAGAGTGTTGATGGTGCTGCCGCGTACGTGTGGGCCATATGCCAAAGTCGATTACAGAAGCTAACAGGTCATCACAGTAGCCATGATTCCACCATGAACCCTGAAGACCTTGCCTCTCAATCCGTTCGTCTGAAGGAAGAACAGCTCCGCCGTGAGGAGGAGAAGCTCCGCGAGATCGAGCTCAAGGTCCAGCGTGAGATCGCTGAGAAGCGCCAGGAGCTGCTTGCTCGTGAGAGCCAGCTCAGGGAGATCGAGGCTCGCATGGCTCGTGAAGCTAGCCAGAGCCGAGTTAGCGAGGAGCCCAACGGCGATGCCTAAATATACCGATACCCTGTTGCAGAACCGATTTCTTAGAGGGGGCATGGTTTCGCGGTTTGATACCGTATGTGCTAACATAATGGAACTTGCGGCACTGAGGTAGAAACTGTCCGTGGAGGTTTTAATATTGACCGCTTTTTTCACGTTAATAGCATTCGAAGGGGGAAAAATGCAACGCTCCGTTTTGGATGACAGGCACCATTCCTCCTTAGGAAGAGAGGAGATTAGACAGGAGGTGATCGGACATGCCGATTTCCCTCTCCCTTGCTCTTGTTTCTTTCTTCGTGGTTATCCCACATGTCATCCTTCCTTTCGACTGAAGATTCCTTTTCTTTCTTGTTCTTCCGCGCCCGTGTTCATTATTATACCCGGGTCAGAGATAGCATCATTTTAATCGTTGACCGTCACTGGACCACTCCTGCACAAATTTCCTTTGCCCATTCTACCATCAGCACCTGTCCCAATCCCAACAGCGCACCAAGATTCCCTCTTCACTTTGTCTTTTTGTCTGTCCTCTGCGCGCGTGTGGTTATGTCTTGTCGCTTCTATTCTTACGTCTTCCTGGTTGAACAGTAGTTAATGAGGAAGAAAGAAAAAGTACCTATATTCAGGCCACCCTATAGAAGACTGCAGCTGAACTCCGGTCTAGTAGACAAATGAAGACCACTGCCACGCATCCGCAAATATCCACCGTACATGGGCCTCGTAATGTCAGGACTTGTTGCGCGAGAATTAGTGTAGTTTTAATGATTGTCACTAGCAGACTCCGACGAACCTTAGGCAGAGCACATCATTCCAGTTAAGAAGCAAATCACGATCTATTTTCTACAAGATTAACTAGGACTTTGACACATCGGAGACATGCTCTCGATCACACTTTCGCTTTGGTACACTTTTGTGGGGGACCTTCGGCCACATTGGAGTATGATCTTGAAGTATACCTGCTATTAAGTTGGTGCCTCGTGGTAGACCAATAGAGACAATTAATTATCGAGTCAGTAGTAGTACTGAAACATCAGCTATCGGCAAAAGTTACCTACCACTTGATCAGCAGCTGCCGAAACGTCGAGGAACAGGTTCGTTATGCTCTAGACGCCACGAAAACCGTGGAAGGCGCACCTCGAGCGCCATTAAGCACGACAAGGGCCGAGCGAGCAATCTAGATTCTGATAATCCACGGTTGTTTTTTTTTTCTACAATCTAAGATGCAACGAAATGACGAGATCTCCATAGAATGGGGGGGGGGAAAAGGTCGTTTACATTCAATTCATCTCCATATCCGTTCCAAAGTGAAATAATAGAATGGAAGAAAAGTAGATAAACGAAAAACAAAAGCACATGGAGGGAAGAAAGGATGAAGATGAAAAGAGAAATCGGAAAGAGAAGTAACAAAAGCAGATGACAGATGTTAAATGGATGAGCATATCCTCGAATGACTCGGTTGGAGAAAAAACCCATATCAGCACCAGCTTTCGATTGGATCGCGGGGAACGGATTTGCTTGTGCACGTGGCCGATCGTAGAGTTCGAACGAGTCGAAGACAGGTTTCAGGACAAAGGCACACGCGGCGGAAATGATGACAATAAATGCGACCAGCAGATTAGCCAGAAAGGATGGACACGGAATAGGATCAGAAGGATGAAATGAGAAAGGCAAAACGATGTGGTATTTGCGCTTCATTGTACACGGAGGGAAAAAAAAAAAAAAAAAAAAAGGTCGAGTAAATGTGACACGGGTGGCCTGACAGATATCAAGGACAAGGGGAGGTATTAGTAAAATGCCTGCAAGAATCTCATACGAGATCATGGCTGCAATGCAGAGCCAAAGATGTCAACTTGGAACGGAGAAGGCTGTTTTAGAAGCAATCAATGAAAACTCGGCGAAAAGATGCAAGGCAATTATTTATCAGCTCGCTCGCTCCGCCGGCTCAATGCTGCGGCTTGTTCCAGAAATCCAAACTGGCAACAACATCCTCGCCTGCTTCATCTTCATAAGCGTAGAGTATCTGGTTGACAACGTCAGCGAGGCTCTTCCGACGGAGAATTCATCAAGGTGGTAGTGGACGTACCTCTCTTGTCGAAGAATGCAACATGCGAATGTTTTTCCCGGTCATGATATGAATCAGTTCACTTGTTTCGATGTGTCTGATTTCTATGAAGTTGGGCTCAAATGCGAGGATATAGGGGTAGGAAAGTGCAAATGCGTTGGGGTTGCCTTCCCAAGAGATCTTCCAATCCGGTCGGGCACGCCAGCCATTACGGTTGACAAAGAACGAGAAGTCACTGTAGTTGAGAAGGAACTCTCCATTCATACGTTCGATATGGATCGGCTTAACGTTTTCTTTCCGGGCAACGAAGTCCAAGGAGGTGTCGGCTTGGTCCAGTAGTGACTGCGTTTCAGTGGTCTCGAGACTGACCACTTCAAAACCACGAGCACAGCCAACGCAAAGAGTCGACCGCAGAAAATGGATCGAAGATGATTCAGCCGGAATGTAGTATTCCTGTTAATCCAAATGCATCAGTTACGCTGCCAATTGCAAGCAAACATAATCTAGGGAAGATACAAACCTTGAATGGCTTGAGGGTGTCCTGCCCACCCTGGAACATTTTGCTGACGGCGGACTTCTTCTTTCCCTTGGCCAGATTGTCCATCGGCTCGTAGACTTTGATGGTAGTTGAAAGGGCAGAAGTCTTGACAGAGCAGACTAAATGGCGCCCCAATCCGATACCTGCCTTGAAGAAGTTTGCATGCCCTTGGATTTTCTTCGGCCGCTTTGCCATCGTGTTCTGACCATCAACAACCTCCAATGCCTCCATAGGATATGAAGTAAGCGTCTTGTTCGACAGAACCAAGAGGAGCTGATATTCCTCCAAGGTGTCGATTTGAGTGACCTGACTGACATCAAGCACTCTCCTCGGTTTCGCGGACTTATCCTTTGGCCAGCGGTCCGACAAGTAGATACCACTGTCCGTGCCGTATACCAATTTCCTTCCGCCATCTAAGACAACAATCAGTATCGAATCTAATGCCATACAGTCACAGTTTACCTACCAACTGGGACCAGGCAATTGACCCGGTTGACCGCCGTAAAGAAATTCTCGCAGAGAACAGTCTTGTTGTAGAAGTTGCTGTTTCGTTCCCTCAGCTTTCTCTGCTGTTCTTCCACCATTTCAATGAACTTTTTCCGTTGCGTTGGATTTGTGGCATATAGTGTCATTTCATATCCGCCTTTCCCGAGATGTTTGAAGGTGATAGGCAGTCCGTCTTTCGTGGCAGGAGGAGCAGCAGTCTTGTTGGAGAGTAGACTAGACGATGGTCTCTTGGCGATTCCGAGTCTTGGAATCACCTCATCCATCTGAGCAATCACAAGAAGCTCAAGCGGAATAGGCTTTCTGTAGACTCGGTACTCTTCGCGCTTATTTACAATTTTGATCCTGACGAGTAACACTGCATGATCAAAAAGATATGCTGTGACCTCAGAACTATCGCTTGTCGTCTTTTTGAAGGCCATTTTCGTGAGCATTTGGCGATTCTCCTCGGTGAGCTTCAAGTCGACATAGTCACCTTGGTTAAACTTCAACGATGCATTCAGTTGCACCAGATTGAAATGGTTCTCGGCTTTTCCACTCTCAGCATTGACTCTTGACAAGAAGTCCTTGATAAGCGCGACGGCTTTTGGAATATCCTGCTTGTCTGGGTTGTCCTCAGCTGTATATTTCACAACTTGTTCGAGGAGGAGCGGATATCGTGCTAGACGAGTAGTTGGCTTGGTCAGGTATCCGTTCAGCTCCAGCTTTCGCGACTCTTTAAGGCGTTCTGTCTCTTCCACGAATTGCGCAAAGCCCGGGTTGGACGATTTTTCTTTCTCGAATTCGTACCTCCCATAAAGCTGATTGGCGCCGTACTTGATGAACGGGTCGAAGCGCGGCACATGTTGCAGGAAAATATCGCCGATTGTTTTGACAACGTGGCTCTCTTTTTGTCTTGCATTCAAAGCATCGCACAAGGCGCCGTTGACTTTGAGAACGTCCAAACAGTTGCCGAAAACCGTTCGAATGAATTTTTCCCGTCGATGCTCCGGGATCGGCGAATGGTTCGCGGTCCCAACAGCTCGCAGCGGTCGCATCCAGAAGTCTCGCAAGTATTCCAAGTCCTTTACAAAGTCACGTTCGGTGTACATGATCTCGAAGATAATTTCCTGGCGCTTCTTCTCCCGATCTTCCAAGCCATCAGAGACCTCCTTCGGGACCATGTTGATCCACAACTTCTGATTGTCGTTGTCATCGTCCCCATGAAGACTTGCTTTCGATGTAGAAGAGCGCAGTCCGGGCTGAGGTTTGAGGTTCAACCTCGCCTGTTGCTCCAGTCTTCTCGGGCAAGCAATGGAGTAGCAGAGATTGTCGCGTGTGCAAGTTGGCGAATAACATTCGGTCAGAAGCGTGAATACCCCATTCACCTCAGAGCTTGGCGCTTCTTCTCCCATTGTCTCTTTGAACTGATAAATCTCGCCTGGGGCGTCTCGAAGGCGATGATCATAAGTGACATCATGGAAAAACTTCTGTGCGTCAAGAGCGCGTCCGAGCAGAAGGGCCAGGTTTCTGTCATTTGTTTTGATAATGTAGGCTATTAAATCGACTGCTTCGGCACCAGAAAACGCATTCTGATAGGATAACCCGTTCTTCTGTCTCTCGCCAAGTGCAATCCTCTCCCGGAAAACATCCGCAACACGAGACAGCAGGGCTGGGTAAACAAGAGGAACCTTGCTGCGGCGGGGATTGCTAGGAACAACCGTTGATTGACCGGCTGATTTGAAGTTTGACTGGCTTTGCATACTCATCGTTCGATCTGGTATAACGGTTGACGCCATCGACATGGTCCGGGAATTAGTCGAAGCGTCACTGGGCGGTCTTGATCGCATAGCTGCATCCGGTGGGCTCCCAGGCTCAGCTTCGTACCTCGCAGGCATAGGTTGCTCGGGGCCTGAAGGGGGTCTCCGACTGGGAATAACCCTGCCGGTGCTTGTAGTGTGAGAATAATCCCGATCCGTAGGGTATGAGGTCATTGACATAGCACGCTCATTTCCATGCCTCGCTGGTACAACCCGACCTTGCTCGGTTCTCGGTGCCGAAGGATGATACGGTTGCTGGCGAAAAGCGCTCGCAGATGTATGATTGAAGCTGCTAGGTGGCGGTTGTTGATACATTGGCGGTCCACCCATCCTTGCCATCGATCTTGATCTGCCAGACTCGGAGTTAAGAGCAGGCGGCGGCATTGGTCGACTTTGCCCTTTCGGATCAGGATATTGAGGTCCTGGGCTTGGTCTTGAATCCAGCCGCTGAGGTTGAGGATAGGCGAAACGCCCAGGGTACGGCCGTGGGATGTTCTGCGGCGGAGGTTGATATCCCATGCTCGCACCTCCCGGATATGCTTGATATTGTCCATTTGTTTGTGCTGACGGATATCCATTTTGCATCGGGCGTGCCACGGGCGGTGGGCCTCTTTGCATCTGAGGGTGGGGTACATGTGATGACATGGTGTGAGCCCTATCTTGTGCGAACTGAGGTGTTTGCGAAGTCATTGTCTGAGAGCGTCCAGGTGGTGGTGCCCCGCCGAAGATCTCGGAGAACGCTGCATCTCGCTGAAAGGAGGAGGCATGCCCATATGGCCGGTACTTCCGGCCCTGCTGCCCCCCTAAATCCGCCATCCTTCGGTATACGTTCCAGTGACAGCAAGCAAAGCGATCAGAAATAGAAAAGTCGGTTATGAGAGATGGGTGATATTGTTCTGTAATAATTCAAATCCGATCCGGCGGTAGAAGGCTTGCAAAGCGTCGCGGGATAGGTTCAGGGTCGTGAAGTGAAAGGCCGAACGATCAGAGTCGACACCTGGCACTGGTCAAAATATAAGAATCCTGTACAAGGGCTCCTTCAGTATAGTAATCCCCAATGTGAGTCTGCAGTAAAATCACAGCCTGGAGAAGGCGTAAAGACCGCGTGGTGCTTTAATGATCGAAGTGCGCAAGGAGCCTTGAGCGCAACCGCAAATCCGGGCCCCTGCAAGTCATACCCTCAGCATCCTCCTCAGACAGTCCAGAGAAATAGAAAGAGGCTGTCGGAAACAAAATTCCAGACAAGATGCGGGGGAGATTCAAAAGAATGGAGGAGTGGTACAGTCGTGGGATGGGCGTAGGGTCCGTGATCGAAAAGCACGGGGGGTTAAGTTGTTGGGTTGACCAGGCACATGTCAGTCTAAGGCCGGATAGGTCAGATCCCTCCTGCGGCAATACGGCGGGCCGGGCGAGCAACTTGGACATCTCCAGAATAGCTGGATCTACCTCGAAGCTGTCTTGCCTTTACATTTACAACATACGCCTTCCATCCCCAAACCACTGGAGCGGACCACGAGGCAGCTTTTTTGGCTATTTCCCTTACGCCATACAGTACCCTCACATCTCGGGGGCTAACCTTCCAATACATTCAGCATCTCGGGCTTCACCCTTGGCACTATCCTGGTGCATGACATAGGGAGCAACTTTCTCTGGGTCTCTTCCTATACAAGCACAGAATTCCCTTTCATTCTTCTTTTTTCTCATAATTCACTTTCCATTATTCCTTTCAACATGGCGGAAAGCGAGCTCTCTCCGAAGTTCGCCCCATTCTTTTCCTTTGTGAGTTACCTAACTCGATTCTTTGTGATGCTGTTGAATGGTTACTGATACAGTTTTAGGCTGGCATTGCAGCTGCAGTGAGTGCATCTAGGTTCTTCTCTGTCCAACGACACACTAACGCGCTCGAAGATGATCTTCGGGTGTAGGTTTTCCTTCTCGTGACCTGATCAGGACTCAGCGACTTGAACCACTCACATCGCACAGCAATGGGAGCAGCATACGGAACGGCGAAGTCTGGCATTGGAATTTCGGGCGTCGGAACTTTTAGACCCGACTTGATAATGAAGGCATGATATACATAACCGGGTCGCGCATAGTTCTTGCTAACTGGAGCAGTCATTGATCCCCGTGGTAATGTCCGGTATCATCGCGGTTTACGGTCTCGTCATCGCGGTCCTCATCGCGGGAGATTTGGCGCCGCCACCTACACAGAACACGAGTTTGTATACGTATGTATCGGTAGCGGAATTGCCTGTATTCGGACGTCGCTAACGAGTCGTCAAGGGGGTTCATGCATCTTGCATCCGGGTTATCAGTCGGTCTCGCAGGCGTGGCTGCTGGTTACACCATTGGAATTGTTGGAGATGCGGTAAGCATTTGGCGACTAGAGAATTCCAAAGTCGTTTCTAACAGCTGCTTGAGGGTGTGCGCGCTTACATGCAACAATCGCGCGTCTATGTTGGAATGATTCTTATCCTGATTTTTGGCGAAGTTCTCGGTCTTTATGGGTAAGATTATATTCGACCTGGACAATGTTCTGTCGTGCTAACATTGGATAGCCTCATTGTTGGTCTGATTCTTAATTCGAAGAGCTGAATGTCGAGTTCTCTCGTCAACCTTCGCCTCATGCTCTACCAATTCTTCGCGAATCCTCTTTAACCGGATTTCTATATGTGAATGGCGAATTCCGAGTTCGCTTACTTGGAGTCAATACTACGAGGAGATGGCATTCCCTCGAGTACGCAACGGGTTGAAGAAAGGCTTTCGCTAGGTTTGATTTCTTTGCTTCTCGGGGAAACCTCTTGGACAAGTACTGTATTGTACATTGCATTAAAACTCAACAAAGAGGAACGGGTCGTTTTAATTATGCATTGTTGCACATAGATCTGAATAAATACAAGGAACAGTATGAGAATATTCCCTGTTTTGCTTTCTTGCCTTCCTGCCATTGCGGGAATACGGAGTAAAGTAAGTTCGGAATGGATGTGTAAGCTGCGGGTATCCCCAACACCCCGCCACGGGTACGTCAGAGCCCCAGGCACTTCAACCATTAGTAGAACAGCCCGCAAAATGTAGAAGGTACTGTCCACGGCTACGAGCACGGGCTGAAGCTCTTTCATCCCACGATTAACCTCCTGCCCATTCCCCGCGCTTGCCGCAGTCCCAATTCATATTCAGGATCGATTGGAACTGCTTCTAACCAAATTTTTTCAGTCTGAAACAAATCCAGTACGCCCAGCTTATTCAATTGCGACGTCTCCGTGTTCTCCTTCGTTCTCTCCCGTCTTTTCTCCCCGTCTTTTGAGACATGATATCTTGCCATCCCAATGGCTACGGAAACTGTCGAACACTCGACACGTAATGAGGTCCAGGACGCTTCTGCCCCTCCGAAGCAAAAGGGCTTAAGCTCTACCGATGTTCACGAGAAGGAAAAGCATGTGGTAGCCTCCATTCGGCCGTCTCACGACCGGGCTATGAGTCCCTTTGTCATAACAGAGCGGCCCGAAGAGAAACAGTTGGGAATCTCTGCGAGAAGCTTGCGAGTCGATGATTTTGAACTCATAAAAACGCTCGGGACAGGTGAGTCAACATGCACATGCGTCTGTTTATCACTTTGCCCGCCTGACCTTGATTTTCTCGCAATGGCGACAGGTACCTTCGCTCGGGTGTGGTTATCAAGGCTGAAGGACGACAAAGAGCGGCGAGATCGGGTTTATGCATTGAAGGTACTCCGCAAGGCGGATGGTAAGAAACCCCGAGAGATGCCGTCAACGCTGCTTCTTTGCGATGCTAACGTGGGATGGTTGCGATTGCATAGTTATCAAATTGAAGCAAGTCGAACACGTACGCAACGAACGAAGGACACTTGCAGCTGTCGCCGGCCACCCTTTCATAACAACCTTGATAGCGACATTTTCTGATGATCAATGTCTATACATGCTGGTACGAACCTTACTTTGTCAAGCATGGGTGGGCTCTGGGGTTTTCACAATGATCTGACGAGGTTCTAGCTGGATTACTGCCCTGGAGGCGAGATATTCAGCTATCTGCGACGCGCACGAAGATTCAACGAATACACGTCGAGATTCTATGCTGCAGAAATAACCATGACGATTGAATTCCTCCATGATGTTGAGGGGGTCGCTTACCGCGATCTCAAGCCAGAGAACATTCTCCTGGATGCTGACGGTCACCTCAAACTCGTTGACTTTGGTTTCGCAAAGCAAGTGGGCAATCGTGAAACATACACTCTCTGTGGGACCCCGGAGTATCTCGCCCCAGAAGTCATACACAACAGTGGCCACGGTCTAGCGGTAGACTGGTGGGCATTGGGCATTCTCATCTATGAGTTTCTAGTTGGACAGCCTCCCTTTTGGGACCAGAATCCGATGCGCATCTACGAGCAGATAGTTGAGGGCCATTTACGCTTCCCTCAGAACATGCCATACGCCGCACAGAACATAGTGTCCGCACTCTGCAAGACAAATCCGACAGAGCGTTTAGGCTACATATCGGGTGGGTCCGCTAGGGTGAAGGCTCATCCTTTCTTTGAAGACATTAACTGGGACGATCTTTACTATCGCCGCATGAAGGGGCCCATCCTTCCGAGGGTTGACCATGCCGCAGATACGGGGAATTTCGAAGAGTACCCAGATCCTCCAGACCCAAAGAGTTTGACCCCCTACACCGACGATCTCAAAAAGAAGTATGACGCGTTGTTCAGCGATTTTTAAGTCGGGAAAAGCTGCCTGACCCCCAACCAGAATGCCCTTGTCGATTGTCATGGCCTCTCGTCAACAAGGAGCTTTTGATGTGCACGAGATTTAATGACCCATTATTCGATTATTATTGTTATTGCTATACCTTGCGACATTCCATCTATGCGTCATGATAATGTAATTTTCTCTTTCTCATTTTTCCTGCCTGCTCCGAAAAATTCTCGTATCATCTGTTTACTGCTCGATAGCAGCCGTTTCTGGCGCTTGCCATGATTAAACCAGAGTACAGCCTTGATTGAAAATGATTCCCTGGCGCATTGGTGATTCCCTTGATGGATGTTTCCGCTACCGTCAAACAAGCCTATCTGACTTCGATGACAGTGATCCTGATTATCTTCTCAGCTTGTGTTAATATCCAGTGTTTATATTATACATCTTTCTCGATCTTGTTGCATTTGTTTTACTTATTTTATTATTTGGCCAAGTTTTTAGTTTTCTTGGGGCGTTGGAACCTTCATTTATCTTGGAATGTAATCGTGGACTCAATTTCATGCTGTCGTCGCCGTTGGTGAACTTTCGGGATATCAACATTTCCCCACGAAGATGAATCACAAATGATCATATCTGTCCCTTGTTTCGAGAACCAATATTGTATGTTCCTATTCTTCAGCAGATCGATCCAGCCATCTAGAGGACTCGCATTCCGCATGCTCTCGGGTACTTTACCTCATGTCATACCTACGGAACAATAATTTACCATATCTACTAACTTCTGGCGTTTGATTCTGATTCTTTCGCACTGTTAATGAATTTTTATGAAATCGTATTGATTGCTAAGTAGCTTTTATATATATAATAGAGAAGTGGTGTGGTCTCTGCTGCATCAGGAGTTGGCTTGAGGCTACGAGTCCAACGAAATATATATGCACAGCAGATCTGCTCAAGCTGTCAGAATTTGAAATGAGAAATATTAAACGTAAACATTTATACCTTGTAGCGCAGTGAGAAATGTTGGTGGTATAATCTAATGACATATATATATTTCGGATCCAAGGCACAGCCTGAATCTCTCAGAAAAAACAAAAAAAAGATCAAGGAACAAAGATCAAGGAACAAAGATGATATTATACACGAGTAAACCCTGCAATGAAATTCCGCAGTGATCCGCAGCCAACGAGGGACCGTTAAAACACTCAAGATCTCTCAAACATGCCCATGAATTTCTTGGAATGATGCGATTCATGGTTCAATCCATGCGGTGGCCCTGGGATGCAGCACCCGCCCTACTCCGTTTCCACCCAAAACCCCAAGACACCAGAAGCAAAGACAGCCACGTTAACGCCGTGTGTATGCTAAAGACATGACTAGGACGGAAAGTGATAGTTGCGGACGCGAGTCTGCTGGATGTTGCGGCGAGGGGGCGAGAAAGCGAAAATTGGATGGATCTTGTCAAATTTCGTTGGGCCGTGTTGAGTCGAAGGCGTGTCCAAGAATCATTGGGATAACTCGCCAGCACAACCCCGTAGTAAGCCCAAATGTCTCCTTGGGGTAGGGTGAATGTGAGGCGAGGACATGCTGAGGGGCCATTGTTGACCCCACAGCATTTCGTTTTCGTGGCTTCGTAATATCTGCAATGTATGCATGGTATTATTATGTCCAAAACTACTTGTTAACCTTCTATAACGAGGGATCCGTTTTCCAAGACCCTGATATGTCCTTAGCTTGTGTCGCAATCCCTACTGGAGAATATCGGGAAGCATACCTTCGAAGTCGTGCTTAACAAATGCCATCGGGTCATCGTAGTCCCCAGCGCCCATCTGCTGCACTCCCGGACTGAAGCTCGTGATGGGCAAAACGATCACGTCGCCAACCTTCTTGTGTTCCTTCTGATTGGTGAAGTCGGTGTAGGTGACATTTCTCGTGGTACCAGGTTCGATATTGAAGTAATCGGGGTTGTTGAAATATCTGAAGACGGCATCGGTCCACGCCGCGGGCCCAGTGAATTCCATGACCGTCTTGTCCATCTTGCCGTTCTTCAGAATACCCGCCTTCTTCATCCGGAGAGCCTCCTCGGTAATGGTTGCGACGATGTCGCGCAAGATAGGATGTCCTGGTTTGGATTGAATGGTCCATTGGCAGAACTGAATCCTCCGCGAATACCACTCTTGCCAATCGGGACGGTCGGGGTCTGCTTCAATGCCGACCACGAACCCAACAGTCGACTGGTCGAGTTGCGCAGGCAGCCAGTCCATCGCAGGCTTCAACGCCGTCGTATCGATGTCGGTGTAAATGCCTCCTCGGGCCAGAAGGATGAGATACCTGAAGAAGTCGGCCTTCAACACGGCCAAAGGCATCGATTCAAAGGCCTCGTACACATCCGGCACCGCCGCGTATAGATATTTGATCAGATAGGCTTGCGTGTCATCCGGTATCACTTCATGAACGAACTCGGGGTGTAACTCTGTCCAGCTGGCTTCGCAGGGACGCAAGCTCTCACTAAACCATAGGGACGACGGCGTGTACTTCCATGTCTGCCAGATGTATGCGGGGAACTTGCTCTCGAGATCGTACGGGAACTGGTATCGTAACCGTTCGCGAAGGGAGGCACTGGTCGGCGGAGGTTGTAATTGTTGTTGTAGGGAATTTTGCTTCGAGTCTCGAGGCGGTGGTGGTGTCAATTGATCGCCACGGACTTTTTCTCCGAGCGCGGCCGACGACGGAGTTGAGGGGGCAGAGTGCGACGATCGGAGGAGAAGGATGAAGGCGATCACGAAGAAAGCCGCGATTAACGACTTTCGAAAGGTAAGCATGATCGGCGATGCTTCTCGGGATAATAATTTGCGGGCGCGCTGTGGAAGACAAACGGCAGGCGCCTGGTGGTGTAGGCCCCGTTCGCTATGCCCAGGAGCTTGTCCGCAAGCTCCGCTGCGGTGTCGCCAACGAGTGATTCCCCGGATGTGAAGATCGACGTAAGTCCATTCAAGAGCTAATCAATTATCATTCCTGGAGGCGTAGAGTAAAAGACATATCTGCTCATAGACGGGCGTAAACGAAAACCAGGGGGCGGGGAGTTGATTCTTGTAACGGAGGTGAAAGCGATGGATACGGCGCCAAGCGGCGTTTAAGGGCAGTCGCGAAGTAGAAACCAGCGTCGTCTTTTTTTTCGCCAGCCTAGCAAGGCTTGGATAGACGATGCGAACAGGTCGACGAGGACTGACCTTAACGCACAGAAGAACGTTATAAAACCTCGCTGCGTGGCAGCGTCAGCTGTGCCTTGCAAGAAAGAAGGAAAATTGGGTGAGTTGGAAGCGGAGGGATGCGTAAGTGCTAGCCTGCTAGGCGACCGGCTTGGAACCGATTGGAGTTGGCGTATTGGCGTATGCTCGTGGCGTCGGCTTACCACGCGGATTGGGACGGCTTGATTTTATCTAGATAGTTGCTGATAAGCAGGTCACAACCCCAGATGAACTCAAGTCAGGTAAGATCCAGGAATTTGTGATGATAGATTGCCTCGGCCGATCGGTGGGACAAGTTTCCTCTTTATGAGCATCTTCAAGCGCTTCCTCAAGCGAGTAGTAACATATCATGGGCAAGGATTAAAGGCTTCGACGCTTCGCGATCCTCCCTCTATGGAAGGGTAAGGCTTGTTTCCCAGCCGCATTGAGTGAAGATCAGCCCCCCAACAGTGGCTGTCAAAGATCCGAAATCCGACCTTTTGATTGGCATGCCACGATGGATATGTCTATTTGCGCAGATCATCAAGCTGGTCATCTCGTGGGTGTGACATCCTCTCATCCAGATATGTCCAACAGGACCAACCGATGACCGTTCGCAGCTATCTCTGGCAGTGGTACTGTGCTGCACTCCCATGTGGGCTGCCCATACGTAGTACGAGGTACCTGTGTTCTCAATTGGATCTGCGATACCATTCAATACATTCCTTTCATCTATACTACTCAGATTGACTCATCAAAGAGAGAAAATAAGAGCAATTAGATTATTCAATTATGGAGTACCGATGCGACTTCTGTAGGCAATGTAGGCAAAAAGATGCGCCCGTGGTAATCTCTAGACTAGATGTGGTCGTTTGCAGCAAGCCGCGTCATTTTTCCGCCCACCAGCGCTGCAACGCAAACTTGGCTTTCGACACATTCGCTCTGCGCATGTTCCTTAGCTCAGGAAATTCATTGGTGGAGTCGACTTCTGACGTTAGTCTCGATCTTACCTAAGGTGCCTATCTCCCGATGCCTTTCAATCCAACAAAAGGGTGCAACACTGCAACTTGCTTGTATGTTCTTTGTTCACCGACAATCTACACAATTCATCCACCATACGGGAATCTGCAGCTGCAATGGAATGAACCGACCTGGGTATTATTTTGAGCGATCACACTTGTCAAGATCGGAGGGAACTTGTTAGTAGAGAGAAAACAAATGGCCACTGATTGTAACATATAGATTCCACATGTCTCTCGACGATCACGATCAACAGAAATATGGGGAAAGTTTGAAGTTCGAACTCTCTCTGGCATTGAGCACTTGCATGTTTACTATCAAGCAATATTTACATTTCATAATATATTTCTTTGACTTTTTAAGCTTTTCCCATATCTTTTCTCCGGAGACAGTACCTGGCAGTAGCTGCTGCCAAAACCTGTCATCCATGGTGCATCAGTTTATTCCAGCGATTAAGGTTATTCCTGGTTCTGGCTCAATTCAGTTACGCAAGACACTTCCTTTAGGTCACATTGACCGCAGCTGGTTGAGATCACAATTTCATCTCACGATTACAATGACATTCAGCTAATGCCTATTTATCTGATAGGGTCACCGAAGTTAATGTACCATGCTCAAGGAAGTGGGCATTCTTCTGCTTGTTGCCTCTTTATTACCATCTACATTGTTATTCTTACTACCTCAATCTTCTCTCTCATCTCAATTTTCAATGATACAGGATCTCAATCACCTTTGGAGATTCAATGGATCCACTGAGAAGATGAATGCGACTAAGCACACTCACCAATAGATAGAAACGACTTCGTTTTCCTACATCATGATCATGATAAGCCCCCCCCCCCCCCCCTTTATTGAGTCAGCCTTGCATCAACAACCCATTCAACTCAAAACACAAGATGCAACTTTGTCCAGTTGAGTTTCAACCGTTATCTACGGTTGTAGCCATCTGACAGGGCTCTCGATCCAGGGAACAGGTTGCCCGACTATGCCATTGACTTTGTACCTCGTGTAAGATTGACGTATATTAGGCTAAGAATGCAAGGTATATAAGTTGGACACTCTACTACTACTTTGGCGCCATGAACAATCCCATCCTTCAGACAACATGCAGGCGCTAGCAAATCTCCCAATTCATTCTCTGCCCATGGATAACCCTACGCCATCGGAGGTCGTACTCGATGAATCTGGCCAGACCTACTACCGTTGGATGCTGACCGGGAACGAGCGAGCTCACATTGCTGACATGCTCAACACCGAGTGTATGTTCAATTGACCCAATAAGAGCTTCGAGTTCGCTGATTGACTGGATTACAAAAGCTTCCACAATCCCAATCTGTGGCAACGTCATGAATCGCGACAGAGCAGTATGTTCAGGTTGCGGCAAACATTCTGGTCTGGACGACCTCGTGCATAACGCTCTCTATGGCCGAATCCATAACTCTGAATTCATGTTGGACGTCCTCCACAATGGTCCCAAGGGCCCTAGCCCGGAGCATGAGATTGTATGCTCTGGCTGCGGTACCATGCACGAAGGGACCTTTGGCTGGACCAGACACCATAATTGGCGAACTTAATCGTGTCGCAGAAGCAGGGTTTGATCAATAAATGCACGGGTTTGAAATTTGGATTGATTGAAGCCAGGCTGGAGAAACTGTCCCTGTCGAGTTCAAGTTAATCAGAATATCGATCGAGTTAGATCCCTGAAAGAACCGTAGTGTATAGTAAAGCACTGGGGAACACCCTAGAAGTAGATGGTATCATATACGATTGCCATAGAATATGGGTTTCAGAGCCAATGCATGGCCTCGCATCTTGGGGATCAATTCCAAAACTTGCTGCGTCTTTGCTAATCTGATTGACCAATGTCATCCGCAATTTTATCATGATGAGTGAGAAGAAATGACGCCGGGACACCATAGAATGGTGTGACTGTGCTGGCACGGGAAAGGTCCTTAGTCGAGCACGTGCTGAGCATCTCAACGCTCGCAACGGGAGGGTCCGGGGGCCAAACTACGCCTTCCATAATTTGTAGTTACTGCAAGGGCGATGATGCCGAGGGGCTGTGATAGGCTAGGCTCGACTACTGTCAGCACCCGTGCACGGCTTCGAGCGGGAGGATTGGATTTGTGGTCCTTTGATAGGCGGTAGCCGCGGTACTTGCCATGTATGCGCTGTTCTGCCCCCGGACCCCTTAGTTACCAAACCTAGGTTGGTAGGTAGACTGTCCAACCTCTCATCGCGACTGGCCAGGACATGTCTGATAGGTCCACGGGTGCCTAAACTTAGGTCTGTTTCTTACACCCAAAAAAGCTTGACCACAGTCTCGATCCCGGCCCAATCTCCTGGTTCTTGCCGTGACCGAAATGTGCAGACGTTTTCTGTTATTGCCCTCAGCAGGAGGATCGAAGTTATGGCAAGAGATCTAGAGCTTCTGGGCAAAGCCATCGAGATATCTTAGGCAGACTAGGGTTGTCAGCCTGTCGGACTTTCGGTCTTCTTTCACTTTCGCCTTCTGAAGTGGAACTTGCCGGGTCTAAGTATCACCTCAGCCTCAAACCTTTGAACTAATTATAAAACTTTGCACGCCATGATACCTAAGTGGCAGTGCCTTCTTTTCTTTCCTCCTCTTTTCTGATCTCTTCTTGGTGGTTTTAATCCTGCCCTGAGAACCATGCGATAACACACAGATCTGGTTGATCTCTTTCCTTGTCACTCCTCCAGACTGTATTTTTCCCAATCTCAGCGCAGGCTTGGAGGTGTGAAAGGAAACTACCAGCCCGAAAGAGATCGTGAAAATAAACGAAAAGATGGTTGATCAAGGCGAACTCCCAGTGGTTCACCAGAAAGTCAAGACGGACGCTTCCGTTGTTGCCCTACCCATTGAAAGAGATGGCAGTGATAGATCCGAAAACAATGCTTCGCCGAAATCTGAGGGGCATCTGAAAAAGCTTCTCTCGCGGCCATGGACTCGGAAACGAATTGCATTTCTCACAGCGATTGTCTGTCTAGCCCTCGGAATCATTGTGACCGCTATTGCGGTGCCCATTGTTTTGACGCGGCATCGGATTCCTGACCATCCGAGTTATCACAAACCGGAGAACGCCCCAGTTCTCGTTGTGAACAATTTCCCTGATCCCGGGCTTATCCACTATAATGGCACATGGTTCGCCTACGGCACCAACCCGAAAAAAAACAATACGCACGTTGAGCATGTCCCAGTTGCCACTTCAACAAACTTCCTGGACTGGACTCGTGTCGAAGCTTATGATGCCTTGCCTACCGTGGGAGCTTGGGAAACAGAGAGAAACCATTGGGCGCCGGACGTGATTCAGCGTGTAAGTGGCAGACGTCAAGTAGTATTTGTGCTATGTCTAACTAACGGCACTCTTTGATCGCAGGACGATGGACGGTTCGTACTTTATTACAGCGGCGAATTGAAAGATTGGAAACCACATCACTGCGTGGGAGTCGCTGTCTCGAATGGAACGAATCCCCTGGGTCCCTATCGTCCGCAAAGCACGCCTCTGGCTTGTCCGCGCCAGCATGGCGGTGCTATAGACCCGTCACCGTTTAGAGACACGGATGGCAAGCTATATGTCACCTACAAGGCAGATGGAAATAGCGTTGGGCATGGAGGAGATTGCAATAATGGCAAGAAGCCATTGGTGCCCGTCCCGATCATGCTACAAGAATTAGCAAGCGACGGAGTCACCAAAGTCGGCGAACCTGTTGAGATTCTTAATATCGATGACAGTGACGGTCCTCTTGTGGAAGCTCCGAATATCGTCAGAACGGACGCTGGAGTCTATTATCTATTCTTCTCCTCCCACTGTTTCACTTCCTCCAAATACGATGTCAAATACGCCCATTCAACGTCGCTGAAAGGTCCCTATGTCCGAGCCAAAAGAGCGTTGCTGAAGTCCGGTGACTTTGGGCTCACGTCTCCTGGAGGCGCCACTGTTTCCCGTGATGGAACAAAAATGGTCTTCCACGCAAATTGCGAGGCCAAACGGTGCATGTACATTGCGGGAATCAATATTGGCCTTGACGCTACTATTACGCTCACCACACTATGATCTTTCTATCGAAGAAGCAGAGCGCTATTGAACTCCGACGTCAGCGGAGGAGGAGCATTTGTGGGACATCTGGCATAGACTTGCAACCTTGGCGTTTGGTGGTGACTTTCTGCATCGGATTCATACATTGTATTCAGTGTGCTTTCATGTCATTTGACACCCACTCAAAGATCCATGACTTTCAATTTGAATGACAATATACTCTTGTTCTTACTTAGTTGAGACCAAATACCTCGATTCCAATTCAAAGCGTGTAATATGTATACTTCAGGAACATTACATAATACGCCGAAGGCTCTTCAGTTGTCCAATAAGAAGAGGAGGAGATGACGCCATAACAAAGTTCAAAGTTCACGGGCTGCTGCGGGCAAGCGCCGTCATCGGGCGGCTCTCCGCCTGCGCAATCGGGAAATCTGATATATCGGCGACAAGAAGCCCAATCCACCAGATTTCTCGGTCCAGGACATTGTTGTGGGTAACATCACCTCAAACACAATGAGCTCTCTACAGAGTGCTGCTCGCTCAGTGTCTCGCAGCGTCAAGGCTGCAGGCTTGTCGAAACATAATGAAATCGCCTTGAACTTTTCAGCAAGGCATCGATTTCTAATCAGTTCACCGGCGCCCTCGTTGAACAATAGGACATTACACACGATACCTGCTCGAAAGTCCCAATCAGCTGCCGCTTCGAACCAAGCGTCAAAAGACTCCTCGAACCCGGCTCTTTCCTTTCCCTGTCTCGATGCGCAAGATGCGAAGTCCGCTTTGCTCTCTGCCCGTTCCCTTCAGTCGGGCCCCGAACCTTCCTACACCACCGGCCACCATGAGCGCTTTCACTGTGACGAGCCATTGCTGCTGGACTGGGGTGGCGTTCTTCCGGAATTTGATATCGCGTACGAGACATGGGGTCAGTTGAATGCGGACAAGAGCAATACGATTTTGCTCCACACCGGTCTCTCCGCCTCGAGCCACGCTCACAGCACCGAGGCCAATCCCAAACCCGGCTGGTGGGAGAAATTCATTGGACCTGGTCGGCCTCTGGACACAAACAAGCATTTTATCATCTGCACGAATGTTATCGGTGGTTGCTATGGGAGTACAGGGCCGTCGTCCATTGACCCCTCGGATGGAAAGAGATATGCCACTCGGTTTCCGATTTTGACCCTGGACGACATGGTGCGCGCACAGTTTCGACTCTTGGACTCCCTCGGTATTAAGAAGTTGTATGCATCTGTCGGTTCCAGCATGGGTGGAATGCAGAGTTTGGCTGCCGGCGTTTTGTTCCCAGAGAGGGTCGGCAAAATCGTCAGCATTAGCGGATGCGCCCGAAGCCACCCATATAGCATTGCCATGCGGCACACACAACGACAGGTACTGATGATGGACCCGAAGTGGGCTCGAGGATTCTACTACGACTCGATTCCGCCGCATACGGGAATGAAGCTTGCCCGAGAGATTGCCACCGTCACCTACAGAAGCGGCCCCGAATGGGAGAAGCGCTTTGGACGGAAGCGTGCAGACCCCAGCAAGCAGCCTGCTCTCTGTCCGGACTTTCTCATTGAGACGTATCTTGACCATGCGGGCGAGAAATTCTGTCTCGAATATGATCCGAACAGCTTGTTGTATGTGTCCAAAGCAATGGATTTGTTTGATCTTGGCAACGAGCATCAAATGGAGACCCGAAAGAGGAGGGCGGAGAACGAGGTTCGGATTGCCCAGGGCAACAAAGATGTCCATTACAACGACAGCTCGTGTAGCCTCACACTACCCGAGAAGCCTTACGAGGAACAACCTTCCGTCGCCGCCACCGTACCTTCTATCGACCAATCTGTCTCTGGCGATGCTTCAAGTGGCCCGCCACAAGATCTCGTCGCTGGACTTGCTCCGTTGAAGAATCACCCCGTCCTGGTCATGGGTGTTGCAAGTGATATACTTTTCCCTGCGTGGCAGCAGCGCGAAATTGCCGAGACGCTCCGTGCAGGAGGTAACACCAATGTTGAGCATATCGAACTGGGCGAGGATGTCTCGCTATTCGGACATGACACATTCTTGCTTGACTTGAAGAACATTGGAGGAGCGGTCGAGAAGTTTTTAAGCTAGGCTTTGCGCTCCTATGTGCAGTATTTTACTTTACGAAGCCGGTGGATGAGCAACAAAAAGATGCATTTCCAGGCGTTGTCTCATGGGTAATATTTCTTCGACTAATCTAGACCAAGCGAGATTCGTGTTACTCCTATGTATCTATGATGCCCTTTTACTTTGAAATTCCCAGAGCTATCTCGGCATTTTCTTCATTACATGCGATCATTTCCCTATACTTCTAGCCCAGTGAGAGTCCTCTAAGATGGTCTGGAAATCAGCAGAACGCCAGTCTCCCTCCATCGACCACCAATGTCTCGCCGTTACAGAACCCACCCGCCTTGCTCGTCAGATACAAGATTGTACCCGCCATCTCGTGCGCCTTCCCCGCTCTCCCCAGCGGCATATAATTTTTATCGAATGCGCCCTCCTCGGTCAAATCCTTGTCTGGCAGCGGCCCCGAAAGCTCAGTCGGGAAATCTAGGTAGTTGGCATATTAATAACTCGTCAGTTCTCTCAACCTCCTAGAAACGAGACCCCGTGGGGAGACCGAGTCCACATAAAACAAATTCGCTGGACAAAAAGAAAAGACAAAGAAAAGAACTCACACCCCGCCGAGACCGTATTCGCCCGTATCCCATGCGGCACGAGATACGTCATCATCTTCTTCATCAGAACCCCCGTCGCGGCTTTACTCATCCCATACGCACAACCCCCGGTCGGATGCCGATGCTGCCCTGCCACGCTGCCGATGGCGATGACCTGGCTTTTCTGAGGGACATTCCCCCGTTCGTTCCCCGCCGCGAGCAGCGTCAGAAACGCGCCGATCGTGTACAGCGTCCCCGCCGCGTTGATCCGGTACGTCTCGAGAAATTCCTCCACGGGCGTGCTGGCTAGGAACTCCCCGAGCTCGGCCGCGGTGGGATCGGGCTTGAGGACCCGTCCGACTTGGATGGAGCTGGAGCTGTACTGCGTTGGATTGTCGTTGTCGTCGGGTGGCAGGGTATAGACGATTCCGGCGTTGGCGATGACGACGTTGACGTAGCCGGTTTCGCGGCGGATGTGTTGCGCCGCGTCGAGGAGGGAGGCGCTGGAGGAGACGTCGGCGACGATCGGGGTGATGATGGATGGGTGGAGGGTGGCGGTTTCCTCGAGGACGTCTTTGCGGCGGCCGAGGATGTAGACTTTGGAGGCGCCGTTGGCTGCGAGGGCGGTTGCCATCGCTTTGCCGAGGCCTGGGAGATCAGTCGTTGGTTAGTGTGTGTGATGCACATGGTGGTTGTCTGCGCGTGTTTGTCTGGGTGGGATCGGGGGGCCATATATAATCGGCTAGATCCAATGCAAAATACAAAGGGAAAAGACCGATGCCTACCAGTCCCTCCACCGGTAATCACTGCCACAATGCCTTCGACATTGAAGAGGTTCTCGATCTTGAAGTCCATTACAATTGCTGTGGGAATACAGTCAGTCTTCAAGGATACTTATTCTAGCTGGGAAGATGATGTTCGAAAGCCTACGGTCTGCGAATCCTATTCTAGCCTCTTATTTATAGTAGAAAGCGCTCACCTGGAAAACAGGCCATAATCATACGGGGCAGGAAAGAGCCCTCCATCTACGCGATTATATCCGCTCGGACTTAGGACTTTAGACGACGTAACTGCGGTCTCACCCTTTGCCCCCTTTAGATTTTCCTCGGTCTTATTGGAAGCTCACGAAGAGTAGAATCGGTCTAAAATTATCGGTCGAGTACAACGATGGCGCAGAACCAGACCTCGAAGTGCGTGGCCGCTGGTGCGGGTGCAACTTAGCAACGACGGATTTGCTCTGGAGCAGGAACCGCTTCAATCATTTGATAAACCTATCTGCAAAAGCTGGGAATGTAGTACAAGTAGAAGGTCTAACAAAAATGCCCTCGGATTAGCTCTCAGGTTCTCATCGATTTCCAGGCGTGTGTATCAATCGTGGACGTGCACAATTGTTGGACTGCCGGATATCATGCAACTTTGGCTTTTGGTGTTTAACACTCGTCATCAGGCAGTAAAACAGCAAGTCTCGTCGAGAAAATGAAAGAGTAATGTGATGCATGACACAAGCGGATCGCCGTAAAGGCAGCCGAATTTAACTGCATCGTTTTCACTGTCGAGATGGAACTTCAGAATCTCCCTGTAGAAGATCAGCCGAGCTCTGGACAATTGATCAGCATAGATGGCATCCTAGCTGGATGCGGTGTTAGTTCTTCGGACGACGTTTCCCTCAGATGCCAGTAAATTCCAGTCACTAGGATAATGAAATAAATGGGAGACAGTGTAGTTCATTATAAAATTGACAAGGCTATGATGTCTCTGACAAGATTGAAACAAGGATAATAGAGTGTAAATGAATAGCGTATCGAGGAAGGATCAGGTGGACATCCATAGAGCTTAAGCTCGGGACATATCGAACCTCATCATCTGCCATATCAGATTGAAAACTACCTTGAAATGTCACTCTTCATCGACATGCTCGACATCGTTTCCTTCAAGAGGCGAACAGATGGGAGCATATTCAATCGCCTCGGAGTGCGCGACGATGGTTTGTCATCATGTTGGCATCAGGCTTTCAAGAAGTTCGGAGTGCGAGAATACCAGGGCAATGTGTGACCGCAATGTGGTCCGAGGAAATCATTCAGAGCAAGAACAGTCAGCAGAAGCGAGTGAGTCCCAAAGACACATCTCGAAAAATAGCGAGAACGAGCATCATACCTCGGTTAGCTGTTCTGCCAACATATCACAGCATGTGTGAAGGTCCAGCTGGAGCTGGTGACGATCAAGTCTCATTCCATGAGCATAATAGGAAGAAGCTTCAGCTTTGAGATTCGTTAGTCAATTCAAGCAAAAGAGATGAGCACAAGCACGCCGTAGGTTTGCCGAGCAAAATCGATGATGAAAGGATGGCGAGTGCGCAACACGAAAAGTAAAAGATGCCTAGCTCCCGGGAAGCAGGTACCACATAGTCTCTAAGATCTCTGTTCTATCTCAATCACCCACACCTAAGGATGACGTCTTCTTCCACTCGGTAGCAAAATCGTACACGAGGGATGAAGTCCATCGCTTGAAGTTATCAAGTCAGCGTGTCATGAGAAGCTCCAAATGTGTTCACAGTTATCATCATGGAGACTGAGGCGTGATATCCCTCTAGCACCTGCATAGATGCAGTTAAATCATCATATGCATCAGGGCAGGTTGGCTGGCGATAGATAATCACATCTTCAACATGAAGTAGTCAAGCTACCAAGATGTAAAAGAGGAAAGACGCACTTCCTTGCAAGAAACTCCTAGAAGTGGTGTTGACCGCCTTGGCAGATCTGCACCGATAACGTGCACGTGATCTGGACGACTGTCGCATGTCTTGTGAGGATCCTTAGCTCATATACTCCGTAGTCTTATCATTATCGCCTAGTTTTTCCAAATAAGTTCAAGATGGCATTTCCTCGTCAGCCATGGAGCGTCTAGGCTCTAAAAAAGGTCTTAGTTCGACCTCGAGACCGATCTTCATCGACGCAACAGAAATTGCAACGAATTCGAAAGCAACAATCACCACCTTCTTGTGCTAAATCGAGAAGAGAACAAACAAGGAAGGAAATCAGAACAAGGCACGTTTGAAAAGATGTCGTCTTGGCTTCAGCGTCAAGCTGGTTCTCACCAGACACAGCTGGCGGCGACGGCAGTGCTGTCGGGCGTTGCTGTCGCAGGGGCTATACTCGGATACCAATCCCTCAGACGAAAGGAAGCCATGAAGGAATTGAAAGCCTCTATTCCCGATATTAATGAACGCCATCATGCGGAGAAGGTTAGCCGTCCATGTCCGATGTTGATGTCACCGTTTCCCGATAGTCGAGTTGAAGAGATGCTCGAATGACCGAAACCGAAGCTAAAACTGCAATGAAGCTTACAGAATATGGCACTGCAGCAAGTGTGCCACTAAGCAAAGAAGATGAGCGCAGTGCAGCTCTTGCACGCAGAGCACAGCAAGGCGATTATGATGATGGTACGGTGTACCTACCACGGAATGTCATGGCGAAAAGTGCTAACCGCTTCAATTGTCGACTAGACCTTATACTCGAGCAACTTGCCCGCAACCGCGTATTCCTTACCGATGAAGGCCTCGCGAAGCTCCGCGGATCGTTCATAATCATGGTTGGATGTGGTGGTGTTGGATCGCATGCTACGGCCGCACTTGCTCGGTCAGGTGTCGGGAAAATCCGACTGATCGACTTCGATCAAGTCACCCTATCCTCTTTAAACCGACATGCGGTCGCTACTCTAGCCGATGTGGGCACGCCAAAGGTCCACTGTATCCGAAAGAGGTTGGAGCAGATCGCTCCTTGGGTGAAATTTGATTGCAGGAATCAGCTCTTTGGAGAGTCTGTCGCAGATGAATTGCTGGGACCTTGGAGCTTGCCGGACGCCGATGAAGGGCGCAAGCCTGATTATATCATAGATTGCATTGACAACATCGGCTCTAAAGTCGAACTGTTGCATTACTGTCATTCGCACTCGATCCCTGTTATCTCAGCAATGGGAGCTGGATGCAAGTCGGATCCCACTCGCGTTGTGGTCGGCGATATTTCTCACACCACGGATGATCCCCTTTCGCGCAGCACGCGTCGACGCTTGAAGGCGCTGGGAGTAAGTTCGGGTGTCATTACGGTATTCTCGACCGAAAGGCCAGGCCCTGGCAAGGCAAGCCTTCTCCCGTTACCGGAGGAGGAGTTTGCGAAGGGCAAGGTGGGAGAGCTAGGAGTGCTTCCCGAGTTCCGTGTCCGCATTCTCCCTGTCCTCGGAACCATGCCTGCAGTATTTGGTTATACTGTTGCTAACCATGTCATCTGTGACATTTCGGGCTATCCAATTGATTATAATGTTGCTGGAAAGCGTCGAGACAAGACGTATGACGGCATTTTGGCAAATCTACAGGGTATGCAAGAACGGCTGGCTAAGCACGAGGCCGGCCAAGATCCTGTTGGACTACGCATCCCGATCAGCAAGGACGATGTTGCATTCCTCGTCGAGGAGATCTGGAGAGGAAAGAGTGTGGTCACTGGCCTTTCTAACCGCCTCGTGCTGATTCCTTGGGAACGGCCCGTCGGAGGGTTTGGTGCTGACCCCGAATGGGAAAAGCAAGGACAAAAGCTCGTTCCGCTCAACGTGAAAGACCTTGTTTGTATGACTAAGGAAGAAGCAGCTCGCCACGAGGAGGAGGTGCTTCGAGGAGGAAAGAGAGTAGAGGAATTGTACGACCAAAAAGTTATAGAGAAGGTGAAGGCACGGATGAAGGAGGCCGAGTTCTACGAACAATACAGGTAGAGGGCTAGATCTGCCATGATTATAAGTTAGAAAAACAGATATCATTGAAGATTGTACATTACAACGTCATTTATGACAGATATGATTATTCCTTTTCTCATGTTGGTAGTGGTACGTTGTATGGGGCGGTTCATTAGCCCTGTACTCACTAACAGCTTCTAGCCGCCTAGCGTTGGGACTGCGCTGGGTTGCGCTGTGTCATATGATGTCTAGCTTAGTCAGATATCTATAGATATTCCCCACTGAGATAGTCACCTAGTTATAATAATATATTATTTATATATATATTATAATAAATAGTAATATACTTGACCGTCGAGGCTAGTAATACTGTAATATCTCTTATTTAAAGGATATATAATATTTCTTATATAGAGAATATCCTACCTGCCCCCTTTTCTTCCCTACTTTTATTATCCCTAGGTACTTTTTATATCTTCTCTTCCTTTAAATATAAATAGTTCCCCTTTATTTACTTATATTATATTTTTTCTTTTTCTATTTTTCCCTCCGCGAGCTCTAATTAATTAAATTAGAATTTATTCTTTTCCTTTTCTACTATTTAGATATTTACTATATAAGGATTCTCTAAATAATAATATTATTAAATATTACCTTCTTTATCTAGATCTTTCCCTTCTTCTCTTTTAGGAAATTTCTACTTCCTTCTCTATATCTCCCTCCTTCCAAGTTCCTACTCCTACTCTTTTCTTTATTTTAGAAGTTTCCTTTCCTTACTCCTATTTCTTAATTAATTTATTTTAATTAATTTCTTTTAGGAGGCTTTCTACTTTATTAGGATTATTACCTTATTTTATCTATGAAAGCTTAAAAGCCCTCCTTATCTACATTATTTAAGTTTTTAATTACTTAATTTTAATATTATTATTATTTTCTATCAATCCGCTCCCTTTTCTTTAGAGTTTATTAATTTCTTTAACTATTCTTCTCTAGTTTCCCGTTTATTTAAATTACACTTATTACTCGAGCCTTTCCGAAACCCTTCGCTTCCTTAACTAGAATCGTTACTAAATAACTAATCTTAATATTAATTTAAAAATTATTAATTTAGTATTTTAATTTATTATATATAAATAGAATTAATGCCTATACCTAGAAGAATTTAAATAGGCGGATCTTTTAATTAATCTAATCTTTGTTATAATGTTACGCACGGCCGACTGGTCACTGTGAATAGAGCGTCTGAGGGTTATACGTACCGGGACTCTACTGCTGATCCCAAGAGTATCTCGCAACCGTACCGTTGCTATGCTAAGCCTTACACGGGCTCGGGTCCTATTGAGTATCTTGCAGGACGTGCCAGTTGGTGCGCCAAGTAGGTCAGTCACAGTGAGGTCGAGTGGAGATCACCAAGTGAGTCCCCTACGACGACGAAGAAGACGAGATAGAGGATTCTGAGGATAGGAGTAATAGATTACAGGCGATGATTGAGCTACCTAATCAACGTGCAAAGGGCAAACGGCGAAAGAGCGTTGCATCTGAACCGGAAGATGGAGAACTTCCCTTACCACAGGATGATAGTAATATCCAGATGCGTACGTCAGGGAGGGTCCGGAAGCGCTGTAGGCGAGAGGATGATATATATGAGTATCATTAAAATCCTAGAATCAAAGAAAACAATAAAAAAGAATCTATATTTTCATCTAATCTACTTCGGATTGTAGCTAAGTTTCAAGTAAGCAAAATACGAAAAAATACAACTAAGAACTACATAAATTATGCAACCTTGGAGCTTCTTCATGTTTGCACTGTTTTCAGTCCCATGGGACTCCCATCATGGGACAGTGGGAGTCCCATGACCCCCTGAGTCCCACTCGTGGGACTAAGGTTTTGTCCCATATCCCGCCACGGGAGTCCCATAGATAGTCCCATGGCGGGAGTCCCATGGGAGTTGAAGAGGTCTAAATTTAATTATACTATAACTTTTCTAAAATTCCGAATTATATCTTTATAATTTTAGATATGCGATTCGAGCGGTAAACCTCTAAAAACCGGAATATAGGAACTTATTATATATTATAAGAATAAGAAAAACTACCTTCTTTTAGTAAAAATAGCCCTAGAATATTTACTCGATGATTTTATTATTCTTTAAAGTAATATAATTATATATATAAATTAATAAAGAATCGCCCGCCGATTATAGGAAGTAGAGATAGCTATCTTATAAAATATCTTAGACCTAGATATTATAAAAATTTATGTAATAGGCTCGAACAGACATCTCATTCAACCATCTGGCAGCTATGATACGAGAATTCTAGCATGGGGAAGGAAGGAGAAGAGATACAGTGAAGGTGCAAGACATCATAAGAAATAGGCTTGTGGGTCATGTGACATACTGAGGTGATAGACTGTCACAATTTAGGTAAAAATAACTAATAAATTTAATAGTGGATATTATATATTCTACTATAGCCGAATATTTATACCCGACGATAATTTAATTTATCTATTCCTTTAGGTAGGCGAAGAACCACTACTAGTATATTTACCGAATAAAATTTATTTTATTAAAGAAGCTATTATTTTATTATTAAAAGAGATTAAGACTACTACTATTATATCCTCTAGTCTAATAAAATATACTTTTCGTATTTAATATAAATAATAATAAGGCGATTAACCCCGTATTTCCACGCCCTGCCGACTACTCCTTATTTATATCTTAGATTTTTAAGAAGTATAATATATAGTTAATTGAAGTCCCGAAATATTATAATAACCCCTACGATTTCTATAAGTTATTAAAGACTGCTGATATTTTTATAGATAAATAGCTTAACCGCGTCTTAAAACTTATAGATTTATTAAAAAAATTAAGATTTATAATACTCTAGAATATAATATAAACTTAATCTATAAAGACGCTGCTTTTAAATTATTAAGAGATTTAAAAGATTTTTATCTAGTCTATAAGAACTACTCGGAACTTGACTAGAAAATATTATAGAAATAGCTATTTTTAATACCTTTAAAAAACTAACTAAAGACTTAATAGTTATATTATATATAAATAATTATATATATCCTAAGTATATTCCAGCTAAGAAGATAAAAGCCTAATATTTATTAATTCTATTATTAATAATATTCTTTATTACTATATATTAGTGAGGCTACTAATTTTTTTTCTATATAGGGGACTTATTATATAATATCTAACTTAATTAGATACTTATAGATATTCCCCACTGAGATAGTCACCTAGTTATAATGATATATCATTCACATATATACCATAACACGCTGTCCGGAATCGGATTTAGCAACTGGGCACGGGGGCACGGGGTTGTTGCCGCTGGGGCCCAAAGAGATCGAGATTAACTGCTTTCTCCGCACTCTCCTCGCAAGTTGCAACACCCCCCTTTGCTGACGTTTTCTTTTTCCTTTGCTTACACTCAGTTAACGGTCCTCGTTTACACTCTATATGCACTGAATCCATTGACATTCGGCTACGTTGGTGACGATTTATTGCACAATCTAGCTCCTGCCGGCCTGGCTTGCCATTCTTCCCAGAATCGATGCTGCCTTGAGATCGCGGGAGATCTTCAATCACCACGTCCACCATGGCGATAATCTCGGATCGTGACAGCATCGACATCTCTGACGACAGCTCGGACGATGGCTTCTATCCCTCAACCTCTTCTTTCCACCTTTCCCGATACTCCCGGCCGCTCATCGATTTCGTGAAGAACGAATGGCAAACGAACTCCAAACCCGCCTACCAGTCGCCGTCCCCGCATTCGTCCAGTTCGCCACGATGGATTCAGATGATCCTGTCCCTGATCGCTGCCCCGAGGTTCCGGCGCTATGTGGTCGTATATCTGATTCTCTTGATATTGTGCTGGGCTGGCTGGAAGCGGGTCCTTTCACCGCGACTTGAAGAACATGCGGCTTTGATTCAGTCGCTGGACCCGCACTTGAAGGAACAACATGGAGGATGGTTTGGCACAAATGCATTGCCTCCATTTGACGATCTCATCAAGATCCGAACGATGGACCCCTCGTTGTTGCCTTCCGATAAGGCGCCGAAGAGACATGAGCCGAGCCAGAGAAGATTGATTATCATCGGCGATGTCCATGGATGCAAATCAGAATGTATGTGCAACAACCTTAGATTCTTCTGAATGTGCGACCTGACCTCTTTCTACGGCTCTACAGTGGAACAATTGCTGGAAAAGGTGTCTTTCAACCCCAGCAACGGCGACCACCTGATTTTCACCGGGGACATGATCAACAAGGGCCCGGACAGTGTAGGCGTTGTCGACCTTGCCCGCAAGTACTCCGCCTCCTGCGTACGAGGAAACCATGAAGACCGGGTGCTTCTCTTGCGTCATGAAATGTACGCCTCGAACACCCTCACCGACAGCTCCGACGGTGATAACGAGGAGGAGAATTTCCTCTCGAGTGATGTCAGCGAGCGCAAGCTAGCACGGCAATTGAGTGACGAGCAAGCCAAGTGGCTGGACACCTGCCCGGTCATTCTGAAGGTTGGACAGATCCCTAAATTGGGACAGGTGGTTGTGGTTCACGGAGGATTAGTGCCTGGAGTTGATCTCGAGAAGCAAGATCCTTCCAGCGTGATGAATATGCGAACCATTGATCTGGACACTCACGTGCCTAGCTCTTCGAGGGCCGGCATGTCGTGGTCAAAGGTATGTTATCTCACCGTTCATTCTTCATTCGACTAGCCCTCTTTTTCGGCTCTTCTTTCGTTTGTCTCGAAAAAAAGTCCGTCTCTGACCAATTCTAGATGTTCAACAAGCACCAGTCCCTGCTGTACTCTAGCCTGAAGAACTCAGCGCAAGACGCTAAGCTGAGGACAACGACTGTCATCTATGGCCACGACGCTGCGTCGTCCCTCTCCCTCAAGACGTACGCCAAGGGCCTCGACACTGGCTGTCTCAAGGGTGGCAAGCTCACCGCAATGGTGATCGAAGACGGTGGTAAAAATGATATCGTTCAGGTAAAATGCCGCGACTACAGGCAAGGATAAAGTTGTCTAGGGCTTTTTCTTTGACATTTTCGCTTCTTTCTCTGCGGGTTCGGAGAGCTGGGATATGGGATCTTTTCTTTCACCGCATGAGCTCAGATATATAAGTATATATTTTCATCGTCATGCACTTTTGTTTTCTGGGGCTTACGGCGTTGATAAGCTTTGTGGGTAATACTTGGTGTAGAGCAGAACACACTCGGGCTGCATACAATGTACGGGCGAAAGGACTAAATTGGTTTTCGGTATTCTTAATCTGGATTCATCTCGCTTGTGCTGCGCATCTTTTCAATCGACTATGTTTCATGGTTCGTGAGCCAAAAAGAAACCCCCCGTAGCAAGAACGCATTCTTGGTCTTGCTTTGTGTGTCCTAATAACAATATCTCTATACATATATAACCGACGAAAATACACCCTGCTCTATATAACCCTATCCAGGAACCGACTCATTCCAATACCCGTCCGGCTCCCAAAGAACCGGCTTACTGAAATCCTCGTACCAGATCCCACCCAGCGCATTCAACCTGATATACCCGAAGCGGAAAAACTCCCGATCGTCCTCCTTCCGCCGGGTCCAATTGAAGGACCCGACCGCGCCATCCCCGGCCTTGAGCCCCCGGAAGCGCTCCACGTCGTTGACCAGCACGCTGATCCCGTCCGCCTCGGGCGACGCGAGCTCCGCGAAGTCGAACAGCAGGGATCGGTTGGAGAGCGCCGCCGGCGCCGCGATCTGCGGGGGCACGCTCCCGAGCCGGGCGCCGTCCAACAGGGCGCCGGGCGTCTGGAGGATGCTGTCGTACCCCCACCGGGCGACCCCGTTGATGAACAACCCCACCAGGATCCCCTGGTAGAGAAGGCTCGGGCGCGTCTGCAGCGTCGTTCCCGGCAGGAACAGCAATGCGAGGATGTAGTGGTGGAGACGCAGGTTCATGCTCGGCACGGCCAGCAGGGCGAGCACGCCGCAGGCCGTGATGCCGTAGACCTTCAGCATGGCGGGTAATCGTCCTTCGGTCCGGAATGCGAGGGCCTGGGCCGCGACGATCGAAACGAGGAGACCCACAATGACGAGCAGGGCCGGGAGAGCGCCCGGTTGCTGCTGGATGTCGTGGGGCGTGAGGCGGGAGATGGGGAGTCGATCGAAGGTGTCCGTGTGCAGGCCGCCGACCCAGCAGCCGCCGAGCCACAGGATGGTTTTTTCCCAGTAGGCGTCGAGGTCGCGCAGGGTATGTCGGACGCAGAAGTGGTACATGGTGAATCCCACGAAGGCGGTGGGGAGGAACCGCCCGAGGGCCGTGGAGACGATCTCGTGGTAGTCGGGAGAGTATGGGGGGTCGGAAACGAGGGCGACTTGGAAGTATACGACGAAGAAGATCGAGGCGTAGAATGCAGCTGGGGAGGCGATGAAGAGGGACAGCAAGGCTGTGACGGCGACGGAGAAGGCGAACAGGCGCCAGCGGAGATCCCGGCATCGCAGTGAGAAAGATGATGTCGACGATTCATCCTCGAAGGTGAATGAGAGGGGGAAGTTTGAAGGGAATTCAACGCTTGAGATGCCGTTCCTTTGGACGGCTGGGTAGTGGCTCTGTTCGCCCGTCCGGCGGAGGATGCCGCATCCGCCGCTCTGGTCGGTGATAAGCCCGGCGTGCAAGGCGGCCGGGCAGATGAGAGAGTCGCCGCGATAGATGCCGATGCGCTCGTCTGAATCCGAACCACCGATTACACGGCTGCGGTAGTTGATCTCCTGGGCGCCGATGGTGTATGGTTCCAGGACTATAGCGGCGGCGCAGCCGGCAGGGCAGCGAAACGCAAATGCTTCGTTGTCGAATGGTCGACAATCATCTCCATCGAGTCCACAGTCCGTGGCATTGTTCCTGTGTCATCATTTAGCAAGTATAGAATGGCGAAAGGATATATAATTGCTTTCTCTTACCATAGTCTAGTATGACAAGACAGCCGCACGGGAGTTCCATATCCAGGAAGCGCAAGCCCAGCAACAGACCAATGCAATATAGAAAGAAAGATGACACCCCAGATGCCTAGGCATGCCAGGAGTAATCCAACCCTTGCGTTCCTGCTGGCGACGTGTCGATCTATGAGACGACTAGGGGCGGTTTGCCAGCGCAGTAACGAAGGATTGATGCGGTACTTCTGGGGCGGCTGTGGTCCTTTGATCCACGAAGTGATCCCTGCCCATGAGCATGAAAATCGACCATTGTCAATGCGATGCTGTCTTGCGATTGGATTATCATGATCACGAGGCACGGATGTTGTTGGCAATAACGGCTCGCGATGGTCTGATCTCGTCGATTCGCAGCTTCCGCGACCAACCGTTACGTATTCGCCCTCATTGTTCAGCGTGTGCAGAGGATAATTTTGGGTCTCTTTTGGGGTCTTCTCGAAGGAAGAGGACGATCTTGAGTCTGCACTGTTCCGACTTTCTGGGTCTGTCCGCATATCAGAATATTTTTTTTCCCCAAGTTTGTTGGTTGGATGACTGGGGAAAGATGTGGATTGTTGCTTGGTTTCGGGGTTCAAGGTTGTTTAGTGGCTTTCGGGCCGTCCGGGAACCGTCCATAATCATGAAGATCTATAGCGCCGATAAGCCGATAAGAGATAGTCGCAACATTGCACTATAGTCATGTTCAACCATAGGTTATTTCCATGGCCAAGGATCCTAGAGAGCAATGATCTGGACAATCTCACACAGGTTACCCATGGAAGAGTTCGATCCCACGAAAGTCAAGAGTCAAGGAAGATTGAAATTCATTATCATGACCATGGCTATTAACTATCATTAGTACAGCATAAATAAATCACATAACGCATCAATAAAGGGTATCAACGTAAAGTCATCAAGACATCCTCCGATGCCGAAAATTGATGCCAATAGCAACATCACGAGATTTCAAAAATGCAATAGAACACCCGTATGTCGAAAGAAGAAACATCCAAAGTCATCAAGGCCCGGAATGATTATGGCCTAGCATATGAAGGGTATTTTGATATAGAAGCGAGAGTGAACAGGTCGTTAAACCGCAAGGTAGGCCCAGCAGGCTTCAATGGAGCGGTGAGCAATTCGGAAGTGTGGTCAGAGGCGTTAGTAGCAGCTGCGCTTATCTGCGACCGAGTATGTCGTTGTTCCGCAAGACAATGGGCGAATCAGCTGATACGATGGGAGTCGGCAGCCATTTTCAAACTGCGGAGCGACGACCCCAGCGGCGGCGGCGGTAGCTGTTTGGTGATCTCGTGTTAGCAAAATGCCAAGGTAGCACAATGCAAGGCAATATGCAGCGTGATTTGACAACGTAAAAAGCAGGTAGCATGTGGATGGACTTACTGGCTGTCGGTGGTAGTATCCCTGACGCGGAAAGTGAACCAGATTCCCTGTATCGCCGACGAGCTGTCAGTGCCGTTCTAATGAATAACAGACCCAATAATATTGGGCATGGTGCTGACGAACCACAAGGCCGGACACGAGCCAAACGATAGCGGATAGGAAGCTGAAGGCCTCTGCGGCTTTCCACCGTCCACAGACCGAGTTGTCTGTAACATTACCCCAGTGCCAAATTCCGCCGCAGCGGAGATCGCCAAGGGCGTCCACAAGAATACCGAATGCAGCAAACCAGGCGAGAGAAATGATAATATCAACTAGGATTCAAGCGTTAGTCTTCGACTAACATTTCAACCAGGGAGGAGCCGGAGCGCTGCATACATGGCCAGGAAAAGAAGCCCGATGAGAATGGTATGAGCCATATCAGGCCCAGCAGAAGGGATAATGCCGCAATAACTTCGGTGTAGATCCATCGTGCCAGAGGCCAAGAATCGATGTCATCAAACTGAGCAAGATAGTGGCCGATGATACCCGCAACAACCTGGCTGTGAATTAATAGCTTGATTCCATGACACGGTCGGAAGTGACAATCGACGTACAGCAGCGAAGGCGATCTCCGCAATGCGGAGAGCGATGGACACGAGACGAGAGATGACTGGCATGGTGGAGGTAGATCGTTCGGTGGTAAGGTTAGTTACTACGGGTCAAGATCAATATGGGAAGAACAGCGAGACGATTCTTATTCAGAAAGCGAGGTCCAAATTACTGGTGGAGACTGAGTGACGGAGTAAGTACGATGAAAACAAAGGGAGGGCGAAGGTACTCTTTTAAAAGCTCCTTCCCAGCAGTCACTTCCCTATGGCGTCAGAACCAGGCCGACAGAGCAGCGCCTTCCTCGTCTACAGTACAACCTTTCCGTAATTAGTGACTTATTTTTCCGATTCTTCAGAACCAAAGAAAACAAAACATTGACGCCTGGCAGATCATCATCCTGGGCTTTGGTCATGACCTCATCGCTTTGTCCCTGTCGTGACACCCACCCCCCTGCAGCGACGACCGTTATTGGCCCAAGTGCAGCCACCTGCGCAGTTCTCGTATGCCCAACTTGCCAGTCGCTTTGTGCCGAGCCCAGAAGACTGAAGTTTCTGGCCACGGCCACGAACCCATGCTGGGAAACTGATCTGCCACTATTGTTTAGCGGGGCTGACCGCTTGATGTCTTGCTGGTCCACGTTGAACCTCTTCAGCTGGTGAGTGGTGACAAGTTCCGGGTTTTTTGCAGAGCCCAGTACGGAGTAATTTCTCGCTGTGCTGGACTTACTGATTGGAAGGCTTGCTATTGTGTGCATCAGTCAGTAATAGTTGCTGTTTGAGGCTTAAGGCAACGATGAGCACCCAAGTTTTCTACTCGGAAGTTAATTCTTAAGTTATCGAAGGTGGATTTTCTTCGTAGGGCAGACTCCAGACCCAGAGTGACGAGTCTCCACCATCAACGGCTTCTTCGGTGATCGTACCCCTTAATATCCACCTCAATAATACTCCGTACTCCGTCACTACTCACTACTCACTAGAGTCAAGCCTTAACGCTTGTAAAATGCAGAAAGACAGATGTCAAATATATTGTATATATTTGTTCTTAAGTTCAATAGTACGGATTGTCAGGCAACAAAAAACGTGAAGAGCTTGTGGCCTGATTTCCGGGTAGTCGGTACACTGGTACAGTAACGTCGAAGTACAGTACCTCCAGGTATTTAGCATAAAACCGAGTGAATCTGATACTTTCACTAAATACGAGATTATGGTATGTTAATAAAGAATATTAATATAACTGTACATTATTTGTTTTCTCTTCTTGAGATGGAGATGGCAGGATACTGAGCACCTGGACTGTCCTGGGGTGGGTTCAAACTTTTGGCATTCTGTAATCTTCTACTAACATCACCACGACGGATGCATCATTCGACGAGGAGACACTAGAGTCAATGAGATTCGATGGATGAGATTATAGGAAAACAATAATACTAAAAAAAAAACTAGAGGTTATCGGCCTGCCAGATTCTTGGGTATCAAGCCCATCAAACATATAAACGCCTCTCTCCCCATTGATGAGAACGAGCAACCAAAATCTCCCTGGTTTAGGCCCGCTTCTTGCCTCCATCCAGGTACCACGCGAAGATGTTCCTGAAAACACCCTTCGCGCCCGTCTCGATCACATCGCCATGGCACGGGATCAACCGATCGAAATCCCACTTATCGATGCGTCTCATCGACTCCGCGAAAGCTTGACGGTCCTTCGCGAGAATATACCAAGCGAACCGCTTCTGCCAAGTCGCAGGCGGCTGAGCCGTCAACAGGGGACGCATCAGTTTTGCGACAATCCCCGCAGTAGGATCCTCGGATGTCTTGGAATACTGCTCCTTGGCTGGAAGGTTGAACAGGAGATCGGCCTCGATGACCGTGCGCGACCGCTTGTGCCAGAACACGAGTTCCCGAGAGCCATGGCCGTGGACGTACTCGGTTTCGAACTCCGAGTCGAATTCCTCGGAGATCTTCTGCTGGCCGTAGTTGGCCTTGGTAAAGACGTGCTGGAAGGGCGTGTCTTTGAATTCGGGGTTGGATTGGCGCTTCTCCCAGAGGCCCTCGGGAGCGATGATCTCGGCGTCGGGGAATGCCTTCTTCCACGAGGTGACGTGGAGATGGTGCTCGAGGTCTGGCGCGGCGATGTATTTCACAGAGCCGCCGAGTGATGCGATGGATTCTCTGACTTCGGGTGTCAAAGACACTGGCGAGAATACGGCAACAGAGCCAGATGACATTCTAACTGTGCAGATCCTCAGCATGTGTTCGAAGCAGAACTGGCAATTTGAGATATTGAAGTTTGATCCGCGTGCTATATATACCTAATGTTCCTCTTGCACCAAACTTGGCCAGTCCAAATCGTGCGAATGGTAGACTGATCGTGACAATGTCCGGAGTGATCTTGCGGATCACCATCACCTCGGAGGGATTCGAGGGAAAGAGCGGGAACATTTTGGTTTTCTCTGCTCAATTGAAAGTACGGCGTCTCGTTGAGGTGAAAATAGGCGATGTGCTTCAATGGAGCTGCGCAGCCTAGTTTGTGATAACTAGACGATGGTCGAATGGTTTTGCGAAATCACAGCCAACGAATTCAATGAGTAGCATTCACAGCCGCTGAAATAAATATTTCTTCAAAAGAGGGCGAAGACTACCTACTTAAATATCGCTTACCCAACCTGGTCAAAGTGTTCGATGGGTTCGGTCCAATTAATTCCTCAGAGGTGGCAGTGACTGTCCGTGACCTCATTGTTTCCGTGTGGAACCGCCTCGGTTCCTTCTCATACTATTTAAATTCTCACAGCGAACAAAGAAAATCCAATCATAAATTCAAGCCTATCAACAACACGCATATATTTCCTGATTAGTGATATTGTGGGAGTTTGTCGTATTATACGTGCTTCACATGCCAAAGGATCCCGGCGCAAGAGATCCCCTCGAAGCACGGGCACACCGTGCCATCTTTTTTGTCAGCAGCTTACTCACATGGCCGAAGTCTAGAACATTTCCATCATTCCGCAGTAAGTGTACTGTATGTACGGTGAAACAAGGCCATTCAATCTATATACAACAGAGATGAGACAAGCAAACCGAAAAGGGTATCAATTATAATGTATCTGCACGGAAGTAAAAGGGCGCTTGAGCCAAGAAGAAGCGGAGCATCTACGGTACTCAACCGTACCAGCCTCGTCGAGTGGTGTTTTGTTCTTCTTCGCGATGAGGGATGATAGACTCTGTGATGCCGTATGCTTCAATCAGATCCCGCCATGTGTCGAAGTCGAGACTGAAGACCGCCTGATGCTTCTGGATACCTCGCTTTTGTGCCTCACTTGGTGCATACGGCTTGGCAGCATCTGGCATGTCATAGTTAGCATGCGTACCCACTTGCAAGGGAAAGTCCTATATATAACTAGCAAGAAAGATCACAAACTTACGTAGGGTTGGCAATTGTCGACCGTCCATTGATATGCCCACCGTGCCGTCTCTGACCAAGAAGCTAACATAGAACAAATTCTCGACGCTCTGCCCGAATGACCTTGGATTGATGCAAAAGCGAAAGAGAGGCACTCCTCCATCATCAGCGACGTTGTGCTTGTCCATCACCTCATGCACCAAATCCTCGTCAAGTTCCCCCTGTTCCATTTCAGAGAGCTCACGTTCTGCGGCATCTTGATTCTCTTGCTGTGTTTTTGAGAGCAATTTGTTGATGCTTAGGCACATCGTAGTTAAGTTCGCCGTTTCTTGCGTGTCAAGATCTTCCTCTTGCAGTTCCTGCGGTCTAACCGCCTGGGAAGGGTCGATACGCTCTCTTGCTCTTCGCTGGGTAACCTGTCGCATGCGCTTTTGCACCGACAAGGGTCCTAGCAGGAACCCAGAGACTGAAGGCCGTGAATTGTGGTGGAAACAGGCAGCGCGACCCAGCCAGTCCCAGTTCATGGGCTCTCCTTCCTCGTCGTCACTGTCTCCTTCATCTCTTTGGGTCGCGCCGGAAGGACGGTAGCGACGGCGCTGGGTACTGCTCGGCGCTATGACTTGCGAGCCTCCCGGGCCTCGTTTCATAAATGCCACGCATTTGGATACGAACTCATCCACGTCGAGACCTGCCGCGTTGTTTCCAAGAGCAAGCTGAGCCGTCTTCTTATGCGACAGATCAGCTGCAGTGACCAGCAGACGCGAATCAATCGCTGCTTCTGAAGTTTGTTTAACCCGGGTGAAGTATTCATTTGCCTTCTGGACCGTCCTCAGGATGCCATCGTTACCGGCCTTCAGGAATTCGGCGCGGGAGTCTGCAGGATCGTCAGCTGAAACGTCACGAAACAAGCCCGAAGAGGATCTCCATACCATGCAACTCTCGCGTGAGGTCTCTTAGCCCTTTACGGATTTTTCTTCTTTCGTTCTCATCCTGATCCGGATCATAGTACTTTTTGTCGCTGATTCGTTGCGACCTCCGAGATTGAGACTGGCTGCCATCCTGACTATTAGGGGTACTGTCCGTCAGTCTTCGCCGTTTGTTTTGCGATGAAGAAGAAGCCATAGCCTGGACCTGGCTTCGCTTATTGACGCGCGACGAGTTCGTCCTGCGAGTCTGGCGGTTCTCTTTATCGGAGGAGTTCGAAGGCGAAGGGGTGGTTGAAGTATACCCCTCATGGAGATGAGTGGTAGGAGCCATGCTCAATTCTTGTTGTGGGTGAAACCAAGCATGGAGGCGCTTCTTTGTATACTGGCTGGTCGAGATGTAAGCTGGAAGACAAAGAGCACAATATCCTGGCCTGAGACCAGGCGCGTCAAAGACAGAGCGCGTTTCAGTCACGTGTACAGAGGATTGGCAGGGCCAACCCACGTCATCCCGGGAGCTAAGACGCATCGAGACACATGCGTGGGTTGCCAATCAGCAGGTCCATTTCCACCGATCCATGACAGCTTCCTTTACAATTACTGCGTGCTGGACGGGGATCATTGAGCATTCACTGCAGATGATGTGCACTGGGTTCTTATCGAGATAGGGAGAACATAAGACGATGGAGGCGTTTACCTTCGCAGTCTCCACTCAGGTGGACTTCCCGATTCACATCAAGATGTACGTGACAATACTCCGATCTCATGGATGGGAATTGCCCATGGGGTGTTTCAATTTTGCTTCACTGTCTTGCGAGGAAACGCCAAAAGGATTAACGGACTATACAGTGGTACTCTAGAAGGGAAGCAAAAACAACTCCCATTCTCCGTCCTCCTCGAACACCCGGAGTTGCGACATGTTGGCTCCTCCCAGAATCCCGTTTCCGACCTGTTCGTTACGGCACAGCTATGGTCAGATTCGAAACCCCTGGGCGTACCTATGCAGACCTCATACAAGGCTTTCAAGACCAGTCGAACCTGGAACGAATGGTTGCAAATGCCTCTGTCTATCAAGGATGCGCCGATGAAGTGTCAACTGGCTATCACCATTTGGGATCTGTCTCCTTTCGCTGGACAGGGATGTGACGGTCATTACACTCCGTTCGGTGGGACAACTATCCAATTGTTTGATGAAGAGGGGAAATTGAAAACGGGCAGGCAGAAATGCAAGGTGTATCGCAACAAGGCTGCAGATGGCTTCTCATCTACGACGACCCCTTCGAACCCTCCCCCGAAGCGACGCAAAGCCAACGTTCCCGATCCGCTAGGGCCGTCCGTGGAAGAAATGGAATTGGAAAGGGTGGAAATATTGATTAAGAAGCATGAAATGGGCGAGATTCCGCGGATTGACTGGATGGATCAGATGGTTTTCCGTCAACTGGAGAAGCTCAAGTTGAGTGCGGAAGAAGCTGCCAGAAAACGGGCCATACGTCTAAAGGCTTCGAAACGAAAGGATGCACAGGCTGATCTTGCCGAGGAAGATATCTCCGACGAGGAGGAACTAGACGACGAGAATTTCGTTTTATATGTTGAATTCCCACGGTTTGATCACCCAATCGTGTGGTCGGACCATGAATATCCGCCGCCTCCGGTCTCATCACATCTCCAGAATGCGCCCAAGAACCCCAATTCTACCCTGAAACCACTTCCAGAGGTCCGCCTTGGCCCAGGCATTGAAGGGGCAGATGGCGAAGGTATAATTCGGATCTACGACCCCGAGGTTGGGCAGACGGGCAATCCATGCGAGGACAAACACCGAAGATTGATCCGTAGCCATCGTACCGGCATAATGGATCGTGATCTGAAACCCAACCCCAAGATACGTGATGAGCTCAACGTCATTCTGTCATACGAGCCTACACAAGATCTCAGCGCTGAGGAAAAGGACCTCATCTGGCGGTTCAGATACTACTTAACTCGCGAGAAGAGGGCTTTGACAAAGTTTGTCAAGTCAGTCAACTGGCGAGATGTCGGTGAGGCTCGTCAGGCGGTGGACATACTTCCTAAATGGACAGAAATCGACGTTGATGATGCACTGGAACTTCTCGGGCCTACCTTCGACAATGCCGCGGTCCGCTCTTATGCCGTTGAACGACTCAGGAAGGCCGATGACGAAGAGCTTCTCTTGTACCTTCTGCAGCTCGTTCAAGCGTTGAAATACGAAGATAGCTCTGAGAGCAACCCAGAAGATGCCGCTCCCGACTCTTCTCTGGCGAACTTTCTCATCTCCCGTGCCGCGAACAATTTCAAGCTCGGCAATTACCTCCATTGGTACTTGATGGTTGAATGTGACGATGCTGGCCCCGGGACTCTGTCGGCACAGCGTAGGCTTTTCGCACGTGTCGAATACTACTTCATGGCAGGGCTTGAGCAAGTGCACCCGGAACACCGGAAGATTCTGTTGCGCCAAGGTGAATTGGTCGCAGTGCTGTCCAAGATCTCCAAGGATATTCGATTCTCACGTGAAAATCGAGTCCTCAAGATCGAGAAGCTGAAGAAGTATCTGCGAGACCCGAAGAATGAGCTTCTCACAATCGATCCGCCATTGCCACTGCCCTTGGATCCCGAGGTGCTAATTACAGGCTGCTATCCTGAGGAATCCAATGTGTTCAAATCCACGTTATCGCCTCTACACATCACCTTTAAAACGTCTGATGGGCGCAAATATCCCATCCTGTTCAAAGTCGGCGACGATCTGCGTCAAGACCAACTGGTCATCCAGATCATCACGCTGATGGATCGACTTCTCCAGAAGGAGAACCTGGATCTCAAATTGACACCCTATCGGATCCTCGCGACCAATGCCACTGCTGGCGCCGTCCAATTTATCCCATCCACATCTCTTTCCGCGGCTTCCGCTAAATACAAATCCATTCTCGCGTATCTCAAGGCCAACAACCCCGATGACAGCGAGCCTCTTGGCGTTCGCAAGGAGACTATGGACACTTATATCAAGTCATGCGCAGGATACTGCGTCATCACTTACCTTCTTGGTGTCGGTGACAGACACCTGGAGAACCTCCTTCTTGCACCGGACGGCCATTTCTTCCACGCAGACTTCGGTTTCATCCTTGGCCGCGATCCGAAGCCCTTCGCCCCCATGATGAAGCTCTGCAAGGAGATGGTCGAAGGCATGGGCGGCACAACATCTCCGCATTACCTTCAGTTCAAGCAGTATTGTTTCACCGCCTACACGGCTCTGCGCAAGTCGGCGAATCTTATCCTCAACCTCTTCAGTCTGATGGTGGATGCAAATATCCCCGACATCCGGGTCGAGCCGGACAAGGCGGTCTTGAAGGTCAAAGAGAGATTCCATCTGGAGATGACGGAGGAAGAAGCGATCCGGCACTTCGAGCAGCTGATCAGTGACAGCGTCAATGCTATTTTTGGAGTCGTCATTGACCGACTCCATGAGTTCGTGCAAGGCTGGAGGGCCTAAGGGGCTGGCTTCTTACTGTAACCGAGGTCTACCGATCTTTGGTATTGTCGTTCACGTTCTTGACCTTTCTTCTCTTGGACTGTCATAGATGTATGAAAGGTTCTGTGTTGTTTGTATATCCTTGGGCGTGAAGGAGTCAACACATTATTGGATTGGAAGGCGCAACGGACACATCAAATGGGAGATACCCCCACACGAAATCAGTCTTGTTTTACTGTATATATATAGATGACGAGTATCGCTACTTCGAATGGAGTTCAAAGAAATCTTTTGGGTATTTTTGATTATGGCTCACAGTTCGGAAATCTGCAAAGGCATCATCCTCACGGATCAGTAGCCTTATGATGGGAGATCGAGTACCGTCCGATTTCCTCGTCAAGTTGAAACCAGTCATGTCCGGCATCACCGCTTTCTGCCGGCGGCGTTGGCATTCGCCACGGTTCGTGTGCTACATCCTCCGGACGTGACTCCGAAACACCTCCTTCTCCGGCGCGGCCACGTTCAACGAAGAGCTCTTCTCCACTGGTCTCATCTGACTTCGCATTTGCGTCCTCGTCATCTTCTGGAGTGCCTTCACGACAAGCCCAAGCGTCGACGAATCGGAGGGCTTCTCGCGGCCACCAGCGTTTCATGACGAGTAAACGGAAGGGTACAAGCGCAATGATCAAGATCGGAAAAGCCGGTGCTGCTCGCGTCAGGGTGACGATGAAGATTGCTACGGTAAGAACGATCTGGAGGACCGTATAGAGATGGATAGGAATGTATGAAGGGTTTGGCGGAGGGGTGTCGTCGGTAATCGTATCGGAAGGGTCGGATTTCCCTAGCGATAAGGGCAAAGGGGGAAGTTCGGAAGGTGGTGTGAGGAGGTAAAAGGTCCGATACAGGATCGGGCTAGGTTGGGTTTTTAGCTTTGCTTTTGTGTCAGTTGATGGATGAACACGGCCCACTTACTTCACAGATAGGCTCTGTTCACCCATAAAGAGGAACAGTCCGGCGAGCACACTCGTTGGCGTCAACCCGAGGACCTTCATGAATGGGGGACTGACAAAGCAAAGGATCGCAGCGGCATGCAGAAAAGCGGACCATCGCTGTTCATAGACACGCCGCACCTCTCGGGTTTCCACCTTTTCTTCGCCGTCGACAGCAACGGCAACTTGTTCCTTTTCGGCATGCATCAAGGACTCGGAGTGCAAGGGGGCTTGCGGTAACAGCCCGTTGGCAGGCGGAATGCCGAGGATTCCGCACAAAGCCGTCGTGGTGCCCAGCAGAACAATATCCCAGGCGAATCCACCGGGCTTCCGCGTCCCGTAGCGATCAATGGTGCAGATGATCGAGCTGACTTCATGGTCGAAGAAGAAAAGGATAGTTATGATGATGCCTGGGATTATGGCAGCAAAGACCCAGCCGACTGGCAACTTCCAGAACTCAACGAAGAAGGTCTCTCGTTCTGGATGGGTGGGCTTGAAAGAGTGGCTGACGGCAAGAGTCATTTTGTCCAGATGGGCCAATTCTCCAACGTGGGGCAGGCCGATGAAGATGATAATAGAGATGGCGGCAGCATACTCGGTCAGGCCCATTCGAATATACCGGTGGAACAGCGGGCGCCAGCTCTCGGCTGTTGACAGAAATATGGCAAGGAGCATCGTTCCTACCGCTCCAATCACCGCATAGAGGAAAGCTGCAAATGACAGGTTTTCGTGTGCTCTCTCCAGTTCCTGGATGGCTTTATGGAAGTAGATGATGCTGTTCAATAGAGAGAATATCTCGGTGACGAATGTGGTGACATAACGCATCGTCCAGTCATGAGCATTGATGATGGCCAACACATAGTGCAACCAAGCAGAGTGGATGAGTGACCAGGCCATGAAAGGCAGGAAAGGTATCTGAGAAGTCATTATGTAAGGAAAGACATGGTGATAAAGGAGGAACCGTCGAAGGCAGCTTACGTAGAAGTCTTCCTGGCATAACGAGTAGATGTTCTCGGCAAGAACAGAGAAGGGACCAGTAACACCTAAAATGTTCAGAGGTTGAATGGAGAACCTATACCTCATTGGCAATTGATGTTAGTCTCAGATATACACCAACAACATTCGGCAAGATCGTGAGCCATACAATGAGAAGATGATTCCACAGAGGCCCGTGCTGAATATCACCTCTATAGAGCCCCAATTCTTGCCTGTCAAGATGTATAGATCGCTAGCAAAGGTAATTCCAGGCAGTAGATTAGTGAAGAAGACATAAACTGCACTGGCAATGATCAATTGATTGAACACCGTCCAGTCTGACACCCATCGTCGGCGGAGATTAACGAGATCCTGCTTCACCAGCCGGAAAGGACGCAGGATGCCCCCAGCAGACACAGAGCCACGCAGGACTCGGAACGGCTTTGGGGTATGCTTCGACGGTGTGATGATGGAATGAGCATCTGGGTCGTGACTCTCCTCATTCTGGTCCAGATCTGCTTGCGTAGACCGTTTACACCGTTTCTGATTCCTATGGCGGGATCTATGACGAAGAGAAGAGTTTCTTGTAGACGGTGGCCGAAAAGCAGAAATGATGGAGGACATTGGACAATGCGAGATTGGGTAATACCTTTGTTGCTATGCTATGTATGTAAGTGATTGGGTTGCGATATCCTCTGCGGGGCTGAAGAGCACCAAGATTGGATGTATAAAATATTGTCAAAGAATTGAGAGGATAATTAGCACCAACTAAAATCTGGAAATTATCAGTTAAATATGAATCATCTTGGATATGAAGCACAAGGAAAACAGCTGGAAATTTAGAAGATCGAAGAAGAGCCCAGCTTTGGCCCATTCAGCATTAGCTCCTCGGCCACACCTTCCAACTTGGGTAGATTTGGTTGGTTTACGATAACGACGTCACTATCTCCCTTCCGCTCACCGCCTTTGGTTCCGTTCTTTTCTGCAAGAATTTTTTGATCCGCTGCCATTTTCTGTTGCTTGTGCCTTCAGGGACGACTTTGCCATGGAATTCCAGTCTCAATTCATTCTATTTTGAAAAGAAAAAAAAGGGGGGTATATTGAGACCTCTAATCATCCTCGTTACTGAACTAACAGGTACCTTGGATACCTATCATGACCAGCTGTTTGATTAGTGGCCTATCTCTATATCCATACCGCTCTGGGGACGTTTCATGATGGCTGCCAAATTTATTCCTCGCCAGGTCTTCCCGAACTATGCATCTATCCCAAGATCATATTTCTTGGGGCATCATAGGGCTGGCTTGAGGAAGATGAAAAATATGCTCTCTTCTATCGACTATGTCATCGAGTGTCGCGATGCCAGAGCCCCTATTACTTCAATCAACCCTATGTTCGAAGAGGCACTCGGGGAGATCAGACGGCTGATTGTATACACTAAGAGAGATCTAGGTGGAAAGCCTCGGTCATTGTTACAGAAGCGGGTACGCTAGAAGAGATCTCAACTCTTAGTTCACATTCAGGGGAAATATGATGATCCATAATGCTCACTTCAATGTCTTTTGCAGACCGAAGAGAGAATCCGAGGCTTTGACCAGAACAGCGCCGTCTTTTTCGTCAGTGCAACTTCCCGTCCGGACATGACACCCATTATCAAGCACCTCCGATCCGATGCTCAAGGGCCCGATAAGCTTGTCGGCTGTCGCGTGATGGTTGTGGGGATGCCGAACGTCGGCAAATCAACGTTGATCAACAATCTGCGAAATCAAGGCGTGAAGAGGGCAAAGGCCGTGCAAACAGGAGGACAACCAGGTATCACAAGGAAGATCGGCACACCCGTCAAGATCATCGAGAGAGAAAATGAGTCGCATGTCTACGTGCTCGACACCCCCGGTGTCTTCATGCCGTTCGTCCCAGATGCGGAGAAGATGCTGAAACTGGCACTCTGCGGCTGTGTCAAGGATGCCGTCATTCCACCTGTCACCATGGCTGACTATTTACTCTATCATATCAATCTGCATGATGCTGGGGTATATAAACGTTGGTCAGAGCCGACGAACGAGATTATGGCTCTTTTGGATAGTTTCGCACGGCATTCCGGTCACCTTTCCAAGGGTGGTGTGCCGAATATAGAACTTGCTGCTTTGCACTTCATCCAGAAGTGGAGAGCTGGAGATCTGGGAAGGTTCATTCTTGACGATTTGACTGTCGAAGAGCAGCGACGTCAAGAGGGGATCGTGGAGGAAGTCGGCATGAGCATGTCTCAAGCAATTAAAGCGGACAGAATGGCGAAGAAAGAGCGCGCCTCACAATTTGGAAATAGATCATGATAATAATAACAATAATATCGTACAACTATAAGTGGAGGCGTTGCTGGATGGTATCATAAGTGGTTTTGGTCGTTTCCCTGACTTTGAGTAACATAGATGACGAGAAAGAAAAAGAGCGTGGTCTACACATGAAATGAAAGAAGAAAGATCACTCAAAACGCCGGAAAAAATGAGGTAAAGAAGCAAATAACTCCAAAAAAAATCCACAAGGACACTCGGCTTCACGAGATCTTATCCAGCAGTCTCTTTCTCCTTCGGTCCACCAGTTCTTGTTGTACTTCCTCCAGGGACGGAAGTCTCCATTCCACTCCATCGCCGGAATCACCCGGTAAAGGTTCCCATCCATCCTCGACATCTTTGTCGCCTTTTCCGCGCAGATGCTCCACCGCCTCCTTCTCCTTCTGCCTTTCGTACGCCAGGAGCGTCCCGTCCTCTTCATCCAGCCCGTATCCGAAATACGCAGCATCGACTCTCTTCGTCGCAATATCCCCTCCTCGACCTGCACCAGCCCCTTCCTCCTCTTCCTCCGCCGGCCTCCTCCCCCGTCGGGCAGCCGCCTCGAACATCTCCTTCACGCCGGGAAGTTCCCTCGCCCGTCCAAAGTACCGATACCCCTTCCCACCGCCGGGGATCTCGCGCCCGTCCTCGTCGTAGACCCTCCCCGAGCCGCGCATGTAATTCGGGCCGCCGAGGTTCCGGATCTGCATTTCCCAGGTCCACTTCTCGCGCATGAGCTTGTTGATCTCATCGTTCAGGTCGCGGATCTGGTAGTCGCTGAGACTGGGGTCCTGGATGCGGGAGACCTTGCGCGAGATCTCCTTGAGGACTTGGCCCCGCCATTTCTCGCACAGGGGGATGGTGGTCACGGAGGTGATGGCTTTGGGGCGGCGGGTGCGTCCGATGTCGATGATTCCGAGGTCTGCAGCTTGTTGCGCTCGGAAGCGAAAGAGCATGGACTGCGCCTTCTCACTGTTGCGCGCCTGTGCGTTGCGAGAGAGAGAACGGGTTAGCAAGTTCAAGATCGGATTGGCGGCATATCCGTTAACGTAAAGGGGCTCCAGTTCGAGAGACTAGACTTACCATCGTGATGGGCTAGGCGATGAGAATGTCAAGGGACAGGACACGAAGTTTCAGGGCAGCCAGGGCCGGTGGGATGGAAGAAGGGCCCTGTGCAAGAGAAATCGTTCAGCATCGACAGCTCCGGCGAACGTTAGGAGCGCTTAAGGCTTGGCGCGCGGCTGCTTGGCGCAGAGTCAAGTATCAGAGTCAGACTTGCAATGGACGCGCAACCAGAATTCGCTCAGCGTCAATTGCCCGACTGACTTTCCCAATAATAAAGCAGTTCGAAAGGAGCTTTAGACCACCCAGTCTGATCCCGGTCTACGAAAGTTCATCATAATGTGACGACATGGTAGAGCTTCGGTTGCATGGCACCACGTGACTTGAGCCTTTCACGGTTACTGGACGAGCGAATTCAATACAAAAAGGTAAATCGGCTTAGAAAAGAGGGCAAATTGTTGCAAGGAATGGTTTGTGTCATTAGGCTTGTTGTACGACAGATCCATCTAGACTGCAAGTAGTTAAACCGAATAGTACCTCCCGCTCCAAGGAAATAACGAACTCGCAACCATCTCCCAAAAAAACAAAACAAAACAACAGAAAATCATCATGAGCATTCAAGCATGTACACATTAAAAAAAAAAAAACATCAAGGAGACCTAGATTCCATGTGCCCCGTCGTAGCCATCCAATGGCTCCCATCATGTCATAATCGTATACCAGTCTTTCAGGCCCTGCATGAACATTTAGCGCCTGAAATCTGGAGGTTGGTTTTCGAGTGCAGGATGAACCTGCTCGGTGTTGATAAGCCTTACAAGAATCCCTTGGTGTTGCTGGGCATGCGTTGTGGAATCTCCCCTCCGTAGACGCTGCTTCCCTTGCGGCTTCCTACGTCGCTAAACGCCGCCATTCCTCGTCCAACAGTACTTCCCCTCTCGGCCCGCAAGACCTTCCAACTGTCTAACTCACGTTCTAACCTCAAGGCCTTCTCCCGTTCTTCGCGGAGCTCCCTTTCTGCTCGACGTACCTGAAGTTGATTTTCCGAGTCGCTCTGCTGCAATTCTTCAATGGTTCGAAGAAGGCGTTCGGCCTTGTCACGAGCTTTGTTGACTTCGTCATTGAGCTGGGCATTCATCTTGTCCCGTCTGTCGATCTGAGCCTGAAGATCTTTAACCGTGCGATCAATGTTCCGTAGAGAGCGCTGCTCGGTGCTGTACTTGGTCTGTTGCTCCTCGAGATGAGCTTCAAGCTATTGCAATACCAGTGTCAGCATACTGTGCCTCATTCGGCTGAGTGGGGATACGCTTTCTTACTTCTTTGATCCGCTTGTGCAAGAACCTCACGTCCTGGCTACCAGATGAGTAGCTCTTGGTCTCCAGATCAACGCATCTCAACTGCGCCTCCTTGAGCTGTTTCTCTAGTGTAGCTTTCTCCTTGAAAAGCTGAGCATTAGACTCCCTTTCAGCTGTGACTTCCTTCTGCATTTCGGTGACGAGAGCCTCGGCTCGCCTCATCTTGCCAACTGCAGCGACCGAGACATCTTCTTGCTGCGCCAGCTTCGACTTGAGCTCGAGCAATTCGCGGTCCATGCTAGCAGCGTTCCGCATGGCGGGACTTTCTCCCTTGGCAAGGTCTTCAAGTCGCTCGCCAGCCTCGGCCAGCCGTGCCTCGAGCATCTTCTTCTCTTTGAGTAGCATGTCTCGCTCCGCTGAGACATCATCCACTGACGTCCGCAAGCTTCTCACCTGTGCCAGAAGAGACACGACCTTACCCTGGGCTTCATTGTGGGCGTTCACAGCCTCGTCGCGAGACGTTGTTACATCCTGCAGCGTGATGTCCATCCGTGCCTTTTCCTTGGCCCAAGTCGAACTGTTGAGCACCTCGTTATCCCACTTGTTGCGAAGATCCTCCAGTTCTTCCCGGAGACGAGTGTTCTCCTCACGGACAGTGAGAATTTTCTCGCGCTCCATCTCTAGTTCGTTGTTCAACGTCAAGAACTCTCTCTGGTATTTCTTTCTGGTCTGTTCCATCGAGGTTTCCTTGTCCTCCAGATCGATCGCACGTTGATTCCTGTAGTCCTCCAGCTCGTTCTGGAGGCGCTGCTTGGTCTGCAGGGCCCCTTCGAGCTCGGCGGCCTGGTCCTCCATCCTAGCTTCCAAAGATTGTGTCTGTCGCTGAAGATCCTCTACAAGAGCATCCATCTGCTTGCGCTCTGCCATTATCTGAGCGCATGTCTCTTCTGCTTCCTGAGCCTGAGATTTGGCGAATTGCTCTGCTCGAGAAGCTTTGAGAACCGCGATCTCTGCTTGCTCTAGTTTGCTGAAGTATTCGTCCGCACGACTCTTGTACAAGCTCAGGCTTGATACAAGATCAGCGGATCTCGATGTCTCCGCATCTAAACGGATCTGAAGATCGGAGAACTCCTGAAGAAGTTGATTCCTGCTAACCGCATCCTGATCTCTTGCTAGTTGAACCTCCTGGAGCTCTGACTGTGCGTCACGAAGCTCTACCTCCAGGGTTGCCTTTGTACGCTTGAGCTTTTCGAACTGCGATTTCGCATCGCTGAACTCTGCCACAGCATCGTTGTGAACCTTAAGTAACGACCGTCTTGATTGTTCCTGAGAATTGATTAGGTCGTAGAGCTCCTCGTGAGACTTCGCCTGCACATCGCGCAGTGACAGCTCGCCCGAACGAATGCTCCTCTCAAGAGCAGATACCTTCTTTGCAGAATCGTCCAGTTGCTCATGAAGACGGCCATTCTCGCGCTCCAAGAGCTGCATTCGCCTGACCGAAGGGCTATCTTCTTGCCACATGTCTCGAGCAGGAGCTGCACGTTCAAGCTGGCTCTGAAGGTGCTTAATTTGCATCTCACTCATCTGAAGCTTGTTCTGAAGCTCCTCAATCTCTGTAGCCATATCCATCTTCTTCTGGAAGGCGACCGTATCCACGGTCCTATCGGACCTGGCAGAGTCGTTGAGGTTGTCATTGATGTTGAACCGTCGACTAGGCGTAGTAGGAGCGGACCATTTCTTCGGACCATTTTCAGAGTTTTTCCTAAGATGTGTGGGAGTGCGGTTTGCAGCAACTTGGTTTTGGTCGATCTCTTCAAGAAGTGCACGCTTAGATGAGGAATAACGGGCATCAAGCTCCTTCATTTCTTCACCATGCCGACGACGCATTTCCGCGAGTTGACTCTCAGCCCTAGCATATTTCTCCTCGGTTACTTGGAGCTTGCTCTGGACGGTTTCGAGTAGCTGCGCCAAGTCAACCTTCTTCGAGAGATCTGGCTTAACAGCCTCCCACGACTTAGGATACTCCTCTCCCTCAGGCTCGAAAACTTTGTGCAGCAACATGAGCTGGCGGTGCAGGTCGTCAATCTCCTTGTTGGCCTGGTCGAGAGTAGATTGCAGTTTGCGCGTGTTTGCTTGGGCCTGAGTTCGCAGCTGTCTCTCCGTTTCGAGGGTTCTGTTTGCCTCCGCCAACTGAATGCCCGCAGCAGAGGCGGCCTTTTCAGCATTTCGACTAGCCTTATGCTCCCTTTGGACTTCATGGTTCAAATCTTCCATGCTCAGTGACAGCTTTTCCTTTTGCTTCTCCAGGGACGTGACCGAAAGTTGTGCATCTCCCAGCTGACGAGCCATTTTTTTGTTGTCTTCCTCTAGCTTTGTTTTCTCTTTCTGGAGGTTCACCACACGAATCCGTTGACTCTCACTGACTCTAGAGGTTGACCGAGCGATGTCGAGGTTCTTCTGTTGTATCTTAGTCAACAGGGCTCTGTTGTCATTTTCCGATGCGGTGAGTCTGCCTTTCAAGGTCACGAGTTCTCTTTCGAGGCGCTCCTTATGCTGATCATGGCGGATGCGGAAGGCGTCAGAATCCGCAATTACTTGGGTCAGCTCTTGCACCTTGCCCGAAAGACGTGATCTCTCGGCTTCAGCCTCCTCCAGTTGGTGCGACTTCGCGTCAAAGTCCTTTCGCAAGCTGTTCAGGCGCTCCTCGGCTTGTTTCATGATGGTTCGCTCGATCTCAGCCTCGGCATTCAGGCGTGCATCCTCCACCTTCGTGAACCGCTCTCGGAGCCTGATAAGCTCCGTCTGAAGATCCTTGCGAGAGTTTTCAGCAGCCACGCGAGCTTCCGTGGCACGACGAAGAGTGTCTTGTTGGATGTACATTTCCTTTTCGATGATAATCTTGGATTCGTTCAGGGAATTGTACTTCTCCGTCAGTTCGGCTAGGTTGTGCTCAGCAAGCATTTGAACGTCATCTCTTGACTGGCGCTCACGGCTTAGATCCGCTTGTGCTTGAAAGAGCTGAGTCTTAAGATCCTGAATCTGCTGCTCGAGCAACTTGATACTCTGCCCAGCCGCGGCGTCTTCAGACATTTTCTCCTCAAGAAGTCTCCTAACATCGGTGGCTTCGCGTTCAAGTTGGGTTTTCTCAAGCTTCATGGCGTCCATTTCTGCCTGAAGCTCTCGAAGGCGCTTTTGCATGTTGTCATGACGTGTCGAGAGGGAAGTCTTCTCAGTCTCCATGTACTTCTTCTCCTCCTCATGCCTCTTGGCATCATTGCGTAGAATGGCAATCTCACTTTCTTTGCGCCTCAACATTTCTTCGTAGCCTGTTGACGTCGAGGAAAGATCCGAAATTTGCTGGCGGATAGATCGATTCTCATCCACTAGATCCTTGATCTGCTTCTTCGACTTCTCAAGTTCCTTGGAGGTGTTGGCAAGCTTGATATCAAGGTCCTGGTCAGTCTTGAGTAGTTTTGCTTCAAGATCCTGAAGTTTTCGGTCCTTCAAACTGAGATGACTCTGGAGCATCTTGATTTCCTGGCCGAGGTTCTCAATTTGAGAATCTCTCTCCTGAAGCATGCTTTCTGCCTCTTGTAACCTAGTCTCTAAATCTCCCAAGCGTGTCTGCAGCTCTTGCTTCTCGGACTCGAGACGCTCAATAATTTCGCCGGCCTGTTCGAGCTGAGTCCTTCGAAGCTCCAATTGTTCATCTGCCTTTTTCTTCGCCACGATCAGTTGGTCGAGTTGATCTTCCAGGCTTTCCTGATCTGCAATCGCTCCAGCTAGTTTCTCGCTCAGCTCTACTTCCCGATTCTGCAACCTCTTGAAGATCTCCTCCTTGTCGAGCGCCAGAGCACGTTCGCTCTCCAGAGTTTGCTGGATTCTTTGGATTTCGATCTCTGTGCGTCGTCTTTCTTCATCGATCTTCTGGCGTTCGGCGAGGTCTGCTTGTACCTTCGCCTCGAGTTTCTGAATCTTCTCGTCGCGCCTTTTCACCTCATTCGCAGTCCTCGTCTCTCCGAGCAGTGGCTTCATTCTCGAGAACAATCTCCACCAAGGGTTCGATTTCATATCCAAGTAAACATGGAAGTTATGCTGGATAATACGAGTTGCCTCTGCCCGATATAAGCGCTTGTTTGATATCCGGCGCTGGACAAACCCCCTCGCTAAGGACTGAAATCGGGTCATGATCTCACGGATCAGCTTATCGCGTTTCTCCTCGAGCTCGGCCAAAACGCCAGCTCTAAAGAACACTTTTGTAAGGCCGACACGATACCATGCCTTGTCAAGGCCTAATTTGTCCAGCATCATCTGCGCAGCGCTCTGCCCGTCCAGATATCCTTTAGGCATATGTTGGCAAAGCACTTCGTAACGTTGTCGGAATTCTGCGAAGGACAGGCGGTTGGGGAATCCAGTCCGAGCAATTCTGATGCCCTCAAGTACACCGTTGCATCGAAGTTGGTCTAACACCAGAGGCCCGTTGAACATCTTAGGGCGCTTCTTATGGTTTGGAATGATGCAGCGCACGAAGTGCGGATGAGTCGAATGTAACTGACTCATAAGGCTGGAAAGGTTCTCCTTGTGCCTCTGCGCTACCGTGCGGAAAAGGCCCTTTTTCACTCGGCTTTTCGGATAATCGGGCCCATGCTCGTCAGCATCTCCGCAGTCCGCGAAGAGGTTGGCAACATGTTTATCTCGCGAAGACGCCAGTAAACGTGTGACATTGTCATTCAAAGGATCCTTGTTCTTCTCCAGCCAGTCGTTTGTCGTATACTCAACTTCAGCTGCGTAGTGCGTCAACACGAACCCTTGGCTTAAACGAGATGCCCGGTATTTCGAAGACTTTCGATCCCAGAGCGAATGAAGCTTCTCGGTGAAGGACTTGTCGGTGGCTTTTGGCATGACGCAATCCTCATCGAGACAGGAGAAGATACCAATGGGATTGGTCAGTTCAATCAAATCGATCGTCGGCTGCAAATCCTTCCCAAAGTCGATGAACTGCCATTCGATCTGTTCCTTTGCATATTCTTCCTGCTCCAGCACGAACATATGGTGATTGAAAAATTGTTGAAGTTTCTCGTTGGTGTAGTTGATGCAAAGCTGCTCAAAACCATTGTTGTCGAAGATTTCGAATCCCGCTATGTCAAGGACGCCAATGAAGTAGCTATCTTCTCCAGTCATTGTGCTTCGATCCAGCTGATTGTTGATTCGTGTAACGAGGTTACCGAATCCGCGTTCGTAGATACCCTTGGCCAATGCGTCGAGAGACAGGCGGACCTGCTCTGGGGTCTGCACTTTCTCCACCCACTCACGACCTGCTTTCACTCTTGGGTGCAGAAGCCCTTTGACGAATGGCTCCGGAGCAATTCCTAATAGCTGGCATGCCATTTCAACGCTCTTCTCAGCATCAGGCGCCAGAGCTGCTTGGTCAGCTCGACGGCTCTCCTTGACAATATCGATGTTTCCCAAATGCAGGACTGCTGCAATTGTTCGGAGGATGCACAGTTGATCTTCCTCTGAGAACTTCATGATGTGAAAGGCCTCGATCAAAGAGTTCCATTCGTCAACATCGGACACTCCAGCTATACAATCGTTTCCATCTTTGGTGTACGCAAAGTCCTCGATCTGCAGATCTGAGAGGAGGAGGCTTTCCCTCATTTTTGGATCTGCACCCTGCAACAGCTGGTAAAAAATATGGTAATTTCTCTCGTGGGGATTCGGCTTCACCACTCGAGACTTTTCCAGGAGATACCAGTCGATAGATGCACCACAGATCTGACCCAGCCGGGAAAACTCGATCCGAATGAACTTTCCAAAGCGGGAGGAGTTATTGTTTCGGACCGTTTGCGCGTTACCGAACGCTTCAAGAATCGGGTTGGCCCTCAATATTTGCTGGGAGAGTGTAGACATTTGCTTCGCTCCCGAGCGTGCATAAGGGGTATCCGATGTGGCAACCGCTGCAAGGTACTGGATAACCTTCTTCGTGTTCTCCGTCTTACCTGCTCCCGACTCTCCAGTGACAAGGATGCTCTGGTTTTCGCCTCCCTCAACCAGGCTTCGGAATGCTTGGTCTGCCGTAGCAAAAATATGAGGCCGTGTTTCATCCCTGCTTCGACCCTTGTACATCTTCACGTATTCATTTGTGTAGATAGGCAACGGACAGTATGGATTCACCGTTACCAAGAATAGTCCGGAATATGTCTGCACGTGACTATGTCAGTGCAGCCCTCGCCAGAATTCCACCATGGGACAAGCACTTACATAGATTAAATCGGATTGATATCGGGTGTGCAAGTTGTGAACGACGGAAGCTTCGTTCAGATGAGTGAGCTCGGCCATGTCGTCGGCTTTGTCGAACTTCGCCGGGTTGACCTTGTCAACTTGGTCCACATCGACCTCTCGTTGCTGCAGCGCAAATAAGCACAGGTTATCTTGAAATCGATGTTGGGGTTCAATACATTTCCGTCATCGCACCGAACCAACAGCTTTCCTCCCTCCAGCTCCTCCACTACCATAGCCCGGATGAACGCCTTCTCAGGATCCCGTAGCCATACATATTTATTACCCGAGAAGTCATTGTCACCTTCAAGCCCTCGAATGTCGTCTGCGCCGCGCCGCAGCTCCTCAGACTTGATGAACCCGGGCGCAAATGTCCCCGAACTGACATTGTTCTTTGAATTGGATCGGTCCCTGATAGCTGACGATGAGAGTCCTGTGGATGATAGTTGAGTCACCGAGGAGTTTCTAAAATGACCTTTCGGTCCATCCATCCTGCCGGGAGATGTCACAATGGCAGATTTCGGCCGTGTATGCCTCGGCTGTGGTCCTGGGGACGGCGACACGGAACTTCGACCAAACGGATTCGCACGCTTGGGCGAGCCATTTAATTGGGAAGGAAGCATTGTTGTGCAGTTTCAGAGGGGGTCATCGGTGACCAGCGCCTTTCTCATATCAATAAATGCCAAGTGAACAGATACTGCAAGTCCGTGCAGACGTAGAGCTCACCGAGAAGCAGAAATGGACTGTCTGAATTAGGAGACACAATTAAAGCAAAATGAAGAGGCCGTAAGCTACCTAAACAACAAAAAATGAGAAAATTGAGGCCCAAAGGGATAATGATTATTAGGTCGTCATGAGGTTCATGGGGATGAAGTAATTCAACATTGCGGCCCTGTTTGTTTACATTTCAACCTTCTTGGGCTGCGAGTGACGATCTGGTCCGTGCATCCGTCACTAGGCCCGATAAGCCCGCGGAGCTCAAAGCCTCAAAGCAGTCCAAGTCCACGTGTCATGTGACCAACGCTCGGATGCTGGGCGGCAACCAAACTCGATTCTCGAATTTTGCTTTGGCGGTCATCGTCTTCTGCTCCCCTTTCGCGATCCCGCTCTTGAAGGGAACTGATATCCCATTATACCTCCCACGAAATCCATCCTCAGGCATCCAACACGATATCTTTTTCTTCTTCTCTTTCTTGGACAGTGCTGGCATCACTCCGTTTGCGCCTTTTTTTGTGGATGCCTCATCAAATCCTCAAGCTCAACCTGGCTTCAGCGCTGATGACATGAGACGCCTGAACCTACTGTAGCTTTTACAGGCTGATTTCTTGCTCACTAGACTTGGAACGATTGCTCACACATCTCCTCCGCTGATCGCTTAGGGCAATGTCTAAATATCCTTCGACGCCCTCATACGGGGGACCTTTCGATTACGCGCAGCAATGGCCTCCATCGGCCTCCATGCCGCCAATTCTGCCGCATAATTTTACTCTTCCTCCGGATTATTCTGCCTCTCTAGGTCACCAGCCTCGGGGTAATGCTGGGAATCCGCTTGGATATAATGACATGGCCAGTTTTCACACGAATTCGCGTATCCCCGGTCTGGGAGGGCCTGGGCCACTTCCTCCGCCGCCCTTTCCCTTCATGAATCAATTTAATCCATCCCAATTACCGCCCCCTCCATTTCCTCCTGTCCAAATGCCTCCTGTAAGATATCCACCAATGCCACTCCCGGTGGCCCCTAATCAAACCGAACAACATCGTTCAGCCACAGGCGCCTTCGCAAGTCATACGAATAACGGAGCAACGAGCGCGTTGGATTCTCAACCCACCAGCACACCGACCTCAGGTCGCGATGATGAAAGGGAGGAAGGCGAACTGAGCGATGGAGACGAACAAACATCAGCTGGGAAAGACGACACGGTAACTGAAACGCGACTCAATCCGAAGTACGAAAACAGCTCGGGCGCGTATGCGCCTGGCACTTCAAATGAGCAAAGCGACTCTGGCATGGGAGGAGAAAGTCGTTCTTCAAGCAGAGACAGCGGATCCCGTATTATACCCGGTATCTCCCGTGCCGTTGTAGGATGTACTGACTGCTTATAGCGTACAACCCTCCTGTATCGGTCACTGTTGAGCCGCAGGTTATCCACGAAACCTTAGATTCGCAAGCGCGCAAGCCGTCAAAGCCGCTTTCTGATGGGCAATACCTCAAGGGGTCTTCTCCGTCTATTCCCACAGAGGCTCAGTCCTCAAACAGTCCTGGGAAACCACATGCTCAGCTTCGCGTTCAAGCGCAGGGTGCTCTGCTCAGTCTAGCGCCCCATAACATCCGATACAGTGAGCTTGTGAGGGAGGGCATCAATCCAGTAGTATTGAGACAGCTGTATGAGGAAGTCGGAATCAAGGTGTCAACACCGCCATCCAGCATCGAATCTGGAATTGATGATACACCATCGAAGCCAGCTATATCTGTAAGTCCAGTTCAACAGTCGCGTGAGACCTCCGATCAGCCGTTAGCAGGCCAGGTGAGCTCCGTGACAGGCCAGGCAGACTATTCGCAGTCCGCGCAAACCATGGAGGCAGACGCGTCTGACCTTATGAAGGCGGAGAAATCAAAGTTGACAGAAAAAGTTGTCGCTCCTCTGCCGTCTTCCACATCACAAGCTGAAACCAACAAGCCTTTGGAGCGAAAGGAAGTGATTGCACGTATGCTTGCTGCAAAAGCCGCCAAAGCCTCCGGGACACCTCAGTCCGTTAAAGCAGTCGAGAAAGACACCACTGCAACTGGCACCTCTGAGGCTACCGATACTAGCAAACCAGCAACTACGAAACCTTCAGTTGAAACGATGACCAACGAGAAGGAGGTCCCTGTCCGAGAAAAAAGCAAAGCTCAGACAGAGTTGGCGAGGCAGCGGATCGAGCAGTTGAAAAAACAGGGACTAATGAGGAGCCAGAGGTCGCAGCCACACGCTGTTATCTCGAACACGGTGCAAGAAGGAAGTGGGGTCGCTCAAATTGAGACACTTTCAAACTCCCACTTGTGGGCCACCGTCTCTGCAATCCAGCACCCACTCCCAGATCGTCCCCCTCAACCCGAGTCTACGTTACCTGCCCGCATACCGGGACTGTTCATGACAGGATCAGAAGAAACCTCATCTCAAGACTCGACTGCTGTGCCAGAACAGTTCTCTGCCGTTGACACAGCCCCACAACCTCAAGTCACACATCGCAAGCGCCCAAGGGCATCAGATTTCGACGAGCCGACCATGACTTCAAAGAAGCCCTTCGGTGCCGGTCTTGAGGGCAATCTAGGCGAAAGACTCATCATTGACATTAGTGATGATGAGCTACTCTATGGAGATGACGAAGCGGATGAAATGGAAATTGAGAGCTCACCTGATCAGACACCACAGGGTGTTGTCCCACACGCTCATTCTGATTCTCGCGTTTCTCCTCTTCAAAAGAACCTTGCTCGAAAACCTGCAGGCTCATTGGGTTTGAGACCTTCAACATCGTCCACCCCCCACACGCCTTTCCGGGGCAGCGATCAAGAGGATCTCCGACGCAAAGACTTGGAAATCCAAGCAATGCGCCGACGCATTGCAGAGATGGAGCAGCGGAGGAAAGCGAAGCTAGCTGCAAGCCGTACTCAGTCTCCTCGACCTTCCAATCCCTCGGCGTCCTCGTCGGCCGAGGAATCTAGCGCCGTCGATGCCGTTCTTTCTGAACTTCCAATCACGTCCTCTACAGCTCCTTTGGACAATTCACAGTCTGGCAGCGTGAATGTGGATTCTGCGGCTGTTGATGCGAGCCTTGGTGAATTGAAAGTGAGCAACCCGGCCATACAAAAGTCAACCCTTGTGGAGCCTTCACAATTAGAGACTCTGCAACGGAAATTGCGACGGAAACAGGAAATAGAATCCGGCCTCCCCGATCTGGATGCTGAGCTTCAGAAGTCTGAAGCAAGACTTGCTAACTTCAGACATGAAGAGGAGAACCTGCTGAGGGAAATTGCGAAGGGTAGAGAAGGAAGACAGCGGCTTCTTGCGGAATTGGAGAGTCTCCGCACGGAAATCAACGGAATCTCCCTCGAGGAGCTTGAAGCAGTTGGACGCCACCGTGAAGTCGAGGAGCAGGCACAGACGAGTCTCAATAGTAGTAAGTAGCATCCCACATGATCTTCAGTCTCTTCATGCATCGCTTTCTTTCGCGACGCACAAAGGAATCGGCATCGAAAAATTGAAACTTACTCCCTGTGGCCATGTCTTCTGCAGCCCCGGAATTGCTACCTCCTAGTTCTTCGGGGGACCAAAATCCTACTGTGTCGGATACACCTGCGCCTAAGATCGATAGCCTGGAGGAAACACCGCCCGCTATCCCAGGACTCAGTGGTGAGGCCGAGCCTGTTCCTGAAGCCAAGCCACCTGAGACAGCTGTCGATATCGAGCCAATCATGCCTGGTGCTGATGGTACGGATGGGGTTGTCGACTCCGGGAAAGATCTATGTTCTTCCCTGTCCGAATCTTCTGGGTCTGCAATGGATGAGTCAAGTGATAGTGTCCGTTCTGCCTCTGTTGACCGACCGATTCTGGAAGAAACGACCACTTCAACGGCTAAGATATCGGACGAACCCGTGCCAACTGAAACAGCTGACTTGAACGAGCCAAGTTTAAAGAGCCCCGAACTTCAGCATACTCTACCTGAGCGGCCAAGATTCACAGATCCTGATCTTCCTGGCGATTCTCCCCCGGAGAGTGTTAGTCACTTGGAGAACGCTGAGACTCAAAGTTCTCACGAGTCTTCCGTGGCGTCAGAGGCATCGGAAGCATATGAGCCCCCAGAACCCGAACTCAGTGCAGATGATGCTGATGCAGCCTACACACCTCCATTTAGTCCTGCTCCCCCTGGTCCGGTAGAGCCTATGGAGGTTTCTTCGCCTTCATTTGACCAGTCACAAACCAAAGAGCCACTAACGGCGGAAGTCCAGGAACCGGATTCGGATCCGAGAAATGATACTCGCATTGGGCTTCTGGATGTAGGATCAGTTCAAAATCCGTGGACATCTTGAAAACCCCACACTAACTTTAGTGTCTCCTAGCATGAGCGCCAACCAGAAAAGTCGACCTTCTCACCATACATCAGTCCGCTGAGATATTTCAACGCCTACCGTTACCACCCTAACTTCCTCGAGAATGTCTCTGGGGGCTACCGCTCTCTAACGTACAGTCACAACATTGATCCTATGAAGTGCCTTTGCCCTTTCGAGGCTACTGGTGGTGTTTGTAATGACCGATCTTGCGAATTTCAGCATTTCCGTGATATGACTCTTAGCGGTGCGTCGGCAGACTCAAAGCACATGCAGCACTTGCCCATCTTCTGTCTTCACCCTTAATCCTCATTCTCCCTTGCTCTGTTTCGCTCTGCACAGCCCTCACTTGATCTTCATTCGCCTTTCAAATGCACGATTCTCTACAGTGTTCGAATGCTAACCAGCAGCATCATTAACGTCTACAGATGACAAGATCTTGGTCCAAATGGGCTCTCTCCGGGAGGGCAAAACACCGGAAGAAAAAGACGAATACATTGCTGGACTGAAACAGATCATCAATGACATGCGGCGCGACAAGGTCAAGGATTTTGAAACCGTTGCGACGGAGATAGCCGCATACCGTAGACGCTTCCTTCAAGACCCTTCGCGCATTTTGCCCCTGTAACATAATCTTGGATCACATTTCGAATTCGTCCGCAGAAGACTTCTTTGCCGACCAAGGTGAGCCGCTGACACATTCGTCTGACGTGCGAAACCCACAGCTCCTGAGTGCAGGGCTCGCGTCAGCTGTTAGACGACATTGACACAGCCCTTCCCAGTTCTGATGCTGTGTGAGCCAGCATCGGCAGCTCTTTACTTCTCAGATACCTCCCATACCCTGCTATTTCTGCTTTGAAGAGGATTTGTTCATCTTTTGGTCTTATGCATAGCCAGCTCGGCGTTTTCCACATCTCTTTACAGCACATCTGGGATATCCTTTGATCCCCAACACTGGGGCATAATCTTTCCTTTGTTTGTCGATCTATTGCTGCTTGGCATACAAAATGGAGAGCGGAGTGCGGATAGGCAGGACTTTCCAAGCAGTGGGCGTAAACGTATGATCCCACCCTTACAACAATCTGCAGGGCGACGACACAAAACACGACCGACTTCGTCTCTGGTATTGTGCCAGTTTCAGATCGACAGTGGTGTGAACTGAGCATATTTGGTTGTGTCTCTACATGGCTTCTGCAGCTATGCAACGCTTCTTCATTTCCACGCTGGCCTGGTCAGTCGGAGAGTGTGGCCCTTCTAGATGGCTATGTGCCATGTACAACACAGCATCATCTGGGCATCAGAAGTACATATGTATTCAATAGTGACATGGCAACCATCATGATCTATCTGCATTTTCATTCGCTGTTTCTTTTTTTTTTTTTTTTTTCATTATTAGTGTTTGCATCTCCTGGAAATCGTAGAGTGGAAAGTTGTCATCGAGACGGGATTCAACACTGGGTACAAAGTATGTATATACCGCCTGTCAATCAGCGCCTCACCTTGGAAGCCAAGGTTAAGGGCTGGGGCAGGCTCAAGTGGAGGTGGCTTAGTGGATCCGGTTGGTGGTCAAACTTCACGGGACACGGGACGGCGGGCCAAGCGCTGGGCGCTGGACTTTACAAGTTTACAGTAGCGGCCCCGCCATCCCCGATTCCCACGAGTCTTATTGCCCCGGGTCTTCGCACGTCGCACGGGTTAATTGCGGGCGCGCCCTCACGTCGCCAAGTTCGAACCACGGGCGAGTGACTCAGAGCGCCCGCTACCGATCCACTGTTTGGAAAGAGATTCCATGCATGTAATATGTATATCAATTGCCGGCTTCTATGGTATGCATCGGCTTCTGCGATGGCGGTGTCATTTTATGCCAGTGATCGGCGCCAGGTATATAATTATGTATCCAGTACGGTCATTGGCTTCGCTTCGAGACTCTTGGCGCGAATAATAATGACTTTCTGGGTCCGAGTAATTATTGACTTAGAAAGGCACAACAGAGTCGTGGCAGTGATGATGTTGACGAGAGTCATGTTCATGGTTTCAACCGGTGAATCTAATCAACAATGGGACCTAGAGGAAGTTCTATGTGACAATTCTCAATAGCCACCTAGACGAAAGGAATTGCGGCATTCTTTCTACCGGCTGCGAGGGAACCTGCGCACGGTCTTGCCCTTGTCTTTGTCCCTCGCAATGTCGAAACAGAATCCTGACTTCCCGGTATGCCTCGACCAGGGGTACTTAGCAGAGTAGAATACGTTGACTGCCTTGTAGAACGCAGGGAGGAGGGAGAAGCGCACGTATGAGTCCAACGGGATATGGGATCTGGACCAGTCACCAGGCGCAGTGGAGTCAGGTAGAAGGTGGACGGTTTCGGCTTTGAAGAGCGACAAGCCACCACCAACTAAGGCTTGATTGTGAGTCACATCAGGGAGCAGCGTCAGAGGAAAGTCAATCCTCGTTAACCGGCCTTGTCACGGTATTCTCCTTCAAGGTTCGGGCCTGAGGGCAAAAGGGCGGGCGAAGGAACCAGGGACCTGTTTTGTTGCCAACAGCCTGCGCCAAACTTAGTATGAAGACCAAATATATCAGTGCTTCAAAAGAGAAATAAGACTAACAACGAGATAAAAAAAAAAAAAAAAAAAAAAAAAAAAAAAAAAGGCGAAAGGGAAAAAAAGCCCAGGGCAAATAACGGAAGAGGTTGGTTTGGGGAATGTTGTGGCCCCCGGGTGTTTTTGGGGGGGGGGGGGGTGGGATTATATATGGGGGGGGGGGGGGGGGGGGGGGGGGGGGGGGGGGGGGGGGGGGGGGGGGGGGGGGGGGGGGGGGGGGGGGGGGG
>JAPDKU010000064.1:0-165204 GCA_027569715.1 Hamigera avellanea | reverse complement strand
CCCCCCCCCCCCCCCCCCCCCCCCCCCCCCCCCCCCCCCCCCCCCCCCCCCCCCCCCCCCCCCCCCCCCCCCCCCCCCCCCCCCCCCCCCCCCCCCCCCCCCCCCCCCCCCCCCCCCCCCCCCCCCGAACCTCAGATTATCTAGGTAGAAGTTTGACGAGTTACCGGACATTGAGCAACGCAATGGAAGCCTGCTTTGGTTAGAATGAGTTTACCAATTTTGTTAGAACTTAGAGATGCCTTGACCTTTAACGCTTGCTTGATCTATAGGCGACTCAACTAACTTAGTTCAACTTTCTATCATCATCTTCATCTTCCTCTCGTCTTGGAAGGACGTGTGGTACCATAAAAGGCCCTCGAGTGAGGGACCCAGCAAGTTTCAATATATTGCGGATGATTTTCTCTTCTCTGATCCCTTTACGGAACAACCAAATCCTACCTTCGTCCGTACCTCGTGCCAAACACCTACCACTTATGCTATAGCATCGTTTAATCCAACAGAGACTCCTTTGGAGAGGCTGGGATTTATGCATGGATGCAGCATACCTGCTTGCACCGCATCATAGCGGTGTATGGGGACAAACGTATGACTCGGGTGGCGTCATAAGCCGGGCAATCGACTACTACTGGCTCGATTACCATGATTCGTATGACACACTGCAGATGTGCCTGACATACCACAGACTGCTTAGCTTTTGGCATCCCAGGTGTGTGGAACACTGGCAAAGGAATTGACTGGCAGGCGAAGCAGTGGATGACTTTCTCAATGCCAATCAATGCAATTTTTGCACCCCACGTGCTAATCCCAATAGAACGCTGTCTGGCTGGATGTACACCGAATTGTTTATCAGATCTAAGTCGACACGCTCTATATAAGGCATATCGAAAGAATAAAAAAACCATTGAAGGTACGGATGAAGTCAATTGTGTCCTCTATTGAACATCAACACCTAGACTATCTATATGCGTTGATTTGCTACATTCTCATCCTACTCCTCACGTCCTTCGCCTCCCAAAGTTTACATAATCCTCCCAACCGGAGACCAGTGCATAGGAAATTAGGAATCGAGGGATCTTAGAGAATCCATTCCCAGTAACTCCGAGCCCGGATCATCGACTCCCCAGTGTCCCCACCAAAAAGCCGGACCGACAAAGGGGCAACAACGGCAAATCACCTGCGCACATTCGCGGAACGGCTGTGGCTGTTCCGCCCTGGTGTGATACCTGCCTGCCTTCCAGAATGTCTTTTAATTTAGTCTCATCCCTCCTTAGCTTCTCCTCTTTTCTATCCTATCTATCCTCTCTTTTCCCCCTCTTTTCCCCTGGACGGCCCTTTGGATGTCTGGCCTGAACTAATTAACTCGCCTCGAGGACAATCTCTTATCACTCGTCAACGACTCTCACATTTTCCAGACCCTTGGTTTCCCGTCCAGGTCGCACACCATGGATATCGTTCTGGAGGTCTGGGACACCTTCATTGGTGACCGTCTCTACTCTGCCCTGGTTCCGCTATCGCTCCAATCATATGCCTCATATCCTGGCTTCGCCAATGCCGCGAACAGCAGCTTGTCTCTGTTCGGCGCGTCCACTCCCTTCGTGTACGAACCTGCCACTCAACTTTTCTCCCTCGAGCCGTCCAAATTTGCATACTTGAGCGCATGGCCTAGAAACAACATCTACCGACAATTCATGAGCTTCTTCTTGATTGTTTGGTATGACACTCTTGTCTTTCCGCTTGCTGCATGGGAACCAATGGCTAACCGGTTATCTTCCGTCGAATCAGGATCTTTGGCCTGATCGTTTACTTCATCTCCGCGACTTTGTCGTATATCTTCATATGGGATAAGACGACGGTGAAACACCCTAAGTTCCTCAAGAATCAAATCCCTATGGAGATTGCTCAGACCATGCGGTCGATGCCTATCATGTCCCTCTTGACGGCTCCTTTCTTGGTCGCTGAAGTCAGGGGATACGCCAAACTTTATGACTCCATCTCAGAAGAGCCTTTCCCATACTACAGCATCCTGCAGTTCCCGCTCTTCATCGCCTTTACCGACTTCTTCATCTACTGGATCCACAGGGGTCTGCACCACCCCTTGGTGTACAAGACCTTGCACAAGCCTCACCACAAGTGGATCATGCCCAGCCCCTTCGCTTCTCACGCTTTCCATCCTCTGGACGGTTGGTCCCAGAGTGTGCCGTACCACGTTTTCCCATTTGTTTTCCCCCTCCAGAAGCTGGCCTACGTCTTCCTCTTCGGATTCATCAATCTCTGGACCGTCCTGATCCACGATGGTGAATATGTCGCCGACAGCCCGGTTATCAACGGCGCTGCCTGCCACACCATGCACCACCTCTACTTCAACTACAACTATGGTCAGTTCACCACTCTGTGGGATCGCCTGGGTGGAAGTTACCGTAAGCCTAATGAGGAGCTGTTCCGTCGCGAGACCAAGATGGGAAAGAAGGAGTGGGAGAGACAGACTAAGGAGATGGAGGCTATCCTGAAGGATGTCGAGGGAACCGATGATCGCAGCTATCTGGCCGAGGAATCGAAGAAAACACTGTGATAAGGCATCGACGTGAGGGACGACACTGGAGGTCCTGGAGTGCAAAGACAAAATAACGAAACAAGAAAAGAGATTGTGGAAGGCAAATGGAGGCCGCTGGCTTTGATAGTCAACCTGCGTTTGGAACAGCCTTCCCAGCCGTAAGGGTCTACTGCCGCTGTCCCGTCAAGACGCATACATCCTTGAGAGAATAGGCAGGCGCATGACTTGGCTGGGGCTCCGCGAAAGAGCCACACATTGATGACCATCCTATACACATATCAAACTCAGTTGCATCAGCATGGTGTTCTTCGAATGCTCGGTTTTCAGGAGCTTGGTTACTCCTACCGGGTACATGTGCGTGAGTTATGAGTTCATGTTTTTTCTTTTTCCCTTTATACTTATCAAACCTTGTAATACCACCACCAACTTTCATATGATAATTAGTATTATTCCTTCATGTCACATATTCATCTTACTGTTATAATCCTTCATGTGATGTGTTGAGCATTGCATTTGGATCGGGCCTACCCTTTCTGCTGGTTCTACATTGTATATAGTTCGGGGCAAAATGAGATAGCATTGTTGCAGATGTACCATTGACATTCAACTTGAGCCAGCAGTCGAGCTATATGTTAAAACCCCTTGCCCCTTTAGCACCGAGCAATCGCGAATTCCTTGTTACTATGTACTGGACATGATCATGATGATAGGTACATTGAATACAGTGGTACATTGTGTTCCCTTCCCGGGATCAGGTTCAAGTTGGAAGCTCGATGCCGACATACTTGAGCTTTTTAACATAAGTTTAGGATGACACTTCTTTGATATTATCATTTTCTTATTTTCTCTTCCCTCTCTCTCTCTCTCTCTCTCTCTTTTTTTTTTTTTTTTTTGATCGGTTACAGGTCAGAAAGTTTTCAAGCCAAACAAGACACGTTCCCGCTGCCAGCTTCCAAGTCGACTTAGGAAGCAAAAGGTTTGATCACTATGAGTACATGGGCAAAGAAAACATCGACGGACTCCGCAGGTCAGGAGGGAGGTTACCAGGAAGCAGTCCTAGGTAGAGAGATATTACATAAAATAGATACATGATGCAGAAGACTCGCTGTCCTATGAGATTTCAGAGGCAGCATCCGCATCTGCGACATCAAGGTCTCCATCTGCTCGGGCGTTCGGAATAGGAGCATCCTGCGTACCAGGCTGCGGCGCAGGCGCGACCGTGCCTACGGGCGTTGCATGAGCCATGGCTTCAGTAATGAAAGCCTCCTCGACGGCAGCCTTTCTTCTAAATACCCGGAGCCATCTCCGGCCCCATTGGCGGATGATTTCGTCCTCGGGCAGGTTCCCACTTCCGTCGCCTCGCTCCATCAGCTCGTCATTGTTGCCTCCGGCGACTGACACAATGGAATCTTCGATCAGCTTGAAGAGATTCTGCATGTCGGCCTTCTCGCGTGTCAAGGTCTCATCCAAGACACTCAACTGGGGCTCATAGAGACTTGGCTGGGCCCGAGCAGCGACGATCTGTCGGAGTCGGTTTGTCACTTTCCCAACGGTAGCCGAGATCATCTCGTAAATGTGTGCCTTGGCAAGGATCGTCCCTGCATCCAGGTTGTCCACCACGGCCCATTCAATGACCGATAGTGGTGTGAGGATGGTATAGTTTAACAGCTTGTCTATGATGTTGATCGCAATGCCTGGCTGATCGGCCCAGTACTCCATGACTGAGGTGATTATCTGGCGGCGAGCACTGCATGACTTTGGTCCGATGGCAAGTAAACGCTCCTTGTTCCGTTCAATGCAGGACAAGACGTGAGACAGAGATTTTGCCCCGACAAAACAGATCGAGGTGACGAAAGCGTCCGTTGAGGGAAGCATAGGATCCTCGACTCCTAGGCCCTTAGCCTGCTCCTCAATGGCTTCAATGAGAGGCTGAATTTCCTCGTCAGTTGCCTTTTTACGAATAAGCTGCATGATTTCCTTCCCTTCCTTTGAGTAAGGGGTCACTAAAGAACATCAGTACTCATCCGATTAAGATCAAGAAGAAATTGACAAAATGTTAACTCACTGTCAGAGAGATATTTGAAATCGGGGGTGTCCTTTTCTTTTTCCTCCGATATCAAGGACTGGTAGGGATCCGGGAGAGTTCCCTTAATTCGTTGGGCAAAGCTCAGGCGAATCTCTTTATCAAGTGCGCCGGTGATGAAAGCCATCTTCGGATGGACTGCCGGAAGGTCGAGATCCTCAATCCTATAGTAGAAGGTTAACATTTCTGTTCATAAGATGCTATATGAGGAGCTGCTTGAAGCTGACCATTCACTCCACTTCCATGTGAAACCGAAGTTACTCAGATGATGAGAGAACCAATCCAAGAAGCGGTGGCTAAAATCCAGATCCATGACTTCGAGACTGCGATATAAGAAACGGATCGCACGCCCTAAACTTGGAGCGATAGCGGCCGGAGCAATTTTGCAACACTCGGTGAGGACTGAGTGATAGTAGACAAGCTTGTGCTCGGGAGCAGGAAGCTGGAAGAGCTGAGAGAACACAGCGTCCACAGCCACATCTTCCGGCTTCCACGTTGAACGATCGCCGGAAACGTCACGCAATTTATCAAAAGGTGTGGCACGCTTGACGAAGGTGTTGGGCGAGAAATAACAGTCGACGTCAATCAAGAACTTGGCCGTTGCGATGCGATTAAAATCAAGGATATTGATCGTGTCAACGAGTGCATCCCTCAACAAAGATGACGCAATATCGGAAAATGGCGGGACTGTTTCCACGTCCTGGTTCGAGTACACGGAGAAGGAGACCTCTGGGAAAATGGCTCTCGCTCCGTTTTGGACGGGATTGGGAACGGATGTTTCGGGGAAAGCATGTTTTGCTCCATACTCCAGAGGGGTTTGTTCTTCCTGTACCACTTCCTGGACTGCTTTCCACGGACGAGGAATGCATGCGAGCTCCCATGACCGGCCAACCTCCGCCTGGAGCTGCGTTTGAAGCAGGCTGATAACGCTTTGGACGGTCGGGGCCTTGCCGCCATCTAGAGCAAACGGGTTCACCAAGTCAACAAGGGCATGAGGGGTGGAGGCAATGATATCGGTCTTCTCCAGGAGAGCGGATGCCTGGGTTTCGAAGCCAGTCGCAGAAGACGCCATCACATACGGGATGGTGAAGAGGATGATCTTCACAAGCTCAAGACCTAGCAACTATACTAGGAGTTAGCACTCGTTTAGAATTTCAAGTCCAGAAGCTACCTACGTCTTCTGAAGAAGCTGTTTGCAGATCAACCGCACGCGCAAAGAGCTCTTCTAAGATCGGAAAGATGCCGTCACCCTCATAGAGTTGTTGCAGGCAGCCCAAGAAGCGCAGAACAAGCTTCACCTCGCGCCAAGCTCCGAGATTGATGTAGTTCTGCAGAGCATTGCCAGCCTGCTTCAGCAACTTCGCTACAAGCTCGGACTTGTATCCATTCGCGACCAGGGCTATCGCTGCGAGAAAGGGGATCTTCAATGGCTGCTCAACGACGCTGTCAGGCGAGAAAAGTTAGCGGGGAACAATTGACAGAACTGGGATTAGAAAACGGACAGGTCCATCACAATGTTAAGAAAGCTATCTCTTATTTCCTCATCCTCGTAGTTCTCCGTCACCGTTTTCGCAATAGTCGCAACGTCGTCCTCTGCCCTTCTGGCAGCCTATGAGAAGAAAGAAGCGGCCTCGTCAGCTAAACCGAGGTCGAAAGCACAAGATGGAGCATATCAACGGAGACAATGGTCGTACCGACTCAGCGATGGTTAGCAATTGCCTTCGGACCTTAACCACAAGAGGCTCCTCGTATCTGCGCCTCTGCGGACGACGGTCATCATCATCATCATCTTGAAGGCAGCAATTGTTAGTATCAGAAGCTAATGAAGATCGACTCTATTGTTTTTAGCATGTATTACGAACCTCTGTAGCGCCTCTTGCGCCCACCACCCCTGGGGCCATGGTTTCGGCGTTCGTAGTCGGCCATATGCGCTTAGGTCGTCCAGATATGGACTGTCTGTCTTTGGTCGCGTGCAAATGAGATTGGAGTGGTTCAAGTACTGAATCAAAGGTATAAATCTCGGGCTGTCAGCTCCTGATTCGGGGTCCGCTGGACCAGCCTTCACAGAATGATCATGTATTATTACTGCAGTCAGGACAACACCCGCGGAAGAGGTGCTAAACACAACCAATAGACGGCGTCGGGCGATTCAATCGTCCGCTCCGTTGATTACGTAACCCTTCCTCACCACATCCGTCTCTCTCGCCAGTGAATATTGACCAGTTTGAGAGCGAAAACATCACAAGGTTTTTATTTCATAATGAGACGCATAGCTAGCTCCTTCGAGAATAAAGACCGGAAGAATTTTCTAGGGGCCTCAATTTTTATGCTTCACACCAGCTGCCAACCACTTGAAGATTGAGGTTTTAGATAACATGGCAAAAGAGATCCGAGGCACGACGCCGACCAGCCGGAGTCCAGAGAGAACCAGCTTTATCATGACAATAGAGAGATTGTGTTTGCAGTGCTGAGAACACTGTACTGATGCCTGGGAAAAGTCCAGAAAAGCAGGCCTATTCCACAGACAAAAGCCCATGCATGCACTTCACGCTTGATTTCAGTTGGATCCGATGGAAACGGACCCGGAAGAATAAAACTGAAGCAAAAGAAAACCAGGAGAATAAGTTAGAGTCAGCAACAGATCTCTAAAAACACAGGATACGTTTTTCCTTTTTCGTGATATTTCCTGAAGAAACCAGCGCTGAAGGGCCAATGTAAAGCACCAAACACTCGCCGCTGGGAATGCAGAACAAAGCAAAGAGCAGATTACATGACTCAGTGATTATACACGCCAGCGAATGAAAGTCTCCAGGTATACGTCTTGGGAGTCTCTAAATTGGAAAAAGAAACAAGTAGTCTGCTTTCGGAATTAAAAGACATGTAGCTTCATCGTCAGGTGGTCACGTCAATCAAGTGTGGCCAATGATTGAAATGGACCGAACGAATGAGGTTAGGTAGGATGACAATGAGGTCGGGCGGAAAAAGAGAGTGGAAAGACACAAGAAAAGAAAAAAAAGATGGGATGAAAATCAATCGGAGGAAAGAAACAGAGAAAGGGGCTTGTAGCACCGCAAGTCAGGGATAAATCACCAATACCTATATTCCAAGCACGCTCTCGCAATCAGTGTGCATCCAATTGAGATGATAACCACGAGATCTTGACGAGTATTTAAGATGTTCATTCCTCCGCAATCTCCCGTGTTGACTTGCTGTATTCGTTTCCATGACCCCTTCCATCGAGATATGAAGCTATGCAGACTTAAATCCCGGAAGGCAGACTCACGCAGAAAGGGTATCACTTTTTCCTCCCAAGAGCTGTCTCAGACACCTCATAACTCCAGGCTATGACAATCCCATCCCCTGTGCGAGCAACTGTCATCAACCACTGTCCCCTTGAAGTATTTTTTGTGCCTCCCGTCATGACATGGATGGTACTTTTTTTTTTTTTTTTTTTCCCCTTTTCCATTCCTCTCAGAGGAACCAGGTTCCCAATGCACCGCTGAAAAGCGAGGTCTACGAATCTGACGAATTTTGTCCAGTTCAAAGCCCGCCCGATGCATTCAAGGGAACTGCCCGGCATGAAACCAAATGTTCCCGCACATGTGCGAGTGACAGCTCTAAGGACAGGCGTGTACTTCATAAGCGACACACATCTTGACTCAATCAAGGCGTGCCATCATTTCATCCTTCGTCAGAGGTGTGAAGTTATCAATGTCAAGCCCGCGAGCCTCAAGCGCAGGGCGCGCGTGAGGAGGGACCAGCCGGCTGTTCATCGCGGGCGCAACAGAGAGTTCTAGGACCAGCGTGTCAGTTCTCCTTCGTAAGAACAGAGAGGCAAAAACTGTCGCTTTAGCAATCGCAACATAACACATTGAAACATACCATGTCGAGAGAAATCGAAGAGATTGGGCAAATCTTTTGGCGGGTTGTTGGGATGGCGCGAGTCAGGTAACCGCGTGTTAGGGTCTCTCAGCTCATCAAAGAATGGGTGGCACATGGCCTCGATCGCAGACAGGCGTCGGGTCGGTGTGTATTCGAGGAGGGCCGAGATCAAATCGATCGCCTCGTGGGGAGCTCTGCGGAAGACCTACGGAAAGCTGTCAACATTGACCTCCGCCACGCAGATTGAGAGGTAGTTACCTTGTTGAATGGGTGTGGCTTGATCTGAGGGAATTTGTGCTCCATGTAGTTCGGATTCATTGTGCGAATCTGCTCACGGGTCGGAGTGCCTAGGACTTTGATGATCTCGACAAGCTGATCAATTCCAGATTCTCCTGGGAAAAGCGGTTGTCCCAGCATCAATTCGGCCATGACACAACCCGTGGACCACACATCTACCGTACGTTAGCCACTGAAAGGGTACAACTTGAGATACTCCGAATAATTACCAATTTTGGTTGTGTAGTTGGTGGCACCGAAGATCAACTCAGGTGCGCGGTAGTAGCGGGAGCAGATATAAGAAACATTGGGCTCGTTCTCGACGAGGATCTTGGCCGAGCCGAAATCGCAGAGCTTCAAGATGCCAGAGTTTGGGTCGAGCAGAAGGTTTTGGGGCTTGATGTCTCGGTGACAGATGCCTTGAGAGTGGATGTATGCCAGAGAGCGAAACAATTGATAGATGTAGAGCTTCACTTCAAGCATCGGCATGGTGGTCTTCATTTTGTTGAAATACCGGGATGCCCGATAGACGGTTTCTGGTACATATTCAAGAACGAGGTTAAGGTACACTTCGTCTTTCTGTAATTTACACAAGGTTAGAAACCAGGTGAACCGCCGCCTGATAGGCGATAAGGCAAGAAAGAATAACGCACCCTCTCGCCGTTAGAGTAGTAAAAAGCTTTCAATTCCACAATATTGGGATGGCGAACAATCCGCATGATCTGAAGCTCACGGTTCTGCGAAGCGAGGGTCAGCGGAGCGATCTTCTTGGAAGTGTGATTGTCCTCAGAGCCTCAACGCACCTTAAAGCGCTTATCTTGAAGCACCCGTTTGATGGCAGCATCTTCCCCGCTTGGTGCCATCTTAGTTTGAAAGACGACACCAAACGAGCCATTGCCCACGATCTTGCATTGTGTGTACTGAATTTCCCGCGTCTCCCCAGTCAGTCCATCTTGGACCTTTTCGCGAATGACTTCTGTTAGAGTGAGCGATCATGTCAGTAACAGACCTCACGGCGCTATTCCAAAACAGCAATTGCAATTTCATCAAGTTACGGCAACACTCACCACCCATGCGCAGACTTGAGAATACCCCAGGCCTATTCTGTGACATCACGGTAGACTTGTGGGGTTGGAGGCAGCGGCAGGTTGGGCAGCACTATCGAGAGTTGGGAGGACTGCTCTTCAACAGCGGATGGCGGGAAGAAGCGTAAAAGCGAGTTGTGAAGTCCGTTTTGGGCAGGTTGTAATCGGTGGAGCACTAGTTGAGAGAGGGGTGCTCTGGATGGGCGGAATATCCGAACGGTGGATGTTGAGTGGAGGTGCGCGTGAGATGAAAGGTTGAGAAGCGGACTTTCGGACGGGCGAATCGTAGGATGGTAGGCTCAAGCCGAAGACCAAATAGACTTGGGTAGGGGGCCAAGAAGTTCAGAACAGGACCACCAGCTAGGAACCTCTCTTCAGAAGATGCGGGTTGTAAAGAGAGACCAAACAGATTGAGAAAACTGAAGCCGACCTTCGAAAAAGGAAACAACGAGACAAGTTTTCCCAAGTCAAGGAGCGCGACAGCGAAGCTTTGTGTGGAGTGGTGGGCAAAGTAGAAAGACTCAAGGAAGGGAGAGTCGGAGGAGAGGGAGGGAGCAGGTGACGTTGATGGAGCGACCAAGCCCGAACACGCGAAAGGCTGCAGGAACGCGGGCAGAAAAGCGCCGGAAGGAGAGGGAAAAAAAGTAAGGCACACAGGTCAAGCTCCTCTAACTGAGTGAAGGGTGCAATAACGGAAAAAGTAGACGGGGTTCTTTTACGAAGCACAGCAAAGAAAGAGGGTGCAAAAGAGCAGTAGGTGTGAAAATGAACAGTCTCCGGTATCTGGACTGAGATGGGCGAGTAGGAGGCGATGTTTGGGGAGGGGAGGGGGGCGGGAGATTGGTTAGTGGGTGGTGTAGTGTAGCGCACAGAGCTTACTGTGGCAGTGTGTGGAGAGGCGCAAGAGGGCTAAGCAGTACGGAGTAGTTAGGTAAGTAATATTTAGTACTTACCTAGTAGTAGGAATATGTCGTACTCCGTAATAGCTCGATAATACTACTAATAATCATTGATTGCAGTAGTGGAAGAAAATGGTTTCTGTTTCTAGTCGCCGGCATAAGGAAGCTCAGTCCACCCGGTTTCTCAAATAAGATTGATAGTGACGAGAGAATCTGGACCCCAAAAATAATGGTGCCCAGTGCGTTTGCCCTACGTCTCTGCTGGGAAAAAATCATAAATGACTTCAAGTCGAGAGGGGGGAAGATCATGGAAAGGAGTTGGTATTTACACTGTATGACAGAGTGAAGAGGGGTGTATGTCTAAATACAATACAGTACATGAGTAAGAAAGGCATTATTGATGATGACCTCGGGAAGAAAGGGTGCCCGGCCAAGGCGGAAATAGTGCAATCTCTTGAAGTCTTTTTCCAACGTTTTTGATACGTACACGCTTGCTTACACGACTCCATACGGGGTACAGTGTACCTAGTCCATCAGACATCATGGAACGGGGAAACGGTAGATCATTGATGACGGCGGCTGGTGTGGAACCGCTGAGATTGGGCGTGTGTCGTTTGCATTCTGAGAAATGCCCAGTCACAGACCAGATGACCTTGCTCCAAGCGCTCGGGTTGAGACCAGCGAACCTCAAAGTGGGTTCTGACCAAACTCCGAAGCGCTTCGCAGGTCACGCTGTCTCGCCTTTCATTTCCCAGAACCATAACTATCGTGTTGGATTCGATATCTGATATTTTGTTTTTTTTTTCCCTTTCTTGTCCCTCAATAATTGCGAAAATCGGTTGTCATTGAAAATTCTATGTAATAATATTCAACTACCCCTCTCGCAGAATGGTTCTCGGATATCTATTCACTCTGCAGAATACCTCATAACTTGCAACTAAATTCACTGGCTGTTTGGTTTTTGATATTTGTTTCCTCTGACGATGACGAGTCTTCAGGAAGCGGGGTACGGGTGCCTTACCTAGTCTACTACGCCATCATATTAAGGCAAAGCTTGCTAGTACTCTGTGCAATGATGAGGCATAGTACTGAATAATACGGAGCATTAATATTGACTCGAGATATATGCATTTCGCACGGCTCAGCTGTCAGGTATCTTTCTGACAGAACCCCGATGTCCTTGCTTTGAACCGACTCGATGGACTTCGAGATCGAGGCGGATGTCCATGAAGTCGTCCGTTCTTGTCTTGCTTGATTGAGCATGCGAAGTTGAACTCAAAACGAGGTAGCCCAAGAAGGCTAATTATTACCTACATGTTACATATTACAGACTGCTCCGGAGTTCCAGCGCTCTGCTTTATGTTTGGTCCGCTCGGGGTCGGGTGACCAATTGGGATTTTCACTAGAGCCGGTGTCATTGGCCAGATCTGTCCCGTAATGGATGTGGCCCGTGTGGTGTTTTCTTTACCGTATTCATGCATACATGTATCGCGTGGGTTTCAAGCCAGGCTCTCTGGATCTTAAGATGGTTACAGGTCTGTCATGGGATGCTCTCGAACTCCCACCAACTTGGCAACTGGAGGCAAATCATCTATAGAGCCTTTTTGAGTAAAGGAGCATGGGGCCCCGCCACTTACTATCGCAAGATCAGGTGTGCAGGAGCTTTGGGCAAGTTCTGGACGGTGCAGCTGCGGTTCATCATTTTCAAGATCTGACGTATGCTTCTCCAGTGAGACAGAACGACAAGCAACAGACACAGAGGGGCAGTGCAGGTTCCAAGTCCACGAGTGCTGTCCTTGGTGATCACAAGTAGAGTAGCTCGATGGTATGTTTTTTGCTGTTCATTGTCATTGTGTATTGAAGGTTGTTCGAATGCAATGCAATGATTAATGATTATTGGTAAACTTGCTAAAAAAATAAAAATTAAAAACTGCTACACTGAGGTAGAATTAAGCAACAAACGCTGTTTACAAGCTCTCTTATCTTCTTTCACTCGTGTGGAGATCTATCGTCGGTACGAAATTGGTGCGGGTTCAATCGAAGTCTTATATACTGGTTAGTAGTTCTGGGGCATAGAAATGCTGTCCTACGTACATCAAGATATTCCAGGATGCTTCTCCAATTGCTTTTCTGTTTCCTCGGCTGTTTCTGCTGACCCGGCCAGGCAGGACTTGTATCTTTGATTGTACATCTTCTGCCGTCCAGCCATGCAAGTTTATTTCCATCGGGCAAACAACGCAAGCCAACTGACTGTGGGCGAATGACAACAGCACGAAAAGTAAAATCGCCACGACGGATCAAAGATTCGTTTTGAGTTTGGGTGTAACAGCTGCTTTGGAAATAGTTCCCGCATAGACCGACAGCTAACTATTCAACTGTCTCTTTCCCCAACAGCTTTGACGGACTTGCCAGCCCTATCAAAAATTCAATATCCACCTCTGTATTGCAGCGATCGATCTAGGTACAGACCGGGAATACCGATTGACTCTAGCTTGCCTACAGCTACACACACTCTACGGTGACATGGTATCGCCTTATTCGCCACGGGGATAAACGCAGGATGTTTTCCTGCAGTAGTAAAATGAGGTCCTAGCTGCACCACTGTTCGGTGTGAAGCGGTTGCCACCACGGCTGACGTCTTCCTCTAGAGTCTAGGCGAACCACACAGGCCATGCTGTACTGTACGGAGTTGGGCTGATTAGAAACGAGCCCGAAAACTGTATATGCGCCTCAGTCTTCAAGACCAGAAAGGGCAACTCAACCGTCATCAGGGGCAATTAATTGTTCTTGGTTCACTGGTCGATTTTGCAAGCAACATGCTTCTAAATTATATTCAATTCTACCTTGAGCAGTCAGATGGAAAGAGATTCATAGGACCCGAAGAGCAAAGCTCATGAGGATGGATTCAAGCTATGTTTTCGGGACACTCCCATGACAACAGTAATTACCGTACAGAGGCAAAAACTGCGACTAGCAAGGATGCCCGGTGCTGTCTGCGCCAGCCTTGAAGAGGAAAGAAGGACCCCGGCCGTGTCGTAGAACATCATCCGTGCCGGTGGTTAGCAGGGAATTGGTCCAGCGAAATGATCCGTTGAAATTGGTTCGAATGATAGGGGTTCTTGATGAGCGAAACTACACGTTTGTTGGAAATTGCTCGGTAGGATACAATTCATAATGTTGCTCATGGCTTTCGGAAACGTTCCTGAAGTTGTCCCCGATGCTGATCGTTAGGACGAATCAGCTAGCATTTATCTATCGGGTTCTCAGGTACAAACGACATGGAAAGGCCTGGGCTGACAGCCCAACCCGGCAAAAGGTGCTCGTTCATGCACCCGTCAAAAGGCTCGTGCTTTATCATCAGAGTTCTTCTGTTAGAAGGCCCTTGTCATACTACAGATGAGAGAGTGCACACTGCATAGTGCATACCCAGCTCCATAGAGGCCACACAGGACCGGGCCATCCATGCATGAGGAAGAAAACGCCATGTTACGCTGAGTCGCGGATGTACGGTACGGAAACATAGCCATGTGCTGTAATTACCTTACCGAACAGACACCACACATCAAATTCAAATCAGAATCCATTGTTCAATACCAGGCAGGTAATCAAAGTGCGGTCAGGTCCGGCCCTCAAAGTAATTATCAACTGTCGGCTGGCAGCAATGACTATTGAAGATTAGCATTCCAGAATCATCATATATGTAATTCATTGGGTGTGTTCAGAATCAGTGGCTGTTGTTCGAACCCCATCGAAGCCACATATCGGCACATTCCATGTGTTTGAGGCGCTGCACGGTCATGATAACGGTCTAGCTCTTCTCGTCTGCCGATACCAGGGATGCCCCAAGTCCGAAGTTCAACTTGTGGTTCACTAATTACTGGTAAACTCCGGAACAGCTTATGTTCCCTCTCCTTGGCTCCCGGGAGACACAAAGCAGACATAAAACCGGTCGGTATGCTACTATGCGGTTTGACGCTGCGGATCGCCGGGTCCAGCAGCGTCAGCAGATCACTGGACGCTTTTGTCCTCAGGTGACCTTTGACTTTGATCCTTTACCAGGAGTCTGGATTCTTAAGTTCCAACGCTCGACAACGCCACCGACACTCGATGTACTCAGAATTAATGAAAGGGGAGAAAAGAGGTCGTATACATGACCCACTGACGTCTAGAGCGTTGAAGTCAGCATGTTGCCATGTAGTATGTACTGTACATGACCTGAGAAACTTAGCGGCATCGGTAAAACAATGATGATGATGATAGGTAAGTCAAATACTCCGTACTCCGTACCCATACAAGTCACGTCTGTGGAACACTAAAACAGCAAGCACGCTCGGTTGGAAGGCAGACTTTCCTCTACAAAGAATACCAATTACGGAGTACTCCGTAGCAGTACCAATGGTTCGTTCTTTCAAGTTTCAACCATTCATCGAGGTGGGTCTTAAAGCACGCACATATTCTTTACCTATTAATTACCAGGCGAATGCCACAACTGGACATACCTCGAAAAAGGAACCAACACTATCACCCACCAGGCTCCGCAATCATCCCGAGCTAGCGACGCACAAAGTTGACGGACAGAAAGCAGAGACCAACGAGGATTGTCTTCATTCGAACCTATCCGAGGAAAAGCCCTCTGGCTACGAAGTACTCCGTAGCAGTATCGACATACTGCCAGACACGTGGACTACAGGACCTTTAGGCTCTAATGGTTGAGAAGAGCTGATATGGAAGACACGCAGGAGTTCTGTATTTACTGCATTCAAGTATAGAAGAACAGAAAGAAAAAGAAAGTCGGCATCGATCCGTCTCAACATGAGCTCCTTGCTAGTTGCTACCTTGCCTGGCCGTCGATGAGAATCGATATTCTCATCCGAGATCGGCGAGGCTGGAATATGCATTGGTAGCAGCGGTGTTGAACAATCCTGAGCACTGATTGGCATGGGTATGGCCTCATGTCTTATCGAAAGCCTTGCATCTATTGTCGCAAAGATCGATTCTGCAGATTCCCTATCTCCTGGAGGTACGGACAGAGGAGAGGTTACACAAGACTCAGTTCTCGTTACACGGTCGGCAGAGGATTCCGAGAGCAAGTCCTCTGTTCCTTATTAACTATCCAGTGCCTGACTATCAATGCTCCGTACAAGCTTTTTGGGACGGCTTGCGCACCTTCACCGCTTTCTCCCCATGACTCGATGGCGCTCTGTACGCAGCTTAGCAAACCGACTCTTAAAGAATGCGATTCCTGCTGTGTCAGTGGCCGATTTCGATCTTCTCGAAAATCGTCGGACGAACGCGCACCTACGCGATACATACACAGTGTTGCCGTGAAATAAGGTACCCGCGGTTTTTCTTCAAGGTTCACTTGATAAACGGCTCGAAAGAAGGTTGGGGAAAAAGATCACTACTCCGTACGGTACTACGGACTCCGGAGTACTACGAAGTAAAAACTCAACATGCATATGATGTCACTGTGGGGACTGATAGTCATCAACTCAACGAACGACAACATCCATATCATCGTACATACTCCATAGCCATACTTTTGCAAACGGCTACTCGTCCAATACCAACCTGGGAGATCTCGCATCCACACACCATTCGCTACAGCTAGAAAAGTGGACCAAACGCTTGTATCAGTTATCGGCAGTTTTCGAAACGCCCAGCCCCAGCGAACTTCGAATGTAGCCGAGAAAACTTAGTATATTTACTATTAGTCCTGTACCTTCCAGAGATGGAGAATACGCGGAAAATTCTCATGGCCGAAGTAGATGCATTTCTCGTATCCACCTGCTCGTGTTCTGCGGCTTGGGGGATAGGTCCTAGGATAATCTGCGTCACTGCGTGTCGTAATATCTTGGGCTGGTCCGTCATCTCCAAACATGATACATGCTGTATGGAATTGGATCGGGTTTATTCGAGAGAACACCTTGGTCAGTTAGCGGTGCCGCCTTCCTTCTTTGGACACGGTGGAGACGAGTTCTGTATACTCGAACGCATGCTGAAGCATCATATGGAGAAACTACCAGCACAATGGTAAGATCCCCTTCGCCCCTCAAAACGGATGAGCCACAGAGTCCGGGCATCAGTAAACCATGAGTTGATCTTTCTCTTACACGGACAAAGGAGTCCTTGAAAACGGCGAAGGAAAGTCACTGGTAGAAACAATCTGGTAGTGCCATTCTTGTTTGGAAGAATCCTTGATTCTAGTAGTGCTGCCTCCGTTTCACCGAAGAAGATAGAGTATTGAGTAGAAGACATCGTTAAAACAGCCAAAGCTTTGGAAAGAAACCATAGGATGGAGCGAATGAGTTTTAACTTAGTCTTTTCTGATTACTTTTGGCATACAAAGCTCTCGAGGCCGAAAAAAAGCCCATCTTATGTCAATGTCCCCGTGGAGACGAGTAAACACGTATATATAATCGGCATCCTTTTTTCACTTTGAGCATCAGAAATTGTTTTACATTGCCCCATCTATGATGCGAAGTATAAAACTGGATCAAGGCTTTCCCGCACGCACTCCCATGCATTTCCTGCCTAATAATCCTTTTGACCAGCCAACGCAGCGATCAGAATAGATAGTGTAACATTAAGGACAAGACCACGGGCCAACAACCATAGATGAAGCAGCAAAAAGGAGACGTCAATAAAAGGGGAATACGGATCTATACAAGAGTAGGTTCCATGGCGCCGAATGACTGCCCCTTGCACCAGCAAACCGCATTCAGTGTGATGAGATGCGGATGTGACCCACCATGTTTCCAATGGCACATATCAAGAGTGAAGAACTAGTAAAACAGATAGTGAAGAGTTATGAGGAAGAAGGCGACGAGCCATAGCTCTTGATCCTTCCGAGACTGCAGCACGCGGATCTAGCTGCTGCAGCTATGCATCGTAAGAGACGTTTAGAAAGGGGGAGGAATCATGCCCTGGGCTTCGGCCTTCTCCTGCTGCTCCATCAGTTCCTCGCCAGCGATCTCGAGGGACACAGCAAGGCCGAGCTTAGCAGTTTGCTAAATCAGGAACGAAGTGGTCAGCTTCCCGCTCCTTCCAAAAGGGAAACATTATTGTACGACTCACCTTAACCTGATCGATCTCGCCTGCAAAGGTGAGAGAGATGGGCATGGCTATCCGCTTCTCGAGGAGACAGCTGACCTTTCCAGCGCTGTCGACCTGAGCACGGAATGTGGAGGCACGGAAATCGTACTTGGCTCCAATGGAGGTTGTACCCTCTCTGCTAGGTCCACCCATCATGATAGCGGCCGCGCTTGGAGCAAATTGAAGGTTCATATCGACACCTGCTTCGACACGCTCAGAGAGCTTCTTCCAGTAGGAGGCAGCAAAAACACCCTGTGCTTGCAGCTGAGCGCTGGCAATCCAGTCACTTCCCCTGTACTTGGCGCAGTAAGAGAGCGCAGTTTCCGGACGAACGTTGAGACCCTGACGCTGCCAAATCGCTTCGAAACCCAAGGCGAGACTGGGGGTCACGGACTGAAGGTAGCTTCCGACGAAGATTCCGGTAAGGCCACCCTCCAAGAACGACGGGTTGAATGCCTTGAGAGAAGCCGAGAAGTCGGAACCAGTGTAGTCGTTGTCGATTTGCAGCAATCCTTGGCTGGCTCCGGCCATGATCTGAGCGTTGGTCTTGGTGACCAAGGCACTGTTCCAGCGATAGTTACCGACGGCAGCAAGTGCACCGTCGCTTCCGATGTTACCTTGCATGAAAACCTTTTCCGATTGTTGCCATTAGTGATCCGATGTCTTCTACAGGCACTAGTAGATGGTGGCACTATTTTCCTACCTTGGGAGTTCCGTACATGGCGGAGAAGGCGTACGGAGGCAGGTTTCCTCCTTGTGAGCCCATGGAGAATGCGTGCGACACACGGAACAGAGGTGACATGCCAAAAACCTTCGTCAAGTCTGCCCGGAGACCTGTGAACATGAAGTTGGATAGCAAAACATCCTTCTGGACTTCTCTGGCAATGTTATCCACAGTTCCTGGATTGGGCAATCCAAGAGCTGCCCTCCGGTCGAAGAACGAGGTGTATGCATCCTTCACAGCCGCAGCGACGGAATTGTCGACGAGGAAGGAAGGAGGCGATAGGAGATCGGCCATCTTGTTGAAATATAAGAGTGATTGATTATGTTGGAGATGGAAGGACGGATAACACGGTCGTCACGGCCGGTTACGGAGACAGGCCTTGCAGGACTGGGGAGAAAAGAAAAACAATTGAGACCAGCCCTAGTAATGAACCTGGCAGGAAACAAGGGTTCACTGGGTGCAGAAGTAGACCTTTGGGCTGTGTCTGGCCTGCTCTGAACGTAGGTGTTTAGGATGGCAGCGCAGTGATGGAAGACTTGAGAAGCTCGAAAAAAGTCACTTCTGCTTTTCCGCTGCGATTCGGCCTTGGCGAACGCAATTGCGTCTTTGTCGCCTGCGGACTGCGCGAGTGTCCAACTAGCCGCTTCGGGCCTTCCCGGGACTCTCTCTACCGATGCTCTCTTCTATGTAGTCATAATCTGGACAATACCATTAATTCGTAAAGGTCGAAAGAAAAGAGCCAGAGAAACTCGACAGAGAGTACGGCGAAGACTACTTATGTGGCTGGTGGTGCCTTTCTTCCCCATTCCCGCATTCTCCTTGGAATTGTGCATTATTGAAACAGATCCATCTCCATATATAGCTGGCGTACTCCGCCCGAATCTGCCAGCTTAAGCCGACCTTCGCCGTCTTCCAAGGAATTGGCGCTGTCGTACCTATTCAGCCTTATCTTATCTACTTCATTGGCGTCTCGTCACTCTTCGCCGCTGCCGGTCTTAAATCACATTATTCATCACCTGGACAATATCATTTTGGTTGATCCTGCGCTTTGAGGATTGCAAGGGGGTGACCGGTATTCAACCATGGATACGCTACTGTAAGCTTGCTCCAAAAGTCGTCCCATCTGCTACGTTTCGGGAAGATCTCCAAGAGCTTTGGTGGTTATAGAACTACAAGAGGCTGCGAAGAGGTGATCGTTGGCTTCTATTATACGACCCAAAGCGATCAAACCCTTTGTCGGTAAGAATTCCCGATCTGACCTCGTATAGGACTGCAGACATTGTTGCCAATTCCCCGCGATTTCGGCGGAAATCGTCAACTTTTGTCGACGCAATTCACGATCTGCCTGAAAAAGCGGAGTTAGCACCAGCTCAGTTGTATAGTACAGAATCTGGCCGATTGTTCCATTCCGGCCGAATCGTCATCATCACTGTTGGCCTACCAGCGCGGGGCAAAACGTTAGTTCAGTTGCACCCGTTTGTGAAGACTCGGACAGCATGACTGACATTGTGCCATCGGTCAGACATATATCAGTAGCTTTGGCACGGTATCTTAGATGGTATGTGGTTCTTTGTTTTAATATGATTACAATCTCAGCCTCGACTTCTGGTACGAATGCTCACTGTTTCTTAGGCTTGGGGTCAAGACCAGGATCTTCCATCTAGGAGATTACAGACGTGCCACAATTCCTTTCGGCCAAGATATGCCGGATGATTACTTCTTCGTAAATGGTAAGTTACCATATCTCATCCGCCAATTATTTGCTGAATGCCATGTTCACCCTTTCGCTGTTCATATCGACCCGGCAGTTGCACTAACAGCTACTTGTAGCAACCGCATCGTCCGTTTTGCTCAGACAGAAAATCGTGAAAAAATGCCGTGAGGACATCTACCAGTTTTTGAATCACGAAAAAGGCCAAATTGCGATATATGACGCCGTCAACCCATTAGCCAACGGGAGGCGATCCCTCGCAAAGGAATTCGCGAAGCACGATATCGAGGTAGAAATCCGCGTTTACCATGACCTAGCTGAGCCAGGACTAACTCCTCTATCATCACTTTAAGACTCTATTCATCGAGTCATGGTGCGATGATGAACGAATTATTGAGGAAAATGTTCTTAGAGTGAAGATATCATCGCCGGATGTGAGTACTACTCACCGTTCCCAATCGCCATTAATGATTTTGACTCCCAGTAGTATGTAGGGTGGGCTCCAGATGAAGCGGTGAAGCATTACTTGAGCCGGATCTCCGCTCGCATCCCCCAATTTCAGACGATGGAGGAAAAGGATTTGAATTACATCAAGGTTTGTGACCCTAAATGGTCTTTGGATTGGATGCTGAAGCGCTTGCAGATGATCAATGCAGGGGAAAGGTTGATCGTGAACAACGTTAGTTTTGGTTATCTTTCTAATCGCATTGTCTTTTACCTTTTGAACCTCCACATCAAATCCAGACATACGTACTTTGCACGGGTGAGTGAACTCCACGGTGTTTTTCCGGCTCATGAATGGGTTTGCCTGGAAAGATCTTGTAGACTGACTCTTACAACCTTATGGCATGGTAGGCTGGTGTTTCACTAGAAGCCGATTCTTACAAGGCCGACGCGTCTCTGTCAGAGCAAGGTGAAGACTATGCAAGGAAGATGACCGAGTGTTTGCTACGCCACAGGGAATCAGAGAAGCAAGCAATGATTGACCAAGGAGAGACGGACTATCAGCTGAAACCTTTGACCGTGTGGACATCTACCCGACGCCGGACCGTCGAGACCGCCAAATACCTACATGAAAAGGGTTACAAAGTTCGTCAGCGGTCGCAAATGAGTCAGTTGAACCCTGGAGTCTGCGAGAAAATGTCGGAAAGAAGGATTCGACAAGAATACCCAGACGAGGTGGCAAAGCATGAACTTGACCCGTACCATCACCGATACCCTCGTGCCGAAGTGAGTATTCTTATCTTATTCGTTGGAAAGGATCACAAGCTAACGTTCTATTATTAGTCTTACCATGACCTTGCTGTTCGACTCGAACCGATAATTCTGGAATTAGAGCGGGAGCAAAACGATCTTCTTATCATTGCACATGAAAGCGTGCTCAGGGTTCTATATGGCTACCTCATGGCATGCAATGCTGCGGATATCCCATTCTTACAGTTTCCCCGAAACGAGATCATCGAAGTAAGTCTCAAAACCCTATGCACATTAGTCACTGACTGACTAGCCTTCCAGATAATCCCAGAAAGCTACCAAAACGAGGCCAGAAGGATCCACATCCCTGATCTTCCAGACGAAATCGTTCCCGACTCCCCTGAAGATATCAAGATCCCTGTGCCCCCAAGCGGGATGACCACTCCTTTGCTTGGAGGACTGGGCAGCCCAGTAGATGGATCAGGGACCCCGCAGAGTGGCCTCCGAACTCCTCGTGAGCCTGAGAGGATTTCACAGCAACATGTGGAAGATGTTGTCTAGACACATGATTTCAATGACCCAACAGCATAGATCGTCTTAGACATAGTACCCGATTGCGAGCGGATGATTGTTAATGGTATTCTTTTTTGTTCGAGGCTTGTGGTATCAATGAGTAGATCGGGAGTAGAAGACCCAAGGGATACTAGCCTCCGTGCAAGGTAGATACGAAAACAATGTTATCTCCTGGCTGAAGCACATACTTTTCCTCGCCCTCCAATTCCCAGTCAGCATCATTGATCAAGACCAGAATTCCAGGCCGCCTATCACACTGCAGTCAATATCGAAATCGCTTTATGCCACTCCTGGCGACTTACACGTTGTCTTCCAGCACAAACAGCTCCTTTCTCTGGTCCTTCATGACATTTTCGACAAGGTGCTCGAGCAGATATGTGATATTTGGCTGGCTCCCGTCATCTAACCGGGCCGGTAGAGAGATCTGATGCTTTCGCTCGTTCGCAAATAACATCTCCAAGCCTCCACTATTGCCGAGAAGAGTCAGTATGCCTTGGTCAAACGTATGCGGAGCGATGAGCGGACGACGAACGTGAACTCAATAGTGATGGAGATGGTTTCAGAACCATCCTTTCGCAGGGTCGCCATTGATCCAGCGACCAAAATAATACGCGAAGACCAGTCTGGGATTTATTGGCTAAAGGGAGCACAGAGGATGAGAGATCGATCGCAAAGTTGAAAGAGGGGTTCGAACTTCGGAGAAGTCTTTGGCCTTATCTTATCGATAACCTTAAAATCGCCAGTCCCTCCGATGGAAAATGCATTTCGTCTCGGCGACAGTGTCACAGTTCCCACCCTCCCACTTTCTCTGCACCCACCGGCGACAACGACAGTCCCATGGTAGTCTGAACATCAATCCCACCAGTCTTCCGCGATTTCAACATTCATGGTGTCTATTACAACCGATTACATTAGCGTTGGGGGGAACAGGCATCCGGCCGCTGCAGACTGGGATGTCCAGTCAGGTGTGCTTGCCTTCGGTGCCGACAATAATGTCGCACTGTGGGATCCCCAGGTAAGACCTTGATGGCGTTCCTCGTTGTTGGGTTATTCAAAAGCTAACGTCTACTCCAGGAGAAGTCTCAGCATGGAGTCTATTCTCTGCTCGTCGGCCACACCGACAAGGTCAGTGCGGTTCGATTCTACACATGTCCCTCAACAGGCGCGAAGCTTCTTGTGACTGGCTCTGCCGACCGAACAATTCGGATATGGCAATCGGAATCGACGGACTCTCGGAAGTTTACACATGCCCATACCCTAGAAGGCCATAAAGGGTCTGTTAATGCACTCGCTGTGGCCGATGGTGCGGATGTCATTTCTTCGGGAGCTGCAGATGGAACCGTCAGGATCTGGAGAATCGCATCGCACGACGGAGGAAAGGGAGAATTGCTCAAGACGATATCCTTGAAACCACGATTCTTCCCGCTAGCATTGTCGATGCAACTCCTCCAGACGAACGACACTGTCAGACCCGCGGTGCTAGCAGTTGCAGGCACGATGAACAACGTGCAAGTCTACGTTGCACAGGATACGGTCGCTAACGCCGAGTTCCGATTCTCCGCTTCCCTTTCCGGCCACGAAGCTTGGGTGAGATCTCTTTCTTTCACTACTGACAGACAAAGCAAGAGGGGTGATCTTCTGCTTGCGTCTGCCAGCCAAGATAAGTACATTCGGCTTTGGCGTGTACAGCAAGGTGAAGCAGCTCCTCCGGTGCCGGCCGGCGATGATGACCCGATGCTTGGTGGAATCGAACCGACTCTTTCCAACAAGGTCCATGGATTCGAAGTCGCAGGATTGAAGCATTCTATCACCTTTGAGGCTCTTCTTTTCGGAAACGAGGATTGGGTTTATACCACTGCGTGGAATCCTAATCCCAACCTGATGCAGCTTCTGTCTGCTTCTGCAGATAATACTCTCACTATCTGGGAACCGGACCCGGTTTCGGGCGTTTGGATATCAGCGGAGAGAATGGGAGAGATCAGCGTACAGAAGGGTTCAACTTCTGCCACAGGTAGTACTGGCGGGTTTTGGATAGGTCTTTGGTCACCGGATGGCCAGCAGGTTGTCAGTCTTGGTCGAACGGGCAGCTGGAGGTCCTGGAAATATAACTCGGATTCCGACAGCTGGGTGCAGACATTAGGGATAACAGGCCATGTTCGATCTGTCAATGGCATTCAATGGGAGGCGACTGGAGGATACCTCCTTTCAACCAGTTCGGATCAAACCACGCGGCTCCATGCGAAGTGGCTGCGCGATGGTGTAGAGTCGTGGCATGAATTCTCGCGGCCGCAAATCCATGGGTATGATTTGAACTGTATTGATACTTTGGGACCGGCTCGTTTCGTTTCTGGAGCGGACGAAAAGCTTTTGCGGGTTTTCAACGAGCCTAGACCGACCGCCCAGTTGTTGGAGAAACTTTCAGGCTTTCATCCAACCACCGAAGGTGAGCTCCCTGAAACTGCAGAAATCCCGGTGTTGGGTCTCTCCAACAAATCCATGGGTGATGAAATCCTACTGGAAGATGAGGAAACGAGTGAACAGGGACCCACGCAAGCTCAGACAACTCAGAGCGTTTTGCTGGGCTTGAACCACCCTCCACTTGAGGACCACCTGGCTCGCTATACGTTGTGGCCGGAACACGAAAAGTTATACGGCCACGGCTATGAAATATCTGCTGTGGCTGTCAGCCACGATCGGAAGGTCATCGCCACAGCCTGCAAAGCCAGCTCCCTAGATCATGCCGTGATACGTCTTTACGATACGTCTGACTGGCATGAAATCAAACCCTCTCTCACAGCACATTCCTTGACCATCACAAGCCTTTCTTTCTCTGACGATGACCGTTATCTCCTCAGCGTTGGGCGAGATCGACAATGGGCAGTCTTCGGCCGGAGTGACGAAGACCCATTGACCTTTTCGCTCCTAATATCTAACCCCAAGGGTCATTCGCGAATGATTTTAGACGCGGCGTGGGCGCCATTGTCGGAGAAACCCGTTTTTGCGACGGCTGGCCGTGACAAGTCGGTAAAAGTCTGGCAGATGGAGGAGGGCACTTTCATCTGCAAGTCGACCATCTCCCTCAAGAATCCCGTTACCGCAATTTCATTCATGTCCAGCCTCCAAAGGGGTTCTTTCTATCTTGCCGCGGGTGAGGACAACGGAGAGCTCTCTATCCACAGGGTCGCAAGTGATACACTCGAAGCTGAGAACGTCGAGACGATTGACAAACTTATATCACCATCGAAGGCCGTCACCGAGCTCTCGTGGCGTCCTTGCTCGTCAAAAGATCCAGGGGAAGATGCCAAATTCGAGCTCGCTGTCGCGAGTGAGGACAGCGCGACACGTATATATGCCATTTCGAATATCCTCTCATAAAAGGTGATATGTACATACAAATGCAGAACTAGTCAGTCATCGGCTTCATGTCATGAATGTTGAAAGCCTTCAAAATGTTGAAAGTACTGTTGAAATGTACCCGCCGTATATGTCTAATCATTAAGTCGCAAACCCCGGCCATGCCAATATGGTTGAATGGTGAAACCAGAAACCATGTGTTGAAATGCAAATCCCATCACTTTTCCGACGACAAGAAAGAACAAATAGTGCAAGTGACTAGAAAGAAAAAGAACCGATACCGAATGGGATATTAGACGAATTAAGTTCTCTTCTCGAGTCCATAGCCTCCCTTTCCTTCTAGCGACTCGTAGCTCCTACCCTCGCTCTGGCGACCGTTCCTGGGTCCACGAGCCTGCAAATCTTCCTTCAACCACTTGAGAACGAGTTCACCGAGCTGACTGTTCTCGGAGGTTCCCTGGGGGACCTCGCTTTTGAACTGCTCTACGGGACCCCACTGCCTGACCTGGCCAAGGTGCATGTGCACCAGGTGCGTGGGCCACTGTGCCAAATTGTCGAGGATGTGAGTGGCATAAACGATCGTGCATGGCCTCGACTCCGTCTCGCGCTTCAGGAAAGCCAGGAAGTTGCTACGGGACAGCAAGTCCAGGTCCACGGTGATCTCGTCGAGAAGAAGCACCTGCCAGGGACGTAGCAATCCCATGGCAAGCTGCACGCGGCGGCGCTCTCCGTCGGAGACAGCGTGCATCCGCCACTGCAGGTCGATATCGAGGATCTGCACCAGCTCATCCCGTCGCTCGGGGTAAGCGTCACCTCCGACTGAAGCGAGGAGCGTGGGGACGTCAATGTCCGTCCGGACGATGCTGTTGAGAACCCACTCGACTCCGAGGTACGTCACTCCTTCGAGACCATCTTTGAAAGGGTCAAGGCCTCCCACGGAGATGGTGTTTGAGGGAGCCAGACGCTTTCCTGACAGTAGACGCAGGAGAGTCGTCTTTCCAGCGCCATTCGCTGTTGATTTGTCAGCCAATCATGATCTGGCAAGAAATGGGAAGAAGCCAAGGTAGAAGAAAGTAGGATATACCGCCAATAAGGAGAGTTCGGCTCCCTGCAGGAAGACTCAGGCTCACATCTGTCAAACCGGAAGAGCCGTCCTGGAATTTGTATGACAGGCCACGGACATGGATTGTTGGTGCGCCAGTAGTTGAATCATTGGCAGCCGCCATTGTAGGATTTCTGGTCTATTATGAGTCCGTGGAAATGTGTTCAATCTTTATTGTGTGATAAAGTAAGACCACGACAGACAGTTTCAAGGACAAAATACACGAGATCCTCGATGACACAATCGAGATAAGATATGGTAATATTTGCTGCATGGGTGTATCAAGGACGGTGTTGGCGGTAATCATTGGTCCGGGGATGAGGTAATGTTGTGTGGTTCTGTGGTTCTTTCCCCCTCACGAGTCACGACTCTGCGCAATTTCTGTTTGATTAAATCTCAAGTCAACCCCCTCCCCCCCCCCGGACGGCAGCGCCATTCTTTTCGCTTTTTTGACTCCTAGGAGTATTGTTGCAAATGGACGGCTCGAGCTCATGAAGTTGAGCCGTGACTTGTCCGCCATCGTCATGCTGAATTGTGTACGATTCTTCTCCACCGTACGCCCAACGATCATGCAACCCCTCATAGCTGTTGTCGGTGCCACAGGCACCGGCAAGTCGAAGGTAAATTGGATTTCCCGTCGAAGGTATCTTGCAATGGTATCTAATGATTGCAGCTAGCTTGCAGTCGACTTAGCCTCCCGCTTTAACGGAGAAATCATCAATGGCGACGCGATGCAGTTATACCGCGGCCTACCCATTATCACGAACCAGATTCCGGTTGAGGAAAGAAACGGCATCCCCCACCACTTGATCAGCTGCGTCGAGTTAGACGAAGAAACATGGCGAATTGGGATCTTCAAGAGAGAGGCCCTCCGCTTGATCAAGGACATACACTCGCGAGGAAAACTTCCCGTCCTTGTGGGAGGAACCCACTACTACACACAAGCGGTGCTTTTCAAAAACCAGATTATTGGAGACAGCTCGGATGCCTCGGACGAAGAATCTGACCTCCCGGAGGAATCTGTGAGCGCCGAATCCACCTCTGACGATTGGCCCATACTCAACGCATCACCGGAGGAGATTCTACAGAAGTTGAAGGAGGTGGATCCCGTTATGGCTGCGCGATGGCATCCGAATGAAACGCGCAAGATTCGCCGCTCTTTAGAAATCTACTATAAGACCGGTAGACCGGCTTCGGAACTCTACGCAGAGCAGAAGCGTCAAAGGCAGGGGGCCATCATGAAGAGTAACGACGAATCCGGCGGTTCACCCTTGCGCTTTCCAACAATTGTTTTCTGGGTTCATGCAGAAAAAGACGTCCTTAATTCTCGACTTAACGATCGCGTTGACGCTATGGTTGATCAGGGCTTGATGTCTGAAGCGAAGAGGATGTCGGACCACGTCCGAGAGAAACAATCGCAAGGCCTGACTATTGATCAGAGTAAAGGCGTATGGGTGTCTATTGGGTTCAAGGAATTGGCGCCCTATTTTTCCGCATTGTATGAAGGTTCGTCAAGTGAGGAGGAACTTGAGACGCTCAAACGATCATGCATCGAATCTGTCAAAACCGCTACACGTCAGTATGCCGTATCTCAGGTCAAATGGATTCGAAACAAGTTATGGAAGAGTCTTGCGCAGGCCGGTTTAAATGATAAGCTCTACCTTCTCGACAGTACCAATGTTGCGGACTGGAACAAATGCATAACCGGGCCATCAGAGCGTGTCGTAAATTCCTTTTTCAAGAACGAGCCATGTCCCGATCCCAAGTCGCTGTCAGAGCTGGCAAGAGCCACCTTCGAAGCGAGAGAAAGGCAGGAAATGCAGTCGTTGAAAGACACTGATGGTATGCCACAGTGTATTACCTGCAAGCTATGTCGGAAGACCATGACGAATGAGGAGCAGTGGAATATTCACATTAACGGCTCTGTTCACAAACGCGCTGTCAAATCGGCAGCGAGAAGAGCAGCGCGCGATGAGTATTTACGAAAGATGGAATCTTTGAAAAATGATCCTGAGAATAAGCATCTTGAGAATAAGCCCAAGGAAGAATAGCATAATGGAGAGTATTCAAATCTCAGACCAAGCAAAACATACTGTGATCGACAAGGGTTAAAAATAGCGTACTGTACATGGATCTCCATATGAGAAATTCTGGATCGGACGGGGTAGAGATAGCTATGCTCTGATCCTGTTTCCAGTCAGTGGATGAACTCTATCTCGAAACCTCAGGTGAACCTTGCCTGCTTGGACGAATTCACGCATAATGCCTCGACCCCTTCCGGCAGGCTCTCCAGACAGCTTCAGACCACGGTCTAGAGATCGATCCTTCCAATAATCCACCGGGCAAATGATGGTTGGTGTTCTTCCATGATGAAGTCAAGGGATGGCTTGAGTCTCTGGTCTTTGGAGCATGACTCGTTAAGTCGCACATGATCATTCGCTTGGATCCTTTGAGCCAAGAAATGCAACGATGGCAGAGGCTGAGAAATTCGTGAAACTTGCATCGAAGAAATGAATATCCAGCACGCTCAAGTCTGTGACCGCCACGACATAAAAGCAGGGGAGATAATATCCCCATGCCCGGTTTCCTCGACCTTGAAAATTTCAATGATGGACGATTTCTCACGTTTCCGAATCCTCCATGTTCCGTCCCCACGAATGGTCGTTTTAAGCGCTGGGAGAAGTTAGCCTTTGGGAAAACAGATAGCTCAGAACATGTGGTTGGTAGACGTACATTCCAAGAACTGGGCAGCAAAATTGATGCAGAGATTTCCGTCCCAAGTACGTCTTCCCAATTTCTGCACTTTTCCCGGTATGCTGGCAGTTTCAATCTCTTCCAGCCTTTCCAAAATGCCTTCTGGAGTGCGAAACCCAACGATGATTTTGGGAACTCCGAGCAAGAATGATTGCGCCCAGAATTTTAAAAGCTTTCGCTCGAATTTCACCATATCACGGTCACTGTTGATCTCGGCGGATGTTTTCAGCTCGACCCAGTTAATGGGTGACTCCTTTTTCCTGGGTTTGCAGTCCCAGACTATACAAAATGAATCGCATCAGTTGACTCTCTATAATCATAGCCTTTCAGATCCTTGTAAGTTAGGAGGCTTACTAGCATCGACCTCACCACCGATAATCATTCTGGCACTGCCGATTCCAGTTCGGACAACAGAGCAATACTGGGCTTTATTGTTCACAATCTCCTCATCTCGGTTCTCGATCTCTTCCCGAGGTGTAGGGTGCCATGGTTGACGGAGCACAGACAACGTCTCGAATTTGTAGCCTATCATTTGACAGTCAGCATCATCCTTCCAATGATAGAATCGAGGCCAATGGGCGAATATACCCCAGTACGCCATCAATTCCTGCGAAGCCATGCCGGGCGGCATTCGCTGATTGTGCTGGATTCGCTTTTGTTCGTTTTTGTAGGCGTTGTTCTCTTCAATAAAACTGGGTAGGTATTAGAGAAAAAAAAAAAAAAAAAAAAACTTCGAAAGGGTTAGTTCGACCATACATGGTACCCTGCAATAATAAAGATTAGATGATACGACAGATATTTGTTTTCTCCACGAATCTCACCTGGAAACACGTCGCATTCATCTCAAAGCTAGGAGACGGTCAGCGAGAGCAACATCAATAGAACCAGATAGGCTAACACACCCGTTCATATTGTCAAAAGGTGCTGTCAAGATCTATACATGCATGAGTTAATCTTCTGTAACTTCATACATGATCAAGACACTCTTCATATTTCGGTTGAATTTCCCTCTTCCTGCAAAACACTCACCTTGGTCATCATACCCCTCCACGTGATGATATCCGCCTCGCATTTCTTCCCTGTATCCTTCTCCAGAGCGATGATGGTATCCAGCAGTGCATCTAGATGCTCATCGGCGCTATCATCCAGCTTCTGAAACCTCTCAAACCCTTGATTGAGATCAGCTGGAAGACGTGGTGGATAGTAGTAACGCAACGACGATTCATCGAGTCGAAACCGATGTTCATCATCGTAGGAAAAACAAGCGATTTCCTGTGTTTTATCAGATTGGTCTTCGTGAGCCTCGGGTTATAACAGGACATACCTGTGGACGTCGAATGGATGCATTGGCACCGTAAAAGCGGCCAATTGGTTGAATGTCAAAATGAGTTACATTCATTGCTCTCCCTTATATTGCTTTTTTCAGATAGTACGATAAGAGATCTCACAGGTGATTGAGAAAGACTCAGTTCAAGATCTGGCGATTAATGATGCATTCGGTGATCGATGGGGGAAGTCCATTTGCGGTAATTGTATCTTTTGAATGTAGGGGCACTGATATGTGTATGTCACGTAGGCTGTCTACTGACTAAGGACGATCGACCATCATAACTTCTCAGAGGAAGACTAGTAGTATATGGAGTGTTTTGATGGACTGGGGTTGATTTTATGGAGGATGTTGCATCAATTGGAAAGAGCTTGCTTGTAGGTACGTAACAATCAATGCGAGTCTCGATCTAGTCCCTTCCCGTCGCGTCCCCCACTCATTAATTAAGTTACTGGAAACCCGCCCGCTTGGACAATCACACTGCTTGAACAAACAACACCCTTTTATTCCAAGCTTTGGTGTACTCAACTCCTGCTCTCAATCCTCACCCAAGATAAATTGTTGCTGATCGCAGGGTAAATTTGTACATTCTTTCATTGTCAGCCATTCACCACCCAGGATAGGGAGAACCGCAATATGACCTCACGGATCGAGAAGACCATCGCTCGGCAGCGAGAAAAGTAGCTAACCCACCTTCACGCTGGTCTCTGGCTATACATGCTTGAACTGAGTAGCTGTGCTAATGTTTTCATTTCCTCTTCTGCAGGATCGCTTCTGGCGCTTACTATGAAGCTCATCAGCAACTTCGCGTCATCGCCGCACGGTACATTAAACAGGCCAACTATGACGCAGCAGCGGAGATTTTGGCTGGCGGAGCAACCGCTCTTTTGAGAGCAGGGTCGCAGCAGGGTGCTTCTGCTAGCGGTGGAGACCTGGCGATTATGTTGGTGATCGAGGTATACAATAAGGCAGAATGGGAAATCGCTGGAGGCGATGAAGACACGGAGGGCCGGGCTCGGAAGAGTAAGCCTAACCTCTTGCTTTCCTCTACAGTCCAAGGAACCATTCATATGGTATACACACGGGATATGCTGCCAGAGCCATCGGAACTGGCTGTCGAATTCGAAGTGCGATACTCGGTCATGAAGAGTGCTAACCAACTATTTCTCTCCACAGAGCGCCTTGTAGAGATCTTGCGCGAATTCCCACCCGACGAGCCTACCAGGAAGAGATTCATTCAAGAAATGATTACCTGGAGTGGAAAGTTTGGTCCCCTGGAACGAGGAGATCCGGAGCTACACCACGCTGCCGGATCAGTGTATGCTGAAGGTACGTTGTCTTGTTATTCCCAGCAGTAACAGATATCCAGCGGCCCTGTGCTGACAGAACCCAACAGATAATGAGCCGTACGATGCCGAGAAACACCTCGTCCTTGGAACATCAGAATCAGCCGAGACCCTGGCTAAGCTCGAATATGAGTGGTACACGAATGACGACCCTCACACAGCGGCCATTTACGCATCGCGCGCAGTCTTTCCGTACCTCCTGACCGGAAATCTTCGCAGTGCCAATAAAGCGTTCTTGATCTTCACATCGCGCCTTTCTTCCTCTAACCCTTCACTCGCTGTTCAAGAAGTGAGCAGCTCCAGCTCTGATGTACGAGTGTATCCTGCACTGCCTTTATTGAATTTCATAAGCATGTTGCTCCTTACGATTCAACGAGGAAGCGCAGATTTGTTTAAACAACTTACCGCACATTATGCTTCGCAAATCCAAGAGGTCGGTATCTGGGACGACGCTTTGGCACAAATTGGTGAACAGTATTTCGCCATCAAGATCCCAAGACAAGGCAATCCATTGTTGGACATGATGGGCAGCATGCTGTTCGGAGGTCAAGACAGCGCCGGAGGGAGAAAGTCATCGCAAAGGGGAGCGTCCAAGAAGGTCGAGGCGCCACCAGCCACCATGGAGCTTGATTAGGTGGACATGAACCGATTTGTGTATTTTAGGGGGTCCACGTTGAACATATCACCATCTGAGCGAATGACAGTGATACCATATGATACTCGTGTCCGAAGCATTCTAGTTTAGCGAAAGTCATATCCGTGAATCTTCTTCTGCTTCGTACATCCAGTTATCCTCGTCTAAGGCGGCGACCTTGTTTCGGAGACTCTGATGGACGAGATTGAGAATTTCTATTGCACAGATCAGCCAATTGACCCATTCGAGCTTATGCAGTTTTATTCCGAATGGACCAGCAAAGAACTCTCTCCGTTTCAATGAGAGATGGAACTAGAGACGAGAGTTTTCCTTACCAGCCGGTTCGCTGCTCATTTGTCTGCTCCGGTTTCTATGCATCAATTCCATCAAGGTTGCCTCGATCCCTTCGAGAAGAAAATCAGCATGGTCTCAAAATCCCCCACGATCGCAAATTCCTCGGGATCATTCCATATTCTGCCTTATGGCAACTTACTTTCTTTGTCTTCGCCGCTGATCTCCGCTTCGCCTCCAATACCCGTAGCTCCAGCCCCTCCATTGACTGCTCCATCTTCTGCTCCTTCCATCTCGTCACCATCTTGCAGCTGTGGTAAGACTGGGGTATCCAGCTTGTAGGCGCCGTTTTTATCCTTGACCACGATTTCTCCGCCGTCAATCGGGCCTGCACTCAATGTCGAAGCCAATGCCTCCGAAGACGCTGTTCGCAGCAGGCGGGACGAATGACCGGAAGCACCTTTGGAGCCATCTTGAAGAGAATGATTGGGAGGAGTCGCCGATGCTGGGCGTCTGCTGAGGTTGTGGTGGAAGAGGTTGCGGCGGACGGAGGCCGCTCCCATTGTTTGCTTCGTTGGATTCGAGTGGGTTTTCGCGGGCATATGCGCAAGCGGGTAGCTGTTTCCGATCTAGATTTTTTAAGATTTTGGATAGCAATGTAGAAGGATACTGTCGCGTTAAGAATATGTATGGATGCTATTCCGTCGAAGTGATGAGGGTGTAAGGATGAGAGCGTCGTTCAACTCGTGCGTTAATAATAAGAATGTCGCTCTTAGCTGCTTCCAAGAACAGACTCGGAGATATGACGCCGTCGTTGCAATGTTGCACCCAGGTATCAGAGTAAGAATAATATGTACCTCGAGGGCTTTCAAATCAATGGGAGGTGGGGAGGAAGTTCGACAAGGTGGAGTTGAGCCGAGACGAAAGTCTAACAAGTACGTACTAAACATGAAGTATGGAACATTACTCCGTACAAAGTAGATTACCATTAGACAATTGTGATTGTGATTGTGGTTGGTTACTCTGTAGGAACAGAAGTTCGATTGGATTCTAACTAATTGGAAAAAATTGGCAGATTTTCGATGTCAGAAATGTCATTTTTAATTCCTTTTCTCTTGTCTTGAGCATGATGAACCGCAAAAAGCGAAGAGTAAATGTGACAAGCATGCACGGGCCTTTTCTTAATGAGACGCGGGGAACATTCCCGAGTACGGAGTAATATTTGCTGCCTCCGACGCGTCCAACGAAGCTGATTTCGCGTTTCTCCGAGCTCTGTGATTTTTCCCCATTTACAGACAGCTACACCTCAGATTAGCTGCGCCTAGCATTATCTAAGTTCTGCTCAGACATAGTCAAGATGGTACAAGCAGAGTCGTCAGCAGATGCTGCACGCAATGGCCCCAAGGCCAACACGGCTGGTGCTCCTCCCAATTACGAATTACCCTGGTTAGTGCTTCTGACCTCTTGAGGCAGAGATCCCCCAGCTTTACCGCCATTGATGTTCTGGTTGTTAATAATAATGATGCTTCAATTAGGGTCGAAAAGTATCGCCCGGTCTTCCTCGATGACATCGTCGGCAACACAGAAACCGTTGAAAGACTAAAGATCATCGCCAAAGATGGTAATATGCCACACGTTATCATCTCAGGCATGCCTGGTATCGGAAAAACCACTTCCATCTTATGCTTAGCCCGGCAGTTGCTCGGGGACGCTTACAAAGAAGCTGTGTTGGAGTTGAACGCCAGTGATGAAAGAGGTTCGCCTAAAGCAAGAGGTGTTCTCGAAGACGTACATGCTGACTTGATTTTGCTTCCAGGTATCGATGTTGTCAGAAACCGAATCAAGGGCTTTGCCCAGAAGAAGGTCACATTGCCTCCTGGTCGGCACAAAATTGTCATTCTCGATGAAGCTGATAGGTACGCCGGTATTGAAGGGACAGTGCCCAGCGCCCCCGACGTACTGACTTCTCTTCTAGTATGACCTCCGGTGCGCAACAAGCTTTGCGTCGTACGATGGAAATCTACTCTTCTACCACTCGATTTGCGTTTGCCTGCAATCAGTCGAATAAGATCATCGAACCCATCCAGTCTCGTTGTGCTATTCTCCGTTACGCTCGGTTGACCGATGCGCAGGTCGTGAAACGAATCATGCAGATTTGCGAGGCCGAGAAGGTGGAACACTCCGAAGACGGAATCGCCGCCTTGGTATTCAGTGCCGAGGGAGACATGCGCCAGGCAATAAACAACCTGCAGAGTACATGGTCAGGATTCGGGTTTGTGAGCGGAGATAATGTCTTCCGCGTGGTCGACAGTCCCCATCCGATCAAGGTGCAGGCTATGATCAAGGCATGCTGGGAAGGCAAGGTTGATGTGGCTTTAGAAACGCTGAACGAGCTATGGTATGGCGAGGCTTTCTTCCGCCAACGCTGTTTCAAGGCAGTGCTAATCTCATGCTTTTCTCAGGGATCTGGGCTACTCGTCTCATGATATTATCAGTACCATGTTCCGCGTCACAAAAACAATCACCACCCTCTCGGAACACTCAAAGCTGGAATTCATCAAAGAAATTGGTTTCACACACATGCGCATCCTTGATGGTGTGCAGTCGCTACTTCAACTAAGTGGTTGCGTCGCAAAACTCTGCAAGATCAACATGAAGCCACAACTTTTCGAGCCACCAAAAGCATGAACTATTAGATGTCAATTTTTTTTGGTCGTGGTGTTTGTGGGCGTTCTGTAAAGGCTGGAACAGTATGGTTAAGGTTCGGGTATGGACTCTGAGCCGTTTACGAATTAATGTCACGTATGTACTTCGGCGAAGAGAAAATCGTCTATATCGTTGATCGTCAGTCAGAATCTCCTGCAACACTTCTGTCAGCCCTTATTCCCTACTTACTGTCCATTGAGGGGGTACACTCCTATGTTTTGGACTGACTGGAAAAAAAAAAAAAAAAAAAAAAGCAATCAGCTTTAAGCGAGAGATGTCTCAAATAACAAGATTCATGTGGAAGATTGAGTACAAAAAGCGCCTCGACAGGTTTCTTGATTCGATTCAGCAATTGTGATGTTCAGAGCAGCAATCCAAAGACATCCTATTTCTTCCCTACGACTGCCGGCATGATGGCACCCTCGGGTGGCTTGTTCTTGCTCTTGAAGTCATCGCACATTTGCTCCATAGTCACCCACTCTACTCCTTCATGCTTGTTGATATGTTCGATGATTCTGTAGTACCTGGATCAGTCGTGATTTGGTAGCTTTCACGGGATGGGTAAATAAAACATACCGTTCATGCATAAGAAGGACGTGTGGACGACCCGAAACGTCAGGGTGAATGGTCATTGGGAAGATGAATTCGTCATATTCCCGGTAGAAGTAGTCGAAGTGATCCTGTCCCGATCGTGAGCAAAGCAATTTCTTCACCTTGAGCAATCCAATCCATGAAAGTAAAGGAAACTCACCTTCCAAATATCCTCAATGTCCCTCGGATTCACCCACCCATGGCTATTCGGCGCCGTCTTAATGAACATCATCGGCGGCAAATCATCGATATACCAATTGCCCGGAATCTCCACCAATCCCGTATCCTGTCCGCGGACAAGAGGCTTCATCCACGTATCCGCCTGCTGACCATAATCGATCTTCGTCCACGTATCGCCCGTCCGAAGCCAATACATCTGGCAATCGTGGTGCGACATGGAATGATCGTACTCGACGCCGTACGAGAGCAGCAGTTCCGTCATTTCCTTGCTGGTCTCCCACCACGGCGCGACGGTTCCACGAGGAGGCTTTCCGCAGAATTCCGTCAGCATGCGGTGCGTCTTGTCGAGGACCGCGCGCTGCTGCTCGAGGGTCATGTCCGTGGGGTTCTCGTGGCTGTATCCGTGAAGACCGATCTCGTGGCCGGCATCTCGGATCATGGCGCATTCCTCTGGGAATGTCTCGAGGGAGTGGCCCGGGATGAACCATGTTGCTTTGATGTTGTATTTCTCGAAGAGTCTCAGGAGACGGACTGTGCCGATGTGCCCAGCAAATAGACCTGTGATGGAAAGTTTCGCATTAGCTACTCTAGGTAGACACAAGCTGGGTGGAAATCTAGAATAGGATGTTTTTCACCTCTGCTAATGTCGTTGGCGCTATCCTCGCCGCCATAAGATCCCAGCCAGCCGGCAACGGCGTCAATGTCAACGCCGTAGCTGACGAGAACACGCTTCTTGCCCATGTTGTATTCCTTGTCCCGAAGATGTGTCTGATTCTAAATAAAGGCTCTGTTGCAGGGAGTGTATGCAGCGATCCAATTGTCAAAAGGTGGTCTTGGTACAAGAGTCTCCGAGCAAGGATTGATGATAAGCCCAGAAAGTCGATCAGAGCGAATGTATACACGTTATATATATATGCTGATTCAGTTGGAGGCTTTTAGCCATCCAGAAGAACTCCAACCATCTCCAACCCAGAGGTGCTGCGGGGTCACACGCGGTTTGTCAAAATCCGGATCAACATGCGCTGCTGTGGTCTGTGGTCCGTATCAGCCCATCAATTGTGGAGATTTTTTCCCGAATATGGCAACTTGAACGTGAACAGATAATCGGATTTTGGAGTCGTACAGGGAATGATTGGCCCAGGCACAGACCGAAGCTGTGTAGAGATAAGGAGGGGTAGAATGAAAGGTGGGGGTTGATGCGCAGGCACTCGGCATAGCTTTTCGACTGCAGTTCAAATGGTTTGTTCTAGACTAGACATTTAGGGGGAAAAGAAAGAATCAATAATAATTCCAGTGGGTCGATGAGCATTATATTTATCTTATTTTTCATGTCCGACAATGTATTTAGTTTCTAGATATTGTATAGTATCAAGATTTCCTCCTTTTTTGTCTATTTTGGAGATTCATCAAGCCAACGCAGGCGCCAGCTATTTTTCAGAGTCTGTACCGTTTTCGCTATCAGGCCTGTTCTTCCAGATTTTCTCAATAGTAGTGGCAGCGCCCAGAACCTTCTCCTCTTCCAGTTTCTTCCCAATAACCTGCAAGTTCACAGGGTGGTCTTTCATCTTCTCCAGGTCGTAGAGACCCCAATTCCACGCATCTAGCTCATTCCTGGGGGTGTATGCCGTGTCTGGCAGCATATCCTGATCTGCTCGCACTTTATCAACCGGAAACGTAACTGCTGGGTAGTCGAGCAGATTCCAGATTTTGGTATAGCCGACCCAACGCACTGCTCTGTGAGGGACAGCCGTATGTGGCATTGTCGGGGAAAGAAGAACATCGACCTGCTTCCCGGATGGGGACCGCATCGCATTCCATTTATCCAGATATCTTTTTTGAGTGGCGAGTTTGCGTTTATTCAACTGCCAGTATTCATAGACGGATATGGCTTTCCCCCGGTTGACCAATGCCTCGACGTGAGAAATGTAAGGTTCTCCGGCGACGGCCACATCGCGGCGGATGTCCTCCCCACCATCAACGGTGTAGTAAAGATCCATAATCTGCATACACTTCAGATGGTCTGAAGTGTCCCAGATGACAACTTCGTGGCCGTGGGTTCTCAGCGCTGCCGACAATTGCAGCAAAGCTCTTTCGACAGGAGGATGAACCTTGACGACTCCGTCATCAATGATCAGCCCGATGACCATTGGTCGTGTTTGCATTTCTTGAAATGCTGTCTCGTTCCATGGCAGGGGAGGACATTTGGGGTCCAGATCCCAAGGCTTGCTATCGACCACCGAACGAGTCACATAACAAACAGATGATAGGTCGCGCGCCATTGGGCCGATTGAGGAGGGAACATGTTCCTGGCCTTCGATGGAAACCGGTACTCCTTGATAAGGGAATCTGCTACTCTATAAGGCATCGTCTACTTAGTTTACAAGAGTCAAGCGTTCTCGACAACTTGGGACTTACGCTAGGCTTGAACCCATACAGACCCATCATGTTCTGCGGAATTCTGATGCTGCCACCAATATCTGTCCCGAAGCCCAAGACAGATCCATGCAGAGCCAATAAGGCAGCTTCACCCCCAGTAGAGCCACCTGATGTAAACTCTGGATTCCGAGGATTAACAGTGAGTCCCCAAAGAGGATTCTCCGTCTCGGCCCACTGTGGGAGATTGTCAGTCAGAATGCATAGTCTGAAGTTGAAGGTAAGACCAAAACAGACCAAGATACTTTGCGGCAGATTTGTCTTCGCGATGATAACTGCGCCCATGTTCTTCAACATCTGAACCAAAACTGCATCCTCCTTGGCTGGATGAAACGATCGGCCCACGTAGCCCAGTGTAGAATCGACTCCCTTTACGTTGAACTGGTCCTTCAATGTGACTGGAATTCCATGCAAAGGGCCTTTGAGCTCGCCTGTCATTTCGAATTCACGGTCTAGTTCTCTTGCTTGCTTTAGGGCATCTTCGAATAGGACCTCTGTGATGGAATTTGTCTGAGTGACGATTGTGATCGTCAGCATGAGCTAATGCTAACGCTCTTCCATTGAGGATACTACTGACTAGCTGATGCGCCACTGTTGCCCTGAAAAAGCCATCATGTTAACTACATAACACGTACATGAAGGAAAAACACCCGTACATACCGTTTGATGTACGCCAGCACAACGTTTTCAGCTGTAAGCTCCCCATTGCTTAAGCGGTTGAGCAACGCCGCAATGTTGTCCACGTCTGTGATCTGCTGAGAAACTGGGTCAGAATGCAGACGACTGCGTTCCGCGACATTGTGAACTTGAGGAGCTCGTTGGTCCAAGTCCTGCAACATGTACGGTAGTAGGGCCTGATCTCTCAACGATCGCTTTCGGGATACTATGTTCTCCCATGAATTGGTGCTTCCCATTATGTATGACGGATCTTTTCAGGCCAATAAAAATATAGTATTATCTTGGAACTGAGCGTGGTATATTGCAAGGGATCGTGCTCAAGTTCAGGAATTGGTCATGCTTTATGTGAATGTCGGAGATTGAAGCATCTCCACCAGATAAGGCCATCTCGGCGAACATTCCGATTCCCTATCAATGCCTGGGCAGCCATGTTGAGTGAAAGCGATAGGAGGAGTCCTCGCGAATGGATGTATCTCCAACTTACTTCAAGTGTCAAGAGTGGGGAATAGGACCGGCTAAGAGCGGGGATGGATTCGGCTGTCGGCAATTGAGCCAAACCCCTCTTCAGTCTTCTGAAGCAATTAATGTTTCCTGAGTCCTGACTGTAACTCGGAGTAATCATCTCGTAGAACAATCAGGGAATATCCAGACATGACTGCCATAAATCACGTGGTAGGTGGGCAAGGACGTCAGCTTGCTTCCTTCCTAGGTCAGTATGTTCCATTCTCCAAGAGTCCGTGAAGGAAAAGTATTGGCAGTACTTCGTAGCGAGAAGCGAGAAATCTTGATGATCCTTTGTCTTGATAACGAGTATACAGTGGGGGGTCATAAGTAATTAACACGCAAAAAGACGCTAAGCCTTATTAGGGGACGCTAGTTTCACCGCCTATAATACTGCCGGGCAAAACAACGCGAACGCGCTCGGCTTCAAATAGAATTCAATAGATGAGGGGGTCTTGCAGAATCTTTCTAATACGATGCCTCATCGTGTGCAAGCGATTATAAATGCGGATGGTTGGTATACTAAATATCAAGCGATTTGAATTTCGGGAGGTCTAACTAGTGGATTTAGTACTAAATAGGAAGCGGTGAAACTAGCGTCCCCTTAGCGTCTTTTTGCGTGTTAATTACTTATGGCCCCCCACTGTACCAGTCAATACCTATTATTGTTATTGTTATATTGGAACATTGTTCTTGCTTCAAAAAAAATCCTAGAATGTTGCGTCATGAGAGAGCCCATCTCTAGTCACCAAATGCTTACCAGTCTCAACCAACATAGGTAAGGGAGCAGCATCTTCCACTTTCCGGATGAAATTTGATCTTGAAGAACAAGCACTTCTCGGGAGATTGGCAATAGTCACGAAGAATGGCGGGGTTCTCTTGGCGCCTGCGGGTTAGCGAGGACCGGGGTGCAAGTCACTAACTGTGTTGGGACTGGCCTCGTTCAGCTGCAGGAACCTTGGAACGTTTCGCCTTCCAGAAGTCGGGTCGCATTTCTGCAGTCCAGACTCCAGTCAGTACCTCTTCCTGTCTCAACCTAACCGTCGGACTCATTTCTCTTATTTCTCTCCTTTGATGATCATGAATTCCTAAGACAAAATCTGTGGGTATGCTGTATGTACCCTAGGTGGAATCATGGATTCAAGCTCCGATGTCGCAGCGCCTACCGGTCCCATCCGAACTCATTCTCGCAGTAAAACCTCGGGTTCTATAGCAAAAAGAGCCTGTGACCAATGCAAATTTCGAAAGATAAAGGCATTTCTACTTTGATTTTCCAGTATCATGATGACGTTTCCTTTTTGCTGATATGCGTAGCAACTTCCAGTGCAGTCTGTCGCAGCCATGCCAAGCATGTGTCTCGATGGGGTTTGAATGCACGTTCTTCCAGCCCCAAAAGAAACGGGGTCCCACTGGACAGTGAGTGGAAGCAGAACTCACACAACCAGTATCTCTTTACTGATCAATCATCTCCGCATCAAGTCGGGTATCACAAATTCGTCAACAGCAAAATCAAGTATTGAGAAGAAGTCCCCAAGGCAGTCCAACTTCTCTTTCAGATGCCTATCCATATCAGGCGCCTCAACCAGGGGAGTCAGGGCAATCTGATACGATCCCGATTCCTGAACCAGACTGGACAGCACATGGAAATGTTGCTGTACCTGTCAATGGAAGAGGGCTTGCTCCGCCTCTGAACTCAGGTGCTATCCCGCCTGCGTGGGGCCTAGATGCTGCTCCAATAGACTCTCACAGTAGCAGTGCCATGAGCTGGAGTGAACGATCTGACGTGGAATACTGGTTGCCAGACAATCTGGACGCACAAATTCCCATCTTTGATTTTCCCGGAAACAACGTTTATCTGAAGCCTTCACTTCCGTCTATTATCCAGCCAGAGCCTGACGCTTCTGGGCTTGATGCTCATCCGATAGGGTCCCCTGGCATCTCTATATCGAGCGTGCAAGGCTTACAACCAGAAGCCGATACTCCAAGGACAATCTGGCCTCCTTCTGTTAATGAAGCCAATATGATCCCGTGGATTGACGTTTACTTCGACCGCTTGCATCCGACGTTACCAGTGCTTAATCGATCCTCGTTGTTCACAAGGATGTTAGCCCACGAACACCGAAAGAACCCTCAATTCGGATCTATGTTGCTATCCCTCTGCGCATTCTCCCTGACTCAACCAATTGAGATTAACGAGCGGCCAACCTCTTCTTCCCGAGCCAGCCAGGCAAGGATGATGATGCACGAAGCCACCAAAATGCGTAGCTGTTCTGATTTTGGGGAACATCCGACAATCGAGGCGATTCTGACTAGTTTCTTTCTCTTCGGCTGTCTCTTTGGCAGCAACCAACATAATGCGGCATGGCTTCGTTTGCGGGAGGCCCTGGATCTCGCAGCAACTCTCGGGTTGAATAATTCCGATTCATATCACGATCTTCCCAGCGAGGAGAAAGGCCAAAGACTACGAACCTATCTTGTCCTATCAATAACAGAAAGGTACGCGGACTGTGGGCATTGCCAGACCTAGTTGCCAAGCTGACTGACGTGGATCAATAGAGCTTATGCTCTCCAACGTCGACATCCGATAACATTTTGGGGAAGACCCGGGTTTAGTATGCGCCCCGTGCATGATTTCATTCACAGTGCGACGCACAGTCTTGTTTCGGGGATCATACTCCACAACGAAAAGGACGCCGAGGGAATGATGGGATTAGCTCGGCTTACGGAATTGTTTGACGCGATCGACGAGGACGTCATTGACTGCTGGAATCGGCAATGCAACGTCCAGAATAGCTATTGTCAGAAGCTTACTGAACAGAAGGCGATCACGATCCATGAAAACCTAAATCGTGTCAGTGAATCCGAGAGATACAGGGGTTATGACTGGTTTGAGCGCAACAAGTCAGCTTCTGCCCCCGAGCAGCCGGGAGTTCCAGCCATGTTTATGCGAGAAACACAATGTGCGGATGTTTTTATTACCCAGAAATGGCTCCAAAACCGTGTTTGGCTACTATGTTCTACGCATGGGTTGCTGAGGGCACAATCGGATCGGCCAGAGCTTACTTTCAGTTACGCCGTTGCAATCGCAGAGTCAACGCTGAAAATTTGCCGATCGTTACGCCTTAGCTCCATGGAAGCCCATGGAATCGGGCTGGTGAGTTGATCACACTGTGCTTGCTGCTCAAAATTCAGTGCTTACTCGGATAGGTCGAGAAACTCTATGATATTGCCGCAAGCGCGATAAACGTGCTCTATAACGTTAACGCGTCTCTTGGTAACCATTACGCTATGGCATCTTCCACTGAGGCGATAACAGGAGCCGGCACTCCACATCCTTCAGGCGTTCCAGAAGCAACGCAAGTCACGACAGCGACTGTTCCGGCTCTGCATTCGCTATCTGAAGACTACTTGCTGCTATTGAACAGCCTTCGGGGTGGAAACCATCCTTACCTAGAAAAGTATAAGGCCCAGCTGAATTCATTGCATGGTCTTGGGAATCAATGTACTAGCTGGGGTCCGCGATAGGTTCCAATGTACTCGATTGAGATGGCACTCGATCACTATTGTGATTTATCGAGCCATCTGCCTTCTTCCTCTTGATTCCTAGTGAGGTTATCCATGGTAATCTCAATCAAGGATAACCATTGTAAGTCAAAAGGCTTGCCTACAGGGCGTCACATGAAGTCTTTGCCATAGGGCAACTCCTACGAGTACAGCTATTTTAGCCCAGTATTTTAGACATTGATCTGTCCAGACAGCCTGGATTGGTGCGGTAAAGGCATAAGACCAAAGGCAAGTCTTCCATTGCGGTGCAATACAACAGACCAAGGTCGGATAAAGGTCACTCTCAGTGATTAACTAACGTGTCTATTTTGTATATATTACAGAAAGATAACAACCCAAGAGATCCTTACATTGTTAAACTATATATAGAGCTATGAACTATGAAACCTTTCGCTGAGATCCCATGGAGAAGTGGAGTTGATTCTTTCCAGCGCTTAGTCCTAGCTGGTCGCTGTAACGCTTATCCAAGCATTCAAGCCTTCAATGCCACCTCAAAGGGATCCACGGTCGTCTTAGCCTCAGTGGTTGTCTGATAATTACGCCACTTCCACATGGGAATTTTGGCATCATACATCTCATCGATCTCCGCGAACGTACGACCACGGGTCTCGGGCATGAAAAAGTATGCAAACACGATGACACCAGCCATGCAGCCGGCAAATACGAGATAAGTCTTGGATCCTAGGTTTGCTGCATCGGCCGATGTCAGCTGGGGAACCGCGAGCGTGGTGATCACCGCCGTAGTCTGAGCACAAGCGATGGTATACGCCATGGTGTGGTTGCGAAGCTTGGGAGTCGCGACCTCCGCAGGCATCAGGTTGGACAGCGAGTAGAAAGAGGAGGCCCAGAAGAAGTTGAAAACGAAAGACAACGCGGCAATTCCCATGGTGAACTGCTGATTTGTGGTGTTGAATGCCAGACCACCTGCGATGGCATCGATGACGAACAGGATGGTCATTCCCGTCAATGCTGTCGGTCTGCGGCCGGCGCGATCGATAACCAGCGGGGCGGCGATCGTACCCGCAAGAGTACAGCAGGATGCAATGACCGTCAGGGTGAATGCATTTCCCACGCCGATCTCGGTAAGGAAGACGGTAGCGTACGTCGTGGAAAGAATGATACCGGAGACTTGGTTGAGGGAGTAGAACGACCCGGCGGTCAACGTCCGCTTGAGGTTCTGCCTGTTGAAAATATCCCAGAACCGCACGTTCGCGCTGAGTTCACGTTCGTTTTCCTCGCACATCCTCATGACCTGCAGCTCATGCTCGACCTCGGCGTCGCTAAAGCCGCGGAGTTTCCTCAAGTTGGCGCGAGCTTGCTCCATCCTTTGCTTACCAACCAGCCACTGAGGGCTTTCAGGGAGAGGTAAAGTCAACACCAAGAGAATGACCGGCAAGGCACATTGAACGGCCAGTGGAATCATGTATGACTTCGAGCCGCCCAGCTTTTCGGTCCCGAAGACGATTATGGTGCCCACGACACCAGCGACCAAGGACAAGATGTTGATCGAGGTCACGCTTCTCCCTCTCATCGAGGCAGGGACCACCTCGGACATGTACAGGGGAGCCGTAGCATTCGCAACACCCATGGCAATTGCGTTCACGAAACGCCCAGCCACGAAAGCTCCCATGTTAGGAGCAAAAACCTGGATAAGTCCACCGGCCACCGAAACAACGTACGATGCAATCAACGGCCATTTCCGGCCAAGACGGAAATTCAATGGTGATGCCAGGAGTCCACCAAGGATCGAACCGACGAGAGGGACAGAAAATAGCAGGTTTTGGTTGCGAGCGGTAAAGACATATCTGCCTGTGACGGGGTTGGGACCTTGGTATTTATCCACCTGAAACGGGTCAGCAGACTGCTTCTAACGTACAATGAACAGGCTAGCTCAATTGAGACTCACAAAAGGCTCCAATGCTGCCACTGGCGAAATAATCTTGTCGTCGAAGCCGAAAATGAACGAAGCGGCACCAAAAGCAGAACAAGCCAGGAGCAAGAAGGCATTGACTGCCTTTCCTTGTGCTGGAATTGATGGAAGATCCACATGCTGGAAGTCTGCAGACTTGCAATTGTCTATGGCAGACTCACTCTTCTCGTCGGAAGTATAGGTCATCGTGAAAGATGTGGAGAACTGCTGGCGGAAAAGCGTTCACAATCTGGGGTACGATGAGAAACGTCTCCCATGGTGATGTGTGGATTCACGTCTGGATTTATACAACTTTTCCAGAGAACATTCCGGGGAAATCAAATCCCTGTGGCATTGTGACGGGGCGTACAAAAGGAGCTGTCAAGGAAAGGATGAGGAGTAGAAGTGGAGTCTGGGGGTTTCTTCAATGTTGAGAATCCTTGAGATTCCCCAGAAATCTCCAGATCCATCGACGGCGGTCAGGAACACGTGCCAGTTTCCCCGGCGATCCCCCGAGCTTCCGCCTTCCTTTTGCTTCCTGCACTGCAATTGCTTCGGATTCCTCCGAACAATTTCCACCCTCGTTTTTGTTAGGTTCAGATATCTGATCATATCTATCCATGATTCCATGTGGCTTCTGCGATTACCACCAATACCACCCGGGGTTTCGCCGAAGATGTAGTGCCCAGCATGTGCACGCCTGCCTGCGTGACCTTGGATCCGGAGATGGTTCCAACCTCAACATCTATCAAGGGTAGTGTTTTATTAGAGCACCGTTAACTACTAATGTCTGATTCCTGATCCTTAAAACTACTCGCAACCGTGTTGTGACCTCCTGGCTTACCCAGTTTGGCTGGCAGGTTGTGTATGAGGCATTCTCTCTTTCGCCATGTCTGTCCTTACCACAACATCCAAACAAGCGGAGCTCCTTGCCATTCATGAAATCCAGCCGTCAGCTCTACATGATGCAATCAGGTTCGCAGCGGATGATAGCGTTGAGAAGCAGTCTTCCGCTTCTCTGAATACACCGCAATGGCAACCCTCATTCCATCTCCGAGCCCCTCACGGGTGGCTGAACGATCCTTGTGGTCTGGGATATGACCCTTCGACCGGATTGTATCATGTAGCCTTCCAATGGAATCCGAAGGGCAATGACTGGGGAAACATATCGTGGGGACACTCTACTTCCTCCGATCTGGTCTCCTGGAAGACGTCACCCGATCCATGCTTGACTCCCTCGGCCGTGTACGACCAGTGTGGTATCTTTACTGGCTGTCTACGGGCCACCGATATTCACGGGAATCTCGGGTCGCTCACCTACATATATACCTCGGTGGCACATCTTCCCATCCATTACACGCTTCCATATGTTGCCGGATGCGAATCCCTCAGCTTAGCGGTCTCGCACGACGGCGGGGTGACTTGGGAGCGCCAAAGTTGCAATCCAATTCTCCCCGGCTCCCCTTCGAATGTGAATGTGACCGGCTGGAGAGACCCTTATATTGGTACTTGGCCCGCGATACAGAATGAGCCAAGCACGCCATCCTCGGATCTCTATGGCTTCCTCTCCGGTGGCATCGTTGGCGAAACCCCAACAGTATTCGTCTATACCGTCAACCATGAAGATCTCCGGGAGTGGAAGTATGTTGGCCATTTGGCAGATGTTGGATTGAACTTCTCGCCATCTAGGTGGTCCGGTGATTTCGGTGTCAACTGGGAAGTTGCGAATCTGATGAGCCTGACCGATGACGAGGGCGTCTCGCGAGACTTCGTCGTCATGGGAACGGAAGGGTGTCTCAAATTCGACGAGGTCGTCCCAGGTGGAAATCGAATGAAGGCACTGGAAAAGAGAACCAAACGACAACAGCTGTGGATGTCCATGAAGCTCAACTCTGCGAGCGAAAGGCACGACCCATCAGGACCACTTGCCGAGTATTCGTTTGCCGGCGTGTTCGACCATGGATGCTACTATGCTGCCAATTCCTTCTATGATCCGAAGACAGCTCAACATATTGTTTATGGCTGGATCACGGAAGAGGACCTGCCTGATGGCCTCCGCCATCGCCAAGGCTGGAGCGGGCTGATCTCTCTGCCACGAGCGGTCAAGTTGGTGACTTTGCACAATGTCTCGAGAGCTCGTCATTCAGAGCTCAAATCAATTACTTCGATTGAGACAGAGGCCAATGCACAAGGAACATACACTCTTCGAACCTTTGGAGTTCAGCCTGACGAGAGACTCAAGAAGCTCCGAACCAAGGCACGCAGCACTGAATTGAAAGATTTGGAATTGTACCATCTCCCTCTCCAGGATGGTTTGCCCTTGGAGACCTCAAAATGGGAGGTGGAAGCCGAGTTCGCTATTAAACCCCACTGTACCCGCATTGGTTTCGAAGTTGCACACTCCGTGGGTAAGTGATCGAATCATTCTCGAGCTTGATCACATGCATATCTTGATGGGAGCGTATCGCTAACATACTTTTTCTCTCTGATGCAGACTTCAGTAGCCGTACCATTCTTTCCTGGGAGTCGTTGAGTGAAACATTCACCGTAGAACGACCACAGATTCACGAACCTGGCATCAACCATGGGCTTGAGACTGCTCCACACACCTTGTTCACATTCTCCAACGAGCAAGGGGAAGAACAGGAAGAAACACTCCGAATTCGAGCCATTCTCGATATGAGCGTGCTGGAAGTTTTCGTGAACGAGCGAACAGCTATTTCAACCCGAATCTATTCCGCTGAAGATCGTTGTTTCGGGTTGAGATTCCTTGCTCAGACTGATGAAAGTTGCACGGGAACGTCAAATGCTCCTGCCGCTGTGCTGTTGCGAGCGAACGTTTGGGATGGACTCGAGGCATAGAGGGTTTTCGTTCTGGCGTTAAAACGGGTTTGTAGTTTTGGCTGATCGAATCATGGCTAGAAGGTTCAAAGATAGGTTTCTCTTCGGGAAATAGACTCGTCGCAATTTATTAGAATTAAATATTATATTATTTTATCTTATGTTGAGCATGTAATCATGGCGTCGACGAATACTTTCCTTGTCAAGACAGGTGTAGAAGAAGAAAAAATCAAGCCATAAGCCCGGCACTCATCCAACAGAAGAAGAATTCCCATAAAGAATCATGCGTTAAGCTCGGTATTGCCCGCCAGCCGAATACACCCGGATATATGCATGGGTATCAATCAATCAAATCATGTGGGGGACATTCAAAAACATGGACAATGGCAAAACGCTTTCTTCCTCAATCCAGCAATGCGATATTATACAGACAGAAAGAAAGATGAACCGAGCGGCGACTACTTTGTCCAGCGCAACTTCCAAAACTTCCAGCCCTCGAATGAAATCTTGCCATCTCGCAAATATATACGCCAGAAATACACAGGAACGCCCGCAACGATGAATGCCACCACGATCAAAGTCTGTAGAGGCTCGGCAATAACTGCGCGACTGAGAAGGAAGAGACTGACGCAGCAGAAGATAATAGGGGTGGAGATCCAGGTCTTGTAGGGCCGTTCCAGGTGCGGTTCGCGAATCCGCAGAACGATCAAACCAAGGACTGTAAGGAAGTAGAAGGTATAGCCTGCGACTCCGTAGAAGGTGACGAGGGTACCGAACTCACCGACGACGATATACCCAACGGTGAGCACGCAGTTGAACGCAATGGCATTCACGGGGGTGTATCCGAGCCCGGCATCGTCGCCGAACAAACGGGCGATTAACTTGCGGGCCCAAGAACGGTGCCGTAATCGACCACCGCCCGGAGCATTTGCGGAGCGGGCAAATCCGAGGTTACCAAAAAGTGCAGGGAGGTAGCCTTCTTTGCCTGCGACGTAGACGAGTCTGCCGCTGGTGAAGGTGGTCGCGTTCAGTGCTCCGAAGCAGCTGGCGGAGACGACCAGGGCTAGGACCAGCGCGCCTCCTGGGCCGAACACCTTGCCGCCGAACTGCACGGCGACGGTATTTGTCGCTTCGATGGTTGCATAAGGCAGGACTAGGAAATAAGAGATGTTCGCGAGGATATAACAGAGGATGACTAAAGGCATGGCAGTGTGAATCACCCGTGGGAGATCGCGATTCGGGTTCTTGAATTCGCCGGTTACATAGTTTGTCTGTGAATGGTCAGCAATCTGGCGATAAGAGCTTCGTTGCTTGCAAAAGACCACATACATTATCCCAGCCATCAAACGCCCAAAGACCAGCATACAATGCGACAGCCCAAGTCGATACGTCAGTACTCGTACCCTCGAACCACCCTTGTGTCTTCCACTCTTGGTTTGCAGTGCCCTTCGAGGAGAGCCCCGTAACAGCCACAACAATGCCAGTGACCGTGACTCCGAGTAAAGCAATAAACTTGAAGAACATGAAAATATCACCTATGCGAGTGGCGACTTTGGTTGATATGCAATTCAGGAATGTGACCACAACCAGCCCGGCGAAGGCAACTCCTTTGTTGATCCAAGGACTGACCGACTCAACGTCTGCGCCGACAATCGCGCGAACAACGTATTCCCCGAAAATGATCGCGATAATCGCTGCGGATCCAGGTTTGAGCACGAGGACAGCACACCACGTGAAAAGGAAACCCATCATCTCTCCGAAGATCTTTGAAAGATATACCTGGGCGCCACCGTTGAGTGGAATAGCCCCTCCCAGCTCTGCGTAGCTGGCGGCTCCCGTCCATGCCAGCAGACCTGCAACGACCCAGATAATAAGCGATGCCCCAGGCGACCCGGCATTTGCGTTGACCTGGCTTGGGGATGAGAAAATCCCGGACCCAATGATTAAACCAACAATGAGCGACAGCCCATTCAGATATGTCAAGGTCTTATTCCGTTCCAAGGACCCATCGCCAATCCCCCCGTGTCGGTCAAGTGAATGTATCGATGGAGCTCCCAGTGGAGCATAGCCACCTGCGGTTTGCGATAGCGGGAAGAGGTTCCTTCCGAAATCAAAGGCTGACGATATCGAATAGGACCGAGTGGACCGAGGGCGTCCTCCTTCCTCGATATTTAAGTGTGCGCTTGTAAGGGGATCTTGGTCATCAAGCGAGAGCTTGCGCGAAGACGAAGTGCCGGAGGGAGACGAGGATCGTGATGATCTGCCCGCTGACTCGGGCGACGACGAAGCGAGGGACGCAAGCTCTAGGGAATCGCGAGGCGCATTACTGCCAGGTCTGTTCTCTTGTGAGAAAACGATATGAGACATTGTGTTGAGAAGAAAGAGAGTCGGGACTCCGTCAATAGAGAAGGTCAACAATCAATGACGACGGGAGTCTCCATGCCCGCCAGCGCGGAGGCGGTATTTTGGAAGAAGAAGAAGAAGAAGAAGGATTCCGCCGACGCAATTGAAAGCAAGGAATCCTTCCAGAATTCTAGTATCTCGACTGGTAACACACAAATCCTCCAAATGATTATCCCAATTCAGACAAGGGGAGAGGGGAAAGATGCCCGTGATCGTCAACCCAAGCAAAGGGGCGCTTCTCGTTGTCGATCCAATCGGGTCTAGCGCCCCTCTCCGCTGGATGTGGCCGAAGAAAAGCGACTAGACCAGTTGAATCAAACTTGTGCTCTGACTGGCTGAGCCTACTCACCGCCAGAAATTAGTCTGCGGGGCATTATTACCGGGCGGTAAGCAAGTTGATGCTTTTGATATGACGGCCCATCTGCCCAGTGTGCTGCATGCTATATTCAATTGAATCTTTACATTGGGCTGTTCTAGGCCTGTCACGCCATCCATGAAGCCTCGAATCCCTGGTGCAGGCTTGCCATTGTTCAATTATTCAATCCAAGCCTGTGGGAAGTCTTTATCACGCACGTCCTTCCGCCATGCTTCTTCGTGCGCATCTTCGCCGCCAAAACAGCGTCTGTGGCTGCGACTAACCGTCGTCACTGCAACAGCAGCAGCAATTGGAGCTTACGTCAGGTCACAACAGAACTCCGAAAACTCTACCTTGAGTCCAGCCAGATTCACAAAGTATGATCTTGTCTCTAGAGAACCGGTTTCTTCAACCTGCAGCATCTTCACTCTTCGTCCTTCCAAGCCGGGTGATAACCTTGAAGTTTACGACAAGGCATGGCAAACAGGGGTGTGGAGTGTTATGTTCAAGCAGCCTCAGCTACAGATTGGGAGGGACTATACGCCTCTTCCCCCGACTACTCCGGATTTGGAAGATGACGACTCCCTACGGTTTCTAATTCGCAAAGATCCCTTTGGTGAGGTTTCACGATACTTGCATGGACTCAAACTCGGTACCCAGATCGAAATGCGAGGGCCCAAGATTGAATGCGAAATTCCTTCGCATACAAAAGAAATCCTTTTCATCGCCGGAGGTACGGGAATCGCTCCGGCTTTGCAGGCGGGGCATACCCTTCTAAGTCGTACAACCAACATGAATAAACCACGGATACATATACTTTGGGCGAGCAGGAAAAGAGAGGATTGTCTGGGTGGCTTGAATGATAGCAAACCGGAGGTGCCTCGGAGGTTTTGGTTCTCTGGCTTCTTCGGGTCATCGAAAGACGCGGTTTCTCCTCCAGAAACAGCTCAAGAGAACCGTGATGCTTCTTTCATTGTACATGAACTCGAAGCTCTCAAGTCCCAATACCCTGGACAGATAACCGTTGACTATTTTGTTGACGAAGAAAGTTCATTTGTTGGAAAGAAGTCGATCTTAGGCTTCACCGAGTCCTCTCGTTCTTTGGACAGCCAAGATAAAACCAAATTGATTATGATCTCTGGACCAGAAGGTTTTATCAATTATATGGCAGGACCAAAAGTCTGGGCGGAAGGAATGGAACTCCAGGGTCCGCTCCAAGGAATCATTAGGGAACTCAACCTAAAGGGATGGACGGTTTGGAAGCTTTGACAGCAGCTTAAACTGTTCCAGTCCGTGTACGATACAATTTTCTTCGTGTGCATTATACCTCAGCATATATAAACAATAACGCTTTGCAATGATATTCTAATCCATGGGAATCCTTCTAGGAGTCGCGGGACTCCGAACAGTGTTGAACTTTCTTTCCTAAGTGTCCGCCAGCATAATCCTCACGGTGCGGAGTCCGTACGGCGTAGGGGGAGTACGGAATAGAAATCTCCCATTCACTCCATGAATGATGAATTCGCTACGTAAGACGGCGAGTTGCGCAAGCAAATTTCTACTGGTGAACTCCTCTCGAATGCCCTGTGTCAGAAGTGATTGGAGTTGGAAAGGACATAAAGTGTCTCGTGCTGTAATGGAGTTCTCGCTGGGAGAACCCAAAAAGAAAAATAAGTGAAAGTCCTCCGATCACGGAGTGGGCTTGGCGCGTTTGGCGCGTTTGCCATCCGCACTTCCCCAGGAAATTAAAATGCAAGCGTTTTCATTTGCCAGAACATCTTCGTAGGTCTCTCGTCGCCCTCGAATTTCCCCGTTGGAGTCATTGACTGCTCCTACGGCTGGCAAAATGACTGTAAGCACCATCTGCTCTTTGAATCATTCCAATGAGTATTGGAGAAGTTTATTAACATGTCATAGTCTAGACTATTGCCATCCGGCAGCTCTAGCAGGCGCTGGGCGCTCTTGCGCTGCTCGGTGCCGACTATTCTGCAGCGCCGGGCTTTCTCCTCGTCGAGATTTTACCTTCAAGAGGTCTTCCACTCCCAGCTGGAAGATCCAGCTTCGGCTGCGATCTTTTCGGCTCTTCAGTCGTCTAAAGGCGCCCCTCAGACCCTCACCGAGAAAATCGTGCAGAAGTACTCCGTCGGCCTCGCCCAGGACAAGTTCGTCAAGTCCGGCGACTATGTCACAATCTCCCCCCACCGCTGCATGACCCATGACAATTCGTGGCCTGTGGCCCTGAAGTTCATGTCCATTGGCGCTTCGAAACTCCATGACCCCAACCAGATTGTCATGACACTCGACCACGATGTTCAAAACAAGACGGAGAAGAACCTTCAGAAGTATAAGCAAATCGAAGAGTTCGCCAAGCTCCATGGCGTCGAGTTCTATCCTGCCGGTCGAGGTATCGGACATCAGATCATGGTTGAGGAAGGTTTTGCCTGGCCCGGTACTCTCGTCGTTGCGTCGGATAGCCACAGCAACATGTATGGTGGTGTTGGTTGCTTGGGTACTCCCATTGTGCGTACCGATGGAGCCAGTATTTGGGCAACGGGTAAGACCTGGTGGCAAATCCCTCCCATTGCGAAGGTTACCTTTACTGGTGTCCTCCCCCCTGGTGTGACTGGAAAGGATGTCATCGTCGCTCTTTGCGGTCTTTTCGACAAGGACGACGTCCTGAACCATGCGATTGAGTTCACAGGTTCGGAAGAGACCATGCGGAGTCTGTCAGTTGATGATCGTTTGACCATTGCCAACATGACCACCGAATGGGGTGCCCTTTCCGGATTGTTCCCGATCGATAATGTGTTGAAGGGATGGCTCAAGGGCAAGGCGACCACCGCTGCAATGGGTCTCGCCGATGGTCCCTTCAAGACTTTGGCTCCTCAGCGCTTTAGCCACCCGCTTTTGGAGCAGTTGTTCGCGAATCCTCTGACTGCTGACAAGGGAGCCAAATATGCGAAAGAGCTTTTCCTGGATCTCTCCACTCTCTCCCCATATGTCTCTGGACCCAACTCCGTCAAGGTGGCCACGGCTCTTAATGATCTAGAGAAACTGGACATTCCAGTCAACAAGGCTTATCTTGTCTCTTGCACAAACTCGAGAGCTTCCGATATTGCTGCCGCTGCCAGAGTCTTCAAGGAAGCCGCAGAGAAGAACGGCGGGCAGATCCCCAAGATTGCTGATGGTGTCAAGTTCTACATCGCAGCTGCCTCTATTCCTGAGCAGCTGGCTGCTGAAGGCGCTGGTGACTGGCAAGCTTTGTTGGAGGCCGGTGCTACACCTTTGCCTGCTGGGTGCGGCCCCTGTATCGGGCTCGGAGCCGGCTTGCTTGAACCTGGTGAGGTCGGTATCAGTGCGTCTAACCGCAACTTCAAGGGTCGCATGGGTAGCACGGACGCAAAGGCTTATCTCGCTAGCCCTGAAGTTGTCGCCGCCAGTGCCCTGAACGGCAAGATCAGCGGACCTGGCTGGTACGAAACGCCCGAAGGTTGGTCTGGTGTTGTGCGAGGTGAGGGTGACGGTATCCGCGAGGAAGACCGCATGCTTACTGCGGAGGAAGCTCTGGAGAAAGTCATCGGTCAACTTGACGATATTGTTGCTGATGCTGAGAAGCGATTCGCTCCCGAGGAAGCCTCCGCCGAAGAGGAAACTGATGGAGCTTCTACGGAGGTGTACCCTGGATTCCCTGAGCGCGTGTCCGGCGAGATTGTTTTCTGTGATGCTGACAACATCAACACCGACGGCATCTACCCCGGAAAGTACACCTACCAGGACAACGTGCCCGTTGAAATCATGGCCGAAGTCTGCATGTCCAACTATGACCCACAATTCTCCACCATCGCCAAACAGGGCGATATTCTGGTTTCCGGATTCAACTTCGGCTGCGGTAGCTCCAGAGAACAGGCTGCTACCGCCATCCTTGCCAAGAAAATCCCTCTCGTCGTTGCTGGCAGCTTTGGAAACATCTTCTCCCGCAACAGCATCAACAACGCCTTGATGGGCCTCGAAGTCCCTCGCTTGATCAGCCGTCTCAGAGAAACCTTCGGAGCAGAGGCGGCAGGTGCTCAGGGTAAACTTCTTACCCGTCGGACTGGCTGGACCTTGACTTGGGATGTTCGCAGAAGCCGCATTGAGATCCAGGAAGGCGAGAACGGCCCCAAGTGGACTCACAACGTCGGAGAGCTTCCACCCAATGTGCAAGAGATTATTGCCAAGGGTGGCCTGGAGAAGTGGGTGAAGAATGCGATCGGAGCATGAGCCTCGACGATCAGGAGTACCAATCACTACGATGGAACTCTGAGGGCTCACTAGGATTTTGGCGTTTACATTTATACCCGGATTTTCCGCAACCTTCAAAGCCATCTATCTGTATTGTATTGCGAGTTGGATGCTGTTTTCTTCAGGTAGAAAAAGGACTTGCGGGGTGTCGACTGTAGTTGGAACGAATGGGACGACCTTGTATATATAAAATAGCGATTATCTTGATCTAGAATCAGTATTTACGCGATCATGTACTATGTATGGGAGGCGAATATTTTCAAAAGGGAACAAAAACACCTGACTGCGTGTGTCTTACCCCTGCAGTTTCTTCTCGCGGGAGGAGAGTGCAGTGGTGTCTAACATAGCGGGCAGCATCTCCTAGTCCTTGGGTGTATCCCACCACAGATTTTTTTTTTTTTTTTTTTTTTTTTTGCGGAGTTCGAAGTGCGAAGCAACATAAAGAGAAACTCTTGAAAACAGAAAATCATTGCTGATTGGCTCCTGAGATGTTAAAATCATATGACTTGCTAGCTGTTTTTGGCTAGCAGTCGGATTAGCCCTAATTAGGAAAGGATTCTGCAACGCCGCTCCAGGCGTTGCAGGCCTTATTGTTCAGGCCGCAACATTAACCCGGTGGTCGTACTTGGGGATCTTATTAGAGCACCACAGGGTAGTTTATCTTTTCCAATCAGTAGTTGGAGGGTTGGAACATGATCACTATGAGCCAGTCAGCGCAGTGCCTTTTTGAATCCTGGAGCTTTCCTTTCCATTTCATTTGATCCCTGGTTGTTTCTGACTCCTCGGTGCATTGTCTAGGACCTGGTCTCTTTCTCCCGAATCGTGTCGCTATTCTTATTGGTGCCATGATCAAGCATTGGAATTGAGTTGTGATTCACTAACAACTAGGTATCGACTCAGTATGCATCCAGGGCCACAAGCCATAATTCAGCAGTGCAGTGGCAGTGCTACTCGACCATCCCTGCTCAATCCAGTCCAACAATGAACAGCAGTGTGCGACTAATGCACTCAGCCCGCCTCCGAGAACTAGAACTCCAGCTGAACCTCGCTACAGGCCATGCGAGTGATGATCCTCCAGCCTTTGAAACTCCAGGAACCAGCTCCTCCCCCCGCCCGCTTCGCAGCAGCCTGGCTGGGGGCAGCGGCTGCCTCTCGTGATCAGCTAGCATTTTTGCGTTCTACTATGCGCTCCCGCATTATTCCTCTCTTCTCAAATTTCTCCGTTATTCTACTAATCCAACTTCTTCAGGCAAGCTGCACCTGATGGTTCACTTGAATCTTATTGACCAGAAGCCACCCTAGTCAACGGCTTCATGCCGTGGGATCCAGGAATCCCCCGCAATCATCGCTAGCCCTTGGAACCTTGCAACGGCGACCAGCAATGGATCCTATTACTGCGATCGGCCTCATCTCCGGCGGCCTTCAAATCACTCAGGTTATCGGTCAGACGATCGCGGGATTAGCATCATTGCGCGGGAAATACAATAATGCAGATCTCACAATCCGGTCACTGATAGGCGAGCTTAGTATAATCAAGGCTGCCATCGCACAGCTTGACGATTGGGCCAAATACAGCTCGCGCGACTTTCCGGAACATAAAGAATACAATGAGGGGTTGACTGTAGCACTGGACGGGTGTCGAGCGGTCATGGAGATTCTCTCCGAGGAAGTTGCAACCCTCACTCGAAGTGCAGCAAACGAAGATGTCTCTGTCGGGTTTAGAACTCGAGTGAGGGTAGTCTGGAACGAGGATGTGATGCGGGCACATCATGAAAGACTTCAGGCGCAGGTCCTCGCTCTACAGTTGCTGCTGCATGCATGCCAATGGTGAAGTTCACACGGATTCTATTCCATGAGAGGCAGAGGCGCTAACTGGTGACAGTCGATCGTCATCTGAGCAGGTAGAACTATTACGACGGGCAGAAAACCGTAGAATCATTCAAAAGGTGGCGAATGATACCGTGACTCTTCGGACATACAGCAGCTACGCGGCCTCTCGTGCGGATAGCTTCTCTTGCAGTAACCGTCAGTCCTCTGTTGGCGATACCGAATTCGATTTCGATAATGACGTCGTCACTTCACTTGCGTACCGACGAGTTCTTCAACATACACGTTCGAGATCGGACACGCAGTTCCCCTTGAGCAGTGATCAAAGTAAAGTTACCGATGAAGGGTATGCGAGTTGCGTTCCTGGGACAACAACACCTGGTGTGTCTATTTCAGCCAATCACTCTCCTCGTGCAAGTCAAGGCTTGTTGTCTATTCGACCCCATGACACAATTATCCCGGAACAGGGCCGTAGCAAGAGTGTCTCGTTCAAGCCGGATTCTTCACAGGCTGGCCAGATAGTCGGCCGATGGCAATCGGACTCGATCTCATCCTCAAGAACCTCTCAATCTTCAGGATCAAAGCGTGACAGGTTCCGGTCAGTCTTTCGACGATTGAGTCAGGCTAACCTGACGGCCACATCTCCGCGAAGCTCTGCAAACAGCCCTAGCGTTTCGTCTATCAAAGGAAGACGGGGACGGGAAAGCGACTTCAATACCAGCATCGACCTCACAAGCCCCTACGGGATTTCAGCCCCACTTATTGTGAAGATAGCCCAGTCTGGCTCTCGGTTCGAGGTCGAGAGGCTCATAGAAAGCGGCCACGACATCGAAGCACGACATATCTATTCTCGCAGAAATGCCTTGCTGGTTGCTGCTCACTGCGGTAATGCGGAAATCGTGGACTTGCTCATTCACAACAATGCTAAGCTCAATGTTGCGGATCGGACGGGCTCTACAGCCCTCCATCTCACTGCTTCGCGTGGACATTGTGAGGTCCTGGATTTGCTTCTGGTTGAAGATCTGGATATCGAAGCAAAAACCTCGCATGGAAGGACCGCTCTCTGGGTTGCAGCGGATCAAGGTCAACTGGAGGCCACGCAATTGTTGATTGACAATCACGCCAAGGTAAATGCCAGAGCCGACAGTCAGATGACGGCTCTCCATGCAGCAGCAAAGCGGGGAGACGAGGAAATTGTTGAGCTGCTCCTTTCTCACGGTGCGGATATGGAAGCAAAAGATGGTCGATGATGACTGCATTTCATCACGCATGCAGCGATGGTCATCCGAATGTTATTGGTCTTCTCCTCAATCAGAAAGCAAATATTGAAGCACCCGGGTCTGACCGACGAACTCCACTTATCTGTGCTGCAGCCACAGGTAAATTAATGGTTGTTCAGCTGCTACTGAAGAGAAAAGCCTCGGCGCGCAGCACAGACGATGCTGGCATGACGGCGTTGCACTGGGCAACGTACAACGGCCATGTAGAAATTGTGGATCTCCTCGGCCAGAAGAAAGGCTCTTTATCAATGGTCAATATTGCCGGTCGAACTGCCCTGCATCTTGCGGTCATGAAATGTCAGTTTGCCGTGGTTGAACTACTCCTGCGAAGAGACGCATCTTTGGGCCCCCGATGTAAATCTGGTCTCACTCCGCTCCACTATGCTTGCATGGCGGATAGTACCCAAATCACTCGGCTGTTGCTCCTATCTGGGTCAGACATCGAAGTTCAAGCAGACAGCGACCAACGAAGACCAGTCCATATCGCCGCAGCTTGCGGTTCGATGGCGTTGCTTGACCTCCTTTGCGACAAAGGGGCCTCACTCGAGGCGCGTGACGCCATGGGAGACCGTGCCCTTTGTGCAGCCAGCCGCCATGGCCATGCCGCTGCGGTCCAAAAGCTCCTTGGGCGAGGGTCGCCGCTGCATCTGAGATTTGGCACCAGACGTCTCGAAGATTCGCCATTATGTTTAGCAGCCATGGGGGGGGCATCTGCCCGTGGTATCTCTTCTACTTCAGCACGGCGCATCTATTCTAAGGAAAGATGAGATGGGGTGGCCACCAATTCGCTATGCAGCATATCATGGACACCCCGAAGTCCTCAGGTTTCTATTAACGTACAGTTCTCCACTAGCTACTGGTGGTGCGGACTTGGGCCTGACAGTAGAGAAGATTGGATTCTCCCCGCATGCTAATATTTCCGAGGATCGCATAAGAGAGGTACAGAGCATTTTGAACCAGGCCCATCGACACTCGCACGCGACTAGTCGGAGTATGTCACCCCGGAACGTTGCTATCTCTGACTGGACTACTGCACCAAATGTCACATATGAAAACTCCCCTCAGCCTCCACAGCTGTCACCTTCTCAACTAACTAATCGGCTCGCATCTATGAGTGTCCGAGAGCTACCTGGTACTCTGGAACAAGGTCTTCCCAGTAGCAGATCGACGACTCCTGAAGGGATGCGCAGAGATGTAAGGAAGCATTCTGTCGCTTCCGGCGCCGATGCGCAGGGGACAAAGGAATGGACTTTGCCGCCAGTTGGTGAACGAGCGACAGTGTCCGTCAGGTCGGAGCATGGTGAGACTGCTTCCATGAGTCGACTAACCGATCGGCTGGAGAACTTTGTCGCAAATCCTCCGACGGCCTCAGAAGGGACCCAAGGCTCAGCGACACCCTTCGGTCATACCTCCCAGATGCCATTTCATACAACGCCTCTCTCTGGACCAGTCTCTCGGTCCATGAACGAACCTATTTTACCGCGGTCTGGCTTTGCTCCCGCCCCTGTTTCGAGCGTCGAGAGTCAGCTTGGAGGAGTGAGATTCATTCCAAAGCCACCAGTGACTCACCAGTATCAAATTTCGTTGCCGGCTGCATCCTTCGATGCTAGTTGCGAACAGCAAATCATGAATCTCGAGGGCGGGTATATGGGAACCGGACCGATTCCCTCGACCTATACCTACCCTCGAGGTAATGAAGGAGTCGACCACATCCATGAACTTGTGTCTCAAGAAATTCATGAACTGCATTCGGATTCGGCCTATGAATTACCTGCTTCATGAAAGGCAATTGTCGAGCACGCTTGAATTCGATATGCTGGAAAAGTTGGGAACATGATCGCTACGAAGGATGGGCGATTCTGATATGATTTCCCATATACCCCGTTCGACTTGTTTCGTTATCTGGGTAAAACTCTCTATATTTCATTAGGTTCTGAGAGGAGAACGCTTGGAAATCGGTACTCAAATAACTGTGATGGTTCAATTCTGTGTCGCCCTGGCATCTTGGCCCAAATAGTCTCTTTTTTGATGAATCGTTGCACCGCAACCCACTTCTATATTTTTACTTATTACCAGGGTGGAGATATTTTTAGAACCTCGAATCTACAAGACGATAAGGCGCTGCTTTGATTGTGATTATTCAACTATCAAGTTATGTGAGAACATCGATCCATCCAACGTTGGATGTTGGTAATTCGTGTTCTAAACTTAGCGACAGCCCCGACTAACTACCCCAGTCCCGTTATGACTGGAAAGGTGAAACATGCAGTGGTACGGGGCATAACATGTAGGACAGACAGGAGAACATGTTTCAAATGTACGAAGCAGGTAGGTAGCACCATGAGATGCAAACAAGTCAATATGTCAGACGGATTCGGACTCGGACTGGGACCCGAGACTGAACTCATGGATCGAGATGTCCCACGTGGGCATGGGGACGAGATCCTGGTCCTTGTTCGGTCCGCAGTGCCAAATGTATATTTTGCCAGGATGGGTCGGTTTCCGGAAGTAGAGAACGATGATCTTGATCGAGATATCTTCTTTGCACCTGGTTACAGTGCATTGGGACAGTTGTATACCTTGGAGACATTCTTTCGAAGACCTGATACTGAGGCTTTTGTGTTGATTGATCGTATTCTATCTGTACATACGGCAGCAAATGCTCAACTCTGATTGGTCGATACCTACATGAAGCGATCACCGCATCGAAGATGAAGCAACGACTTGCTTCTCGTCCAGATTTTCGGGCCACGATGAGGCGGTGTTCATGTTCATTATGACGGTGAACTAGACTGCGCAGCCACGGTTAAGGATCGGTCGCGCCCCGAAGCCCGTTCTGGCGCCCGAAAAATCTACGTCCCGATGATTCATCTTTCCACCTTGTATGTAATAATAATAATGCACGGTAAAAAGTAACACTCGAAGGATCAATTGAGCTGGGAAAGTTGCCATGGCTGCTTCGGCCCGTCCGAGGGATTTTTATGGTTCTGACAGACCAGAGTCAAAAGACATTAGTATTTGTTTGTAATGGAGGTTCGCATATCGCACAAATCTCGTATACAACGTATGTAGAAGATATCATTGGCTGGTTCTCATCTCGGGAAGAGTCATGTTGGTATCACGGGAACAGCTTGGCCAGTCACCATCACGTACATCCAAGAATAGTTCATCATCCCTGAAGACTTCCACGGCCGATTCTGTCCGACCAGAAAAGAAAAATCAAAATAAAACTGAAGATGATATCTAATCAAGTATGTTTCTACTGTACCGTCGCACAACGGGCCCTCATTCCGGCCCCAATCGCCCGCGCCTTGTTAATATTCACCAGCCCTACCCAAAAAAAAAAAAAAAAATAACTTCCTGGTACTAACCACGCGGCGCGGCGCGCAGATCATCCATATGTCGTGTATCGATGCATGCATGGAAAATCGGTTCCTGAGTCCCAAAAAAATGATGACGGCGCATCAGCTGGCAAGGCACATCGAGGAGCCAGACATACATTATTTATTTCATCAGGAGCATCAGCATCAGCATCGTCATTTCTTTCGGCAATAGGCGATATTACAGTAATACAGACACCGGCACTTAGAGTACATACTATGATACTACTGACTACATACATAGTAGTTCGATCAGTGGAGAAAAGAGGGTCTGAAACGCGGTGCTTTGGACTCTTGGAGGCTTAGCAAGTTGATCAGTCAGGTTGTTTTCTGTATGTATTTTTTTTACCCTCAGCCGTCACGAAATTACATCAGCATCGGTAATAGGCCCCTGACTAAGATGGATAGGTGAGATGGGCGCTTATTTTCGCATGATCCCTACGGAATGAATCGATCGAAACCGGCTTTGAGTTGATTCTCTTAGTTACTATACTAATTTGACTCGGTACTATTTCATTCAGCCACAATTCCCAGCTGGAGTAGTTAGTAACGTAACGCTAGAATTACCAGGCGCCGTTAGCGGACCAGCCGAGTATTACACCGAAATCTTACGAGATACACCTGAGCACATACTATGAACGCTGGTTGTACCTCGAATAACCGGACTAAGATGATGCTGATGATTCACAGTCATTCCTACCAAAAACATCATCCTAGGCAGCGCCCCGGTCCGCAGCACCTAAAAAAAAATAAAATAAAAAAAATATTTCCGGGCTGGATGGTTCCAGAAAGGGCGTTAGTCAATGGGCGCTGGTGGGTGCCTGGGCGTCGCAACGGTTACCGTTGTGTCATACTCGTGGTGTGTGAAGGCAGACATCTGGCACGTATATAAACAGTTCCTATTCCATTGAGTTTTGTTTTTGAGTTTTTTTCTTGACTTGACAGATTCATCAGATCCTGCCATTGATTCTCCGAGTTTTTCTCTATTTGTCTATCAGTCAGACGTTGAGCAATACCTCACCCTATAGTCTTGTACTCTACTATCAACTGTATCGTCCGCTGAACGACAACTGTTATCTGCACGGCAGCAAGCACCTGCGAATTGATTGACAAGAAGTTGATGGGCCGAGGAGGATACAACTGAGTGAATCCGGCATTGTCAGAAAAACGAAACAAATACTTCGAAGTCAACCACACAACCTATCGAGAGCTGTCTCCATTTATAAGTAAACGAGGACACAGCCCGCACTCGGAGCCGCGACCAGAAAGCGCAGCTCCTGCTTCTTTCCCATCTCTGACGAATCCCCCGTCAATGGGACGAGGAGGATACAACGGCCCCGGCAAGACCACAGAGCCCGCCCCTCCAGTATATTCATTCTCATCCGTCTATCCCCCAGTGGAGTTTCTATTAATGCAGGGCCGCGGCGGATACAACGACGTGCACGACGACGACGAGTGAACGATTAAAAGCGGGCTCGGAAGTGGCTTGCTCAGCAAATTGTCCTTTGGTTTTTTGGTACCTCGCACAGCGACCAATGGAGGGAAAGCGAAGAGGGAGTAGCGCAAGGCGGCCCCATGGCTGTAGCGGGACTCAGGAGAGCGATGGCAGCGTCGAGGTGATTTTCACGGCGTGGAGGACGGAGAAGAGGGCCCATGCCTCGAACTCGCATTCCGTTATGCAAGGAAATTCGTCGTGTGTTGGCGACATTCTTCTTGTTCGATGTGCACTTCATTTGCCGACGCAGAATCTAATACACGGAAACGAATTGTCAGCAACGCAGCAAAGACCGTCACATTCGACGTGGAAACATACTTCTCGAACACGACCCCCAAGACATCCTCCACGTCCCCGCTCTCACCTTTGCCGGTGATCTTTGCCAGGGCATCTGCGGCAAACCGCAAATGCTCGGCTGCTGTTACGATATCAACGTCTGTTTCGATACCATCATAGACATTGCGAGGCGTTTCGGGTGTATTGTTTTTAGAGATCTGGGTCAGGAAGTCATCGAGATGTTGCAAGCATCGCTGTAGATTAGAACTTTGTCGATGAGTGACTCCCAGCGAGTCCTCCCAATAGGAAATGTCATATTGTCCATTTTCATCTCCCTCAATCCCAAGTGGCGAAGCAATTTCTTCGAATGTCGTAACGAGACCCTTGAGAAATCCTTGAATATTTCCAGGATCTGCCCGTTCCTGAGGGGACACGCTCTGTGCCTCATGGCAGGATATCGCAAAGATACGATTCTCGGGCACAGCAGAGAATACACCGCGCACGGTCTCCATCAACGTGCGCGGGAGCCCTCCAGACTGATTCCGGTCTTCCATAGGTAGCTTGTCGCATTTATTGATTGCCACAATGAGACACTTTCCAGCTTGCGCACAGTCATTGACGGCATCAAGAACCTCCGGCTCCACAGACAGCCGGTAAGGTGCACCATCCGTGGCATCCTCGAGCGAGACCACCGCAACGACGACATCAGATTCTAGCGCTCTGGCTTTGGCGCGCCGGATTCCCTCCTTTTCAACCGCACCGATGACAACAGAAGTCCCGTCGGTCGAGCCACTAGGCTCCGATCGGATGCCAGCCATATCGCCGAGCTTGCAGTACCACCCGCCGAGATCGACCCCGACATCAACGATATCCCGAGTGGTGCCTTCTTCGGTGCTGACGATGGCCGCTTCCTTGCCCACAACTTGGTTCAGAAGCGAGCTTTTCCCCGCGTTCGGAGCTCCCAGCAAGGCAACCTTGATGCCATTACGTAGAAGCTCGCCCTTCGAGGCATTATGGATATGCAAATCGATCTGGCCCTGCAGAGCACGCACCTGCGACGCAACAGAAGCAATGAGTTCATCCGACGACTCGTCGAAGTGCTGGTCCTCCGAGAAATCGATCAAAGCCTCGAGTTCTCCACGCGCATACAGTAACTGCTGTCGCCAAAGTTCGTACCGCTTGGAAAGGGCATCGCTAGCGCCTCGAACAGCGAGGCGACGCTGCTGCTCCGTATCCGCCGACAGAGTATCGCCCAGTGCCTCGATCTGCGGTAGGTCGAGTCGGTCATTCATGAACGCGCGACGCGTGAATTCTCCGGGTTCTGCGTAACGAATCACGTTGTCCGGACTGCCGATGCGAGAGATTGCCGAGAGCACAGATTTCACGATGGCAGGACCACCATGTAGATGAAGTTCGAGAACATCTTCACCCGTCACTGTCTTCGGCCCTGGAAAATACAGGATCAGGGCGCCGGAGTCGAGCACGGTATTGCTCGAGGGCTCTTGCGTCGGATCGTACAAGGTGCGAAGGGCCGCTACACGTGGCTTGGGAAGAGGCGATTTGGGACATAGAGCTTGGTAGATCTGATTAAAAGGAAAAGCAGATGAGCCGGGTCCGGTCGCCGTTCGGAGTCTCCCAACGTTACCTTTACACATGCGGAGCCCGACATCCGCACCACGGCAATGGCAGCTCTTCCAGGCGCTGTGGAGAGCGCATATATGGTGGAATCCCCATCCAACGAAAACTGCTTCGGCGTCGAGGAAGTAAAATATCGGAATCCGTAAGGTATTTGCAAAGGCAGCCGGGGTGTAGATATGTCATGGACCGGGGAAGAGGAAGCTCTACTCAGAGCTCTCACGGAGATTGCCCGATGCCATGCCGGGCGAAATATGTTGACCCGACACGAGGCCCGAAAGAGAGATCCTCGCATGCGCTGATATGATAATGACGAGTTAATTGAGAGATGAATGGATGATTGATGTCTTTGGCACGAATGTTGGTCGGCGAACACAGATGATTTCCATTTCTTTTTCACGTGATTGATAACGGAGATAAGACCTTATCAATAGAACTAAACTATCCGCTATCGGCATCGATTGAATCTATGCTGTTACGAAGAGTATCGCGCAGTACGAGGGCTTCGGATGAGCCATTGATTTCTGGCATACATAGGTACATCTATTACACCTGGGTGATCGCAGAGTACGGTTCAGGTGAAGCCATCAGGGGGAGCATTGAATATCAAAGCCAGAAACTAAATGCGACGCAGACGCTAGAAAACGAACAGCAGTCCAATAGATGCGAGGGATATATCAAAATGCCAATTGAGCATCACTTCGTCGCGCCTGCACTCCGAAGGATGCTTGACGTACGCCAATCCCGCAGCCCGATCCACCACGGGATGCAACAATGGCTGATATGACAGGGAAATGTGGTTGGGGGGGGGGGGGGAAACACATGCTGCCGCCTGTAACAGAAGAAGAGAAGGAAAGAGGGTGGAAGATATAGTGGCGAAGAAAAGAGAAGATTATGTGCAATGAGAGAGATGGTGGACTCCGGATGTCTAAAGGAAAAGAGTTGATGATGACGAGTTGAATGTAAATCCACAAAAGGGGGTTAAACAAAAAGGAAATTCATGAGATCAGACTTGGTCCATCACGCTGGCTAAGAGCAAAAGCAATGAGCGAATGAGACGAGAGGGAGAGGTTATTATACACTTGGCGTCATAGAAAGGGTATTCTTTGGACAGCATCAGTTAGTCTATCAAACATTAGATTAGGGAAGACACGAGACCAAGCCCGTATATCAATCCGACAGCTCAATAGGCTTGGTTGGAGAGGAACCATCGGCGGACTCGTCTGCCGGTGGCGTATCAGGTTGATCTGCGGTTTCGGACACCACGATAGATGGGGTCATTGGTGTCAACGGTCGTTGTGAAGGAAGCTCTCCCTCGCTCTTGGGGCTGGAAAGAGCCTGATCGTCCGGTTCGATCGGATCGGTTCTGGCGGGGGATGCAGGTTCTTTCACAGGGGTCAGAACGGAGCCATCAGCACTGTCTTTGCTGCCGCTGGTCGCGCCATTGCGCCTCCTCAACCGGCGATTCCGCCGTTCTTCTTCAGCGCTCTCCCTTCTTCTCCTTGAGCGCTCGCCATCCACTTCTGAATTGTTCCTCAGGCCTTGCAACATGCTAGCGGCACGATCTGCAACGTCCTCGCTTTCTGACACTTGAGGCTCTTTGCCCGCGGTATTTGCTTCCTCTTCTTGGCTGTTAGGGCTCAGCAAGTTGGTCTCCGGGGCCATCGAGCTATCGTCGTTCGCTTCGGTATCATCTCCATTGTCAGGAGCCTCGACTCCGACAACATCGGGCATCTTTTGTCCCGAAGCAACACGGATTTGATGCCTCTCCTTCAATCTGGCACGGCGACGACGATCGCGCTGGTCCCTGGCCTGAGGAGCCGCAGCTCGTAGTTTCTCTAGTAGAGAGTCCATGGCACCGCTTGTGGCAGGCGAATTGGGCATCTCTCCACCAGATCCAGCACCATTTGCAAGTGCGGGATTGATACGTTTACGAGCCAAAGACGCTTCTGTCCGTTTCCTAGCCTCTTCCAAGGACATGTTCTTTTCCTTGGATTTCTATTGATCAAAATGCGATTAGCAGTGTCCAGTAAATGATATTGTTTAACAGCCGAGGGAATAGTGTGCAACATACCTTCCATTCTTGCAAGAATGCGGCCAATTTCGCAAAGAAGTCCCGGCGGGCATTCTCGTCCGTGTTGTCTTCTCCGTAGAAGGTCATGATATCATCATAGCTCTTCACCATTTCATCCAAGTAAAGCTGCAACTGCTCAGCTTTCCGTCTAGCATCCTTCATACTGCGTTGAACGACCTGGCTGACACGGTCCTGAGGGTGAAACTTCTTAGGGTCGCTTAGATTACCAGCATCTAAGCTTGCCTGTACGTTTTGGATGTTATCGATGTACTTCTTCGAGTCGGTACGAAGCTGATCAACATTGAGTTTCTGGAGACTGATGACCCCGCTAATTTCTTCCACGAAACCCTCCCACTCCGGGTATTGAATACGAACGATACGCTCGACGAGATCCGCAAAAGTGGTTTCGTTCTTGTCGTCCTTGACCATGCCCAAGCGAGCAAGAGAGCTCAGTTTGAATCCCTGCGCTTGTTTGTTTGCATCGTTCATGAAGTTTCCAATATCCAAAATCAGACCAAGAACATTCATCAAGGAGACGGAATCTCTCAGAGACTCGCTAACCTTGACAACGCTCTGGAGCTTGGCAGAAATATGCTCGTAGTCAGGCTCAAAGGTGCGGGTCAGAGCAAGAGCGCGCATTCTTGCCTTCCAATAGTGGTTCAGTTCAAATGCAGTATAGAGGTAGATTTGATCTTCACGAGTGAGCTCGTTGGGATCCTGCTCTCGTTCGGAAGAAGCGGCATCCGGTCCTGTCCAGTCCTTGCTATAAGGCGCCATCAGCTTGGCAACATTTTCAGGAATCGTGCATAGATCATCCTTTTGCAAGAACTCCATGACAACCATATTGTCTAGAATCTCCGCGTCACAATGGATGATCATCCGAGTAACATCCTCTGCAGGAAGCTGAGAGTACTTGGCCATGGCAATCTGGAAGGTCTTCGAAAGATCATTTGAAATGATCTGCTTCTTATCTTTGCGCTGTTTCGCTGCGGCACCACCTCCAAAGATCTTAGTCTCTTTCGCCATGAACAGCCGCTCCACTTCATCCAATACACCCTTCTTCGCCAATTCGGTGTACTTATCTTCCTTCGCCTGTGGAGTGGGTGCGTGTGCAGCCCACACCGTCACCTGAGGAGTGTCCACCTTGTCCCAATGGAGTGCCTTGAGTTTCTTCTTAGGCCGGATAGAAGGCATATTGACTCCGGGAATGGAAGAAGCATTTTGCGAGGCCATATAGTTGGCCCTCCAGCCTCCAGGTATGGCGCCAGGGGGTGGCGGAGGAGGAGGCATTCCGAACTTTCCAGGGGGAGGGGGCGGGGGAGGGGGCATTCCGCCAGAGAACCCCGGGGGTGGTGGCGGCGGTGGGGGAGGGGGAGGAAGACCGGGACCACCTGGAGGAGGTGGTGGAGGAGGCGGCGGCGGCGGGATACCAAGACCACCAGGTGGAGGAGGCGGAGGGGGTGGCGGGGGAGGCGGAGGGGGTGGGACAGCTTTCTCGTCCTTATCGGCTTCGTCCTCGTCTTTCTTGGCCTTGGCTTCCTCAGCTTCTGTGGTGGAAGGCGGCCCCGTGGCAGCCTCATCGCTTTCTTCCGCGTCGTACTTGGGTACTTTAGAAGTGATTTCTCCTAGCAATCCAGTAGCTTGTGCCGGGTTCATTCGAGGCCGTTGCAACTCCACAAGACGCGGCTTTTCATAGACGATTTCTTCATCATCCAAGGGAGATTGTAGCTCCGTTCCAGAATCCTTCTCCATCCCAGGAACATGGCTCCTCTTGCGATAGACCGATCCGAGGGCAGTAGCATCCAAGTTGCGACGAGTCCGTTCCTGGAAAGTCTCGCCAAGATCGCCATCACCATCCATCTGTTCTCGTAGCTCACGCAACCGGTCAGAGGGTCCATGTTGCCCCCAAACCTTGCCCTCAAGCTTGAATTGCGTTTTCGTCCTTTCGAGCTGCATCTCCAACCGCTCCAGCAGCTTCTCACGGTCCAGGATACCCCTCATGTGGGACGGGTCTGTTTCCGCAAGGTTGTTCTTCTTGGCATTTGATGCGGCAATATCCTGGGCATCCCGAAGCATGAGGTAGAGCTCTCGTGTCTCCAACTCGTTCCGCTGCAACTCTTGAGCGCGCAGCCTCTGGACATCAGCAAGCTCTGCTTTCAGCGTCTCATTCTGTCTAGTTTGAAGTTCTATGATGCCAGTTTGTTCGTCAATCTGTTTCTGCAACTTCTTGACAAGACCATCAGCACCCAATTCGATTCGCGATTTCATCTCATCGCGCTCAGCAAGGGCCGCCTCGGCAATTTGACGAGCTTCTAAGGATTCATCATATGCCTGCCGTGCTTCGGCGTCCGTGTGGAGTCGATCCAGCAAACTCTGTACCGTAAAGGTCAATCCCTGACGGAGATCAAGATCGGGTAGCCTCCTATCCATGGCCACATAACTGAGCATAGCATCCACAAGCTGGAACATTCGCAGGCCATCCTCTCCTGAATTCTCTCGGATCAGAAGCATATGCTGCATGGCAGAAAGGAAGTAATCATTGGCGCGGGTTCCTTGGATTCTGGACATAATCGCATCAGTGATCTGTAAAGGATCACTCATGTCTTTTACGTCCCCTTCGATACTATCCTTCACACTGCTGCCCTCTCGTTGGAGAAGATCTTCATAATCAATGGCCTCATTCTCCCTGAACCGCTCGATCTGCTTGTCAATGACCTCGTACTGGAAGCCCTCCATCTTCGTCAGGAGCCTCTTGATACCGCAGGAAATGAATTGGGCTCGTATGTGACATCGTAACTGCAAATCGTTCTCCGGCGCATCAACGAGCATGTTGATCAAAAGCATAGTGGAGACTGCGTATTCCATGAGGAGGTTTTCCATACCGATTCCTCCACTGCGATACTCTTCGCTGGCACCAACAAGGCTTCCCATCTTTCCACGGCCGTCGATAGTCACTTCAACGATACGCATCCATGCATCGAACCGACCGGTTTCGTTATGGTGATTCTTGACATGGTCCATGGCCTGGAGGACCTTTTGATGGCCCTGGCCCTCGGCCCAGTGGCAGAGGAAGGTCAGAACCTCGCTGACCAATTTCCTCGTATTCAGTCGTGGCGATAACAACGAACTGACGAGAGCCACAATGACCTGTTGATGTGCGAGCGCATCGTCTGCTCCATATCGATTGTTCATCAGAGCTTTCAGACACTTGACAATGTCGTATTCGCGATCTAGATCCTTGTCGCCAGAGGGCGGAGCCGGAACGGGCCCCGTCACCTTTCGGCGGTTAATCTTCAAAAGAACGTTCGTCAAGGCGACCTGACCTTGTGCTTCAACAAACGCTTTTACCCAGCTGCATAATGATCAGTCAATTGTCTGGAGAAACCACGACAGAAGATGCTAACATACCTGATTGGCTGTGTCCGCAGGCTGACGCTCAAACTAGCTAGTTGTTTGGAGGTTATTGTGTCGTCCATGACCTTTCTGACATACCACTCAGGGCTTCCCTCCTCATCCGCTCGTTCAAGGATGCCAGACATTCCATCGTGGCCGTGGGTTTGCCTTGCGTTCTGCCTTCGCTTCTGCTCCCCTTGCAATTCTGTCAACCGATCCTGATGGACAAGGGTCCACTTTTTAGAAGCTGGGTACGCCAGCATTTGTCTCTTAGCCTGTTCGGGAAGATTCTGCCATCCTCGCTTCTGCATCAGATCAAGGAACAGCTGGTCCACGATCCGGTCATCCCTCGGTCGTGAGAGATATTGCTCGGGAGAAACAGACAGTTGAGCTACCGAAGGCGAAGGTTGTGCGGCTTGCCAGGAGGCTTGAATGTTGGATAGTCGAGAATTATTCCCGTTTGGAAACAAAGTGTTACGATCTGTCGAATTTGAGGTGGTAAGTGTCCGCGAGGAGCCATCCGAGGAGAAGTAACTCGAGCCCCTTGTATTAGAGGAGACAGACGAATAGATACTCGCCTGATCCATAGACAACCGAGAATTCGACGAGGAATCGACAGTCGACGATGAATTATGGCTGAACCCAGTGTTACCGGCCGAACTTCCTGGTCTACCCCACTGCTGATACCGGGCACCTTTATCGCCTGACGTGCTTCCCGCCATTGTAAAATTCGATGCATGGGGCGGAGGACGAGGGCCAGTAGGATGCGATTGATATGCATTATATGGTACTGATGAGGGATTCCATGCCGGATATTGATGAAAGTCTCCCCCACCCTTCGCAAGATGATTCGGCGATGGCTCTTTTCGCGGCGATGATTCCCCCGCCTTTGACAGGTAGTCAATCGGAATGGGTGACCTGGTGTCTGCAGGAAGGCTCTCAAATGGAATCGACGTTATGACGCCCGCAGTCATCGCCAGTCCGCTGGGATCCGCCTCGTGGTTCAGGTCAACGGAGTGTATCGAGGATCGCTTGGAATGCCGTGACGAGCGAGAACCGGCGGAGCAGCCTGGTGGCACTAGAGCCTCATATCCTCCATTCCCTTCATGATGATATCTGTCCTCCGTCGGCGGTCTCTCTTTGTGCAACTTTCTCCCAAAGAACGACTTGCTGGCCGAGGTTTGTCTCGATTTATCGGAAGCGGACGTGGTGGTTGGCATCTTGACGAGCGTCGCTGGGGAGACGCAGGGCGCAGCATGAGCGTCGTCAACAGCAAGAGACTACCGCCGCTGAGGTGCTCTTTCTCAGGCTTGATTTGAGATTTGCAACAGCCGCGACCAACTCGGTAGTGACCGTAAGGTGAAGGCAACAATCAAACAACGAATGTTACCCAACCGACGGGTTGGATACTTAGTCAACTTGTCGCCTCCTTCACTCCTGACTAGCACTGTACCCGCTGCGGAGCAGCGGTAGAGTAAGAGGGTCGCAAAGAGATCGTCCTTCTCCCACGCACACGCGCACACGGACGCTGATTCTCACCGTAGGCTAGGGACGAAGTGAGTGTCAAATCCCAGAGAAGGCCGCGATTTGTCTTTTCCAGATCCGGAGGGATTCGAGAAATTCCTTGTGTCTTTTGCAGCTCAGGACTGGATCCGGCACGGGCGTTAGGGGGTTCGCGCTGTACGGAGGAACCGACCGGGGCGGCTAGAACGCGCTAGGGGCCGCCATAGCGCAGGACACGTGACTTGGACAGGTAGAAACTACAAAGTTGCTGCACGTGATCGGACACATGAGACAGGCTGCATCAGCTTGATTATCGATCACTGCCTGCATCTATTAACGGCAGATCGATTCATTAACCTAAGGATTCTCCCCAGGGATCGGCCTGTCATCTGATTGTTTCTGCAGAAACCACGACCTGCTGCCAACTCTAATTAACCTACAACAGTTACAACTATTATTACAGCGATGATCATGATCTGTGTTGAAGCTTAAAGTTACACTTGTTCTCCTTGCCTCTTAAAGCTTTGGTCTCGTCCCAACATCCTCCAGTGCCTAGAATCCCATTGGATCAGATTTACAGAGAACCATGGGATCTCTGAGCTTTGCAAAGGTTGGTGTCATGAACCATTCGTCCTTACTAAACATTCATACCCACCCCCTTTCCTTGTCTTGGCGACCTTGCATGGACGTGACTACTAACCCGCCGTCCACCTGCCACTCCAGACCATCGTAATCCCCGCCTCGATCTCCCTGGCCATTTACCTCCTCTTTTCTTTCGTGATCATCCCATTCTTCCGGCGTTACCAGCGACGATATGCGCAGTATCTTCCTCTGCACGCCATATCCGCTCACACGTCAACCCTGCGGGATCGCATCCTCGATGCGGTGATGCGATTATTTCTTCCCTCCACGTGGCGGTCAAGGGGACACATGGAAGTTGATCAGAATGATAATGTCAGCATCTTCGACGAGGAAGGAGAGATCATGGTTGGCATGAACATGGACCCTGCGCGACGAGAGGCCTTGGAGAGACGGCGGAGTACTGCTGCGGAGGCAGAAAGTCGTCTCAGTCGGGATCTCGAGGAAGGGTTCATGGACGACAGCGATGACGAGGTAGATAATAGAGAAAACTCGGGGAGTCGGCGTTGATGCTTTCTTTGTCTTCATGGCGTTCGGGTGGGTAAGCATACTACAACAAGCGTCAGTTCATTGATCAGGTTCTGTTCTTTGTCTTATCTATACAACCCTCCGTTGATCGGGTTCTGTTCATCATCTTATTGATTTGTTCAGAGGCTCTACTTCAATACATATCTGAATATCCAACCACATAGCGAGACTTGATTGGATATAGCAAGACTCTGCTGGGCAGCCGGGTGGGCATCCATCCTAGTGCTTTTACCCATTTCGAATGAAGCCCCTGTTGGGCATGAATACTTTGTAATGCTAATTGCTTTAGAGCCAAAGCTGCGAAGGGTCTTTCTGCCTGAAGGATATGGGTCACGCTCTTGAATGGTCATGAGATGATGACATGATCGTCAACAGGCTCGATATTCTTTAATTTTTCCAGACTCCTCTTATCTTTTATATTCCTTCTTCAATCAACCATCTTTCATGTTAACTTTCCTCGCTCTAGAAAACACGTCCATGCATTCATACCTTAGCCGCACGCCAAGTCAAGAGACAACCAGAACGGTGGCAGAACCGGTGCAGTGACGACTATAGGTAGGTCTCTGATAGAGTGCGTTGTGCAAGCTGAAGGCCATCGAAAAGTTCATGTTACAGAATACTTCATATATATACTAAGTATCGAATAATAAAGTATGCAAACATATACTCTTGTTCAATCAGCAATGTATTGCAAGGCTCAGCCTCTCAGGCCACAGAAAGCTCGACCGTTGCACTAGACATGCTTAGCTCTGGGTGATCTGCAAAGGGATGGGTACGCACTTCAGTGGCTTGTTGGCAGTTGCAAGTTGCGACTTGCCACAAATCTTGTACGGTGACCGAGCATCCAAGGAAAACACTTGTATCATTAGGTAGGTAGCGTGCTATTTTCCCGACGATAAGAAAAGCTTGTTTTCAGGACTCCTACGGTCCTACCATGGACTTAGGTACTCCGCAGTACTGCATGCGGTATGCACATCGGGCTCAGCCGTTCTCCGCCAAACCTTCTTCAATGCCACTCATGCACCTCTCGCGCATGTCAGGGTAATATCAATGCCTTCCGCAAGGGAAGATATACATAAGCGATGCAGTAATCAATACTTGGTAAAAGAGGAAACTCATTGAAACATGGTAAGATTTTCATTCAGGTATCATAAATATAATCTCGAAGCTAAATACTTGGAAGCTTGGTCTCTACCCGAGAAACCGGCCGACAGGAAAAAACAGCACCCAGGCTCGGAGAACACGGGGCTCCCTCTTGTGGTCATATAATCAATATATCTAAGCCTTCTTGTTGCGCTGGCCGTAGGATCTGGTGACATAGTCACCCTTGTGGACGATGAGGTCCTCGTTCCTGTAGTCCTCACGGCCCGAGAAGTAGCTCTCGAGGATAGCCTTTGTACCCTGGGCGTAGCGGATCTGGGCATCGATGGAAGAACCAGACATGTGAGGAACCATGGCGTTGCCGCCGCCCCATGGGCCCTGGACGTAGCGGAGTGGGTGGTCCTTGGGGGCGGGCTGGGGGAACCAGACGTCACCACCGTAGCCGCGGAGATGGCCGCTCTTGACGGCCTCGGCCACGTCCTCCTTGACAACGATGGCACCACGGGCGGTATTAACGAGCCAAGAGCCTGTCGAATGTGTGAGCAGATGGTCTTCAAATTTCGGGTAAAGAGAGAAAGAAAAAGGTCAAGTCTTACCCTTCTTCATCTTGGAAATGAGCTCCTTGTTGAAGAGACCGCGGGTCTTCTCGTGCAGAGGGCAATTGATGGTGACAACATCGCACTGAGCGAGCATCTCCTCAAGGTTCTCAACACGACGGCAGCCAATCTCCTTCTCGACCTCGGGCGAAAGAGGCTGGTAGTCGAAGTAGAGCAGCTCCTTGCAGTCGAAGGGCTTGAGACGGCGAAGCACACGCTCACCAATGCGACCGACGGCGACGGTACCGACAACCTTGCCCTCCAGGTCGAATTCGTTCTTAGCGACAGCAGCAACATCCCACTCACCATTGCGGATCATCTCGTGGGCGGGAACGAAGTTGCGAACCAAGGTGAGGATGGTCATGACAACGTGCTCGGCGACAGAGACAACATTGCAGCCAGTGACCTCGGCGACGGTGATACCGCCGTTGGTGGCGTTGGCAGCGTTCAAGTCGACATGGTCAGAGCCAACACCGGCGGTGACGGCAATCTTCAACTTCTTGGCCTTTGCCAGACGCTCAGCGGTCAGGTAGCCAGGGTGGAAGCTGTTTCAATCCATTAGTCGCCGCGATGAGGACAGGATCTTCCGTAAGGAAGGGAGGACGAACGGGGTGGTGATGATGACTTCGGCATCGACAAGTTCCTTTTCGAAGGTAGAGTTCTCACCCTCCTTGTCGGAGGTGGTGATCAAGGTGTGACCCTGCTCTTCAATCCACTTTCTCAAGCCGAGCTCGTTCTCAGTGGTACCCAGAAGACCAGGCTGCTGCTTGGCGTGCTCGCCGCCCTGTTCGAATCAATCTCGGTGAGTAATTGTTCCATTGGGGTTCTTCCGGAGTTCATGAGAAGACTTACGTCATAGAGGACCATAAGAACTTTACCCTGTAAATTGGCAGAAGCTGTTAGCGTACGTGCACCAGGCATAGCTCCTGCTAGAGGAGAAATCCACGCGTTGCTTGGATAGGGCCTTAGAGGCCCTTTGGCGGAAAGAAGCGAAGAGGCAGGCCGCCGGAGTTGGCGGGAGAGAGAGCGAATAAATACCATTTTGATGAATTGATATGTATAATTCGAGAACCAAGTTCAAGTTGTTTCGGTTGCAGAAATGTGGCAGGAAAGTCGCTCCCTTTTATGTCAAGCAGGTCAGCAGCAGCGCAAACGGTCGAGAATCACAGTTGGAGAAGTCCAGATAGACAAGAAGCCTCCCTGTTCGTCAGAGCGGGGAGGAAGTGGGGAAAGGCGCAGGATGTGCAGGATTAGATGAAGTTTAGACAGGGGGATTGGCAGGAAGTATGAGAGATCGTATGATGAAAGGTTGTGATGGAAGTTATGAACACTGAAGCTCGAATCAAGAGATCAACATACCGGTTGCGGATAGCAGTCGAGTTGAGATGAGCAAAGGGTGATGCAGGTGATGATGGTATCGAGAAGGAAGGAGAGACGCTTGGCCCGGCGTCGAGCTCATATATATAGACCTTCCAAACCCTCACCTCGACTCTCAAACCCCCTCCTTCGGACGGTCGAACGGGCCCATTGTCGTGTGCAGCTGGCAGTTGGACCGATTGATTTCCCCTCCCTCAGGATCCATGACGGTGGATAACGTTGTTCCGTTGCCTGAGGAGATGGGTTGCCCCACCTTTTTGGAGCTGAGCTTGACCAAGCATTTTACTCTTACCGTACTCAGTACTGTACTACCACGGACCACCAGCCCCAGATAAAGTCGAGAAGTGGACTGTAGATGCTGGCTTAGCATGGCTAAAGGAACTACCGGAACTTCTGAGCTCCATTCTCATGCCACGAATAACCTCAGATGTCGTGTGCATCAGTTCGAGGCATGTCCCCCCCGAAGCATCTCCGCACGCCGGAGTAGGGGGGGTGAACCAGAATATGGATGAACAATGCGACCGATTGCAACGCTCCATCTGTATCATTTTGGTTTCTGTCATATGTTCTCCAGCTGTTTCTTTCCTTGTCAATCTGACGGTCATCCAATTGCCTTGTGGCTATCGGCGGCACAAAATCTGGAAACGAACGGGGGGAAGAAAAGCACAAGGATGACATGCGGGGTTCATCGATGATTCTCCAATTGCTCTCTCCCCTCTGCCAGTTGGAGGTGGTTGTCACCCTCCATCTCTTCTGCACAAACCTTACCAATGATTGTACAAATTTCTACCCCGGTATTTTCGTGGTCCTGCCAAGCTAAACTTAGGGCTCTTTGACACCTCGCAGGGTACTCTTGGCCTATATTCAGGAGTGTGAACGCTTCAAAGCTGTATTGACTGTCCAGAATATCTTCCATTACGCAGGATAATCCACTAAGCCTGATTTGGAATAGGCTATTGTCCCTGCTCGTGAGGGGAAGCTGACATAATGAGGGGTAATGTACCCCTCTGTTTCTTCCCCTCGCCAGCTGCCAACTTTTTGTATGAATGTCAATGAAGTTGATGCGCCACTTTCCTGCCGGCTACAAGTGGAGATCCCAACATTATTTACTTGCCATGGCCACTGCCGTCGCACGCATCACTTTGCAATTTGCGGAAGTAATTTGTTTGCTCTCCATTCCTACCTACATCCGGCTCTCCTTTCCACCGGCGTCCCTCACCGAGAGTTCTCCGTACTTCAACCGAGTCCATTTCGTCACCCAACGGCTAGAGACCCATTCCGCCCTGGCGACGAACGTCATGAGCTAGTTAGCTGGTGAGGGGAAGACTAAAAGTTGCTCCAACAAGCAGATAGTTGCCTGGAACATTCTTGGTGATCTCGTGCGAAAGAAAGAACCGTCTGGCGATTCTCCGAGCAATTGACATAACTGCTCACCGGTGACCGGTGCGCACTGAGGTTACAGTTACCTTGAAGAAGATTGCCTGGTCATCATGGCAAAGTCCAATCCGGGACAAGTATTCCGATAACGCAACGTGATATTCGTTTGCGCTGGCCTTCTCCCAATGTTTCCGGCTTTAATTGTATCTTGAGAGGTTCACCATCTCAGTACGCAGTTCATGCGCGAGGTTTCAGCATCAATTGACAGCTTGGCTAAAACTCTCGTTCTTGGAGCCGGTTGTTTGGATCTGCGACCTGATCGCAAGCTGGCGGGCTTCCGTGAAATGGGAGTCGATGTCTTCGGGTCTAAAGTCTCGAGCTCGAAAACAAGATGATTTCTGAGACTAATGTGGGAGTGTACTGAATGCTGTCGGGATAGGAGGATCATTTAGCCCATTTCACCACAGATATCTCCATCTTTAGTGATGGACAGGATCCCTGCGCTAGCAAGCCTGCAGAGAGGCTGCTCACGGGTATGTGCAAAATGATCCTTGCCAATGTACTTGCTGACGACATCCGTGAATGTAGTTTACGACCAACCGTTATATCGACCGGATTCTCCGTCAAAATCGAAGGCTCAGGATTGCTTGGCGCTTTGCCTACTGCTCATAGCAATCTGTCTATAAATATTACTCGGTCGCGGTGTTTTGGTTCTATCCAATGCTCCCAAGCCTACTTGGTCGCTTCCTTCTGCGTACAAATGTCGCCCGAATCCTGAACGAATTCACGACAAGCCTAGAGTAACACCATATACGAATCGAGAGGTATATGCACGCCTGCCATTGCAGCATACAAGATCCAGTCCTTGGCGTCTTTTGATGGCAATGAATCAACTCTGTAAAGGGGCATTAGCCTGGCACATCCACCGAAGGCTGAGGAAAAGCTTACCGAGATCAAATCCAAATGACCCGTATAGATATAGGCGTGATCGAGAGATTCAACGAGATTATCTACTTGTGGGAAACATCAGATGTCACAGTTGGCCGAGTTGGTGCGGTCGAAGCACGTGTGAAACCGAACTAACCCCGGGTATTTGCCAAACGGACATTCTTCAAACCATCCGTGTCTCAACCCGCGTCAACAGATTTCGACTTGGTCGAAGGCCTCAATCTTTTCGATGCATTTCCTGTCGAGAAGATGTCCCCTCCGCAAGCCGCTAAGCCCGTTTCGAAGCGGGTGTTCAAGCAGGGAGACAGTCGGCTAATCCTACCCATGTCTTTCATTGAACGGACCAGCCAACAAATGCCCTTGGGTGAGGTTTATTTCACAGAGAATTACGAAGTCCTGATTCAGGCTCGATAGACTTACCATCGAATCATCAAATTTATCTGAGATTGAATCTCGTTTCCCCCGCTCCTCGTCGGAGCCTTCCATATGGCTTTTCTTGCGTCCTCCTGGTTCAGATTTTACATCAGACTCTTCATTTGTTCTTTTGGAGGGTTCATCCTGGTGTTGCCTTCTTTTCCTTCTTTGCACCTGTCAGATCCTTACTGTCTCGAGGCTTCAGCAAGGAAACAGCCATCTCAGCTGGTCTGAGGCCCTTCCTTTCCATAGAGGCTTGACACGGGTAAAATTCAACCATCTTCGTCGATGCCATTTTTTTACCCGATGTTCCGGTAGTGGAAAATGAGCTCTGTGATTGAACCATCTTCCAACGCATTCGAAGTCTTAAGGTGTGGTTCAAAAGCCATTTCCGAATGCTGTCCAGTCCTTCTCATTGACTTGGCACGGGTGCAGGCTACCCATTACCCTTTCACCATGGAACTTCCCGTATTACTTGGTCCAAGAGCAGACAACCTTGGGAATTCTACTGGGGGGTCTTACCAGTCGACGCCCAAGATTTCGGGTATGCCGGAGGAGGTCATCGCCAGATTGATCCTAGAAAACAATATACAGAATCGAACTTCAACTGTTATGCTGATCACTTTCAACGTGGTTGCAGCAGGCTTTGTGGTGTTTCTGATTATCTATGATACGCGGAGAATGCTGAAAAACAATCTTCTACCGTCTTCAAGGTATGTAACACGCAGCATCCCTGACGAGGCCCTTCTCACTAACGAAATGAGTAAAAGATGGCGCTGCCTTACGGAAATCCATCCTGCAGAGGTTATTCCTTTGGTGCTCTCGGCGGCCATCATGTCCCAAGGGATAATTTTTATCGGTATACAAGGAGTTGGTCTTAAGAGCCTATGGGTAGGCAACTGTGAGGCAATATCTCAAGTGACGTTTCTAGGTATGTGCATTAACTTTCGAGAACATGCCTGACGCGCGCGCTAATTGACTCCAGCTGTCTGGATTTTTGGATATGTTCTTCTGAGTTTCGGAGTCGAGACAGCCTACCGGGGCTTCAAAACGAGGCGATTTGCAGCGCGTGGTCGTTGGAACACGATGAGTTGCTGGGTAGCTGTGGTTTTCTCCCTAATATTATCATGGATCCCAACTGAGCTTCGAAAAAGAACGGAGAGTGTTTGCCTTGGTAGTCTCATGCTCTTTGCTGTGCACTGGGCAGACATTGGTCTCGCCATAAACATCGCCTTGATCACTGGGTTCGTTACACTTGGGTCAGTCCTTGTTGCGCAGCTGCTCCGCACTCCCAAGCTGGAGCGTGACGAGAGAATTGCGGCTAGCCGGGTGGTTTACTATCTTGCAATTGGGATTCTACTGTTTGTAAGCTTGTGCCTCTAAAATCTAATCGCTGTTGCTGACCACTGCCAGGCCTTGTTGTTGCCTTTTTGGGTGAGAGTTACTTTCTTTCACGACCCAGGAATTACCTCGATGATGGCGACGGTGATACTGAATCTATCGGGGTTTCTACACTGCTTTCTCCATCTACTGCTTCGTGCAAATGCCGACAGCACATCCATCGGGTCGGTTCATGCTCCATTTTGGAGGAACCGGAACTGGAAGTTCTTCAGCTCGACGGGCCTCGACATGGGACAGCATCTAGCCACACCAGTTGCTGTGCCAACAGGGAGTAACCAGCACGAGAGGATGGTGGATGAAAAACCAAATTATGTTCACCACCAATCCCTTTCTTCCTCACGGACCAAGGACCTTCGCAGGAATCCAAGCCCGCGCCAGAAGGCCGACACGTCCAAGTCGCTCCCACCACCTCCGTCACATTATCTTCCAAATATCAGAACCCACTTCAACAAACGGTCCAATTATTCCTTGTTTCCCGCAAAGGACAATCAAAGAGCCGCTGCGGAGCGCCCCATGAGCTCAGGCGGCAAAAGCTTGGAGCATCTCCTGCTCCCACCAAGAGCACCCTTCGCAATGAGCCATGACCGTCATGAGTCGGAAGTCAGCATGGCCACTGTTCAGATCGGCCTGCGACTGAGTAACATGACGGCTTATATGTCAACGATCGGCCGGGGCAACAAACAATCGTTGGACTTGCCAATAACAGCGCTGCGATCTCCCATGGCGCCCAGTGACCAGTCAGATGCCTCCATAGCATCCCGCAACATCACACCGGTTCCGCCACTGTTTTCGAGCCACAGAGACAGCACTTCACAGGACAGCCCCTCCCATACCTTTCCTGGGGCCCAGTTGGAGAGGAGATGGTCGCAGCAGGCTGGGGAGTCATGGCCGCTTCCAAATCCGGGGCTTACCTTGCCAAGCAGGGCATATCAGCCTGTGCAGCCTGTGGAGGGGTGGATTTGAAGGGTGCATTCCCTTCTCTCAACAGAGCACATTCTCTTATTGCAATCATCATTCTATCTCTCTTCTGCTGGTATGGATGTGTCGACGTTTTGAGATGTATGTATATATACGATTTTATGATCTATTTATTTGTTCGATATGTGATGCTCACCTCGGTCTGTTTCACGTTCTTCTCGCAATCCTTTCTATCCAGGTGACCTTTTCGCGCACTCTCTTCTCTCTCTTTCTCCGACTTTTATGCGTCATCTTCAGATGAAAGAAGTTACCTTCTTCCGTTTCTCGGGAAGTACCGGTGGCAATGCGGTTCGGTTCTAGACGCCTAGCTCAATGAAAGTACTGTTTCCTACCTAGGCATCCAGGATATATTTGATAATCCAGTGAACAAGGGCATGGAAGAATCTAATATACATGTATTTTGTATCTACAGATCGTAGTGATTAAACAGCAGCAGCTCTCCCTCACTTTCTATATAATTTACATAATCGAATCTCGACAGCAGAGGCTAGAGAATATCTATGCCAAAGTCAACCCACATTCGAACCCTATCCCCTAAAAGACGACATTCACCAACTTCCCACCCTTGACAACGACAACCCGTCGTCTCTTCTCCCAGTCATTCTTCTCCCTTAACCAAACACGTCCTTCGTCGGTTTCTAGAATCCGACTGAGAATCCAATCCTGTTCCTCTGCCGTAGGTGCGGGTTTCTGATCCGACTCGGTCGTGGGCGATAGCATCCGGGGAACGGTGGCGGTGAATCGTAATTTACCGTTGATTTGCACGGCGACGACCTGTCCACCGCGAGCAGAGAGGACGTCCGCTTGCTGTGAGCTGAGGAGGGTTGTGGGCCAGGGGGAAGAGAAGATTGCGGGGACCATCGCTTCGGTTTGGGCGGTGGGGTTTTGGCCCTTCAAGACGGTAGAGTGGAGGAGCTCCCAGCATTCGGAAGACAAGGCCGGGGCGATGGGAGCTAAGAGACGAAGGAGGGAAGACACGGACAGGTAGAGAATGAGAGGCGAGGTGGGAGGAGACGACGAGAGGAGGTTGGTGAGCTTGGTCAAGTCGGAGATTACCGTGTTGAGACCGTAGGGGTTGTTTTCGATGCAGTTCGTGACGGACAAAATCGTCTTGTGGGTGGCCAGAATGGCATCGGCGTCGCCGTCGGAAAGATCCTGAAGGGAAGCAGGGAGAGAAGCCGCATGGCCCGAAGCAGGCCCCAGGTCTGCTTCGGTTAGAGTAAAGGCGGCGGAGTCCAGGCTCTGCTTGGCTTCCAGCACGAGTTTCCAAAGTCGGCTGAACCAGCGCTCGATACCGACAATCTTGGTCTCGTCCCATTCGAGCACCTCACTAACCGGGGCGGAGAAGAGGACATGGGCACGGGTAGCATCGGCGCCATATTTCATAGCACAGCCAGTCGGGTCGACGCCGTTGTGCTTGCTCTTCGACATCTTCTCGAATGAAACATTCGGCGTGATCTGGGTGCCCTTGATGAGAGGCTTGTCGGGATTCGTAAGGTCGATCTCCGACGGCAGAAGGAATCGGCCAGTTGAGGGCTCTGAGAAGGTCCTTCCGTGAACCATGCCCTGGGAGAGAAGGGTCTTGAAAGGCTCGGATGGTCCAGCCAGGTTCCCAGTCCGAGCGATTTCCGGGAACAGCTCAGACTGGGAAAGGAATTTATAGATGAATCGCGCATAGAGGAGATGCAAGATGGCATGCTCCACGCCACCGATGTAGACATCGACGGGTCGTGCGGAAGCGGGAGCAAATGGAAGTTCCTTGTTCTTGGGATCCAGGAATCTCAGATAATACCATGACGAATCCACGAAGGTGTCCATCGTGTCAGTGTCTCGTTTCGCAGGGCCTCCGCAGCTGGGACATTCGGTCTTGAGCCACTCTTCAGATGACTCCAGAGGGTTACCCTTCTTACCCTTCAGCCAGTCGCCTTCAATCTTCGGCAACTTGACAGGAAGCTGATCCTTGGGAACAGGCACCGGACCGCAATCGCCGCAGTGGATGATGGGAATCGGTGTTCCCCAATAGCGCTGTCTACTGATCAACCAGTCTCGCAGTCTCCACTTCTCAACGAAGTCGCCTTTTCCGACTTGCTTGAGATCAGTGACAATCTGCTTGGCCGCTTCGCGCGACATCAGGCCTTGGTACTTCCAGCATCTTGCAGTCAGAACGCCTTTCTGAATATAAGCCTTCGCGTCGCTAGCGGGGAGGACGCTATCGCCTTCCTCGATAGACTCAGGACGAATTACCATCGGGATGAACTCGGGATTGACGTTCTCTTTGAAGAACAGAATATCCCTGGAGTCGTGACCAGGAACACCCATGACGGCACCCTCTCCATAATCGCTTAGAACATACGGTGCCGCAAAAACCGGAAGCTTTCTGGCAATATGGGGGCTCTCCTTGTCAATGACGTGCAATGGGTGAGAAACGCTGACGTTTGACAGTCTATAACCCGCTTTGGAATCAGAAGGAAGTGTCGAAGCCTCATCCAGGAACTTCCGCAGTCCGTCGTCCTTTTCAGCGGCCTCCAACACAATCGGATGATCCAAGGAAAGGGCGAGGTATTCGACACCGTAAAGAGTATCCGGTCGCGTGGTGAACACGTCGATGTCGGATTTGGTACCCTCCTGTCCATCCACGACCACGGGGAATTTGATCTTCGCGCCGTAAGACTTTCCAAGCCAGTTTCGTTGCATTGACAGTACTCTCTCGGGCCAGCCACCGGACAGAGAGTCCAAATCTTTCAATAGCGCCTCCTTGAAGTCGGTGATACGGAAGAACCATTGTTTCAACTTCAGCTGCTCGACCTTCGCACCGGAACGCCACGAGAAACCGTTCGCATCGACTTGCTCGTTCGCCAACACCGTCTTATCGACTGGGTCATAGTTCACCATTGCTTCCGCCTGATAGGCAAGTCCCTTCTCATACAGCATCAGGAAAATCCGCTGGGTATGTTCGTAGAACTCAGGTGCGCAGGTAGCCAATTCCTAGAGGAAAGAAATTGCCATTGTATTAGTCCAACCCGTCCTTGGTCAAGCGAGGTCAATCATTGCCGACATACCCTATCCCAATCAAATGCAGCCGATATACTCCGCAGCTGTTCCTTCATCTTCTCGATATTACTCTTCGTCCATTCGGCGGGGTCAATGCCTCGTTCGATGGCCGCATTCTCCGCCGGTAATCCGAAAGCATCCCATCCCATCGGATGAATAACGTCGTGGCCACGCATTCTGTAGAATCTTGCCAACACGTCTGATATTGTGTATACACGTAAATGGCCCATATGAAGCGTGCCAGACGGATAGGGGAACATGGACAAGATGTAGGATTTCGGCTTGTCTTCGCTTGCATTGTCTGCACGCGGCGGCGACCGGGGCTGGTCGGACTGCCATCTTGTTTGCCATTTCTTATCTATGGCAAGCAGATCGAGCCTTCGCGAGCCCGAAGCCGTGCTCGCCCGGCGGACAAATCCACAGGAAGAGGTCGGGGTGGTATAGTCGTGTCGTACTCGAAAGTCATGGCGATAACCGCACCTCCGCCCTGGCGAGAGGATGGGATTGAGTCGTAAACGGGATAGAGTCTGCATTGTCACCGGTCGGTCATTATGTCGTATATCCAGAAAATCACGCTCAATTAGAACATTGAGAGCGAGCGGATTCAGCTTAACTGGCTCGAATGTGGAGATTGGACGAACTGCTTTCCAAGTTTCCAGTCATTCTTGCGGCGTTTCGGAGAATCCCCGCGTAACGTTAGACCAGATTCGGACTAGCGCGTTTTCCATACATCTGACTGTTTACGCATCCACATTTGAGGCATTTATCGCGGTCCCTTCTTTAGAGAGGCAATTGATCGTCTTCAATAGGTCATTGAGGACTTGATATTGTTACAGATCCCTGCAGCAGAGGTCGAAGGATAAAAATCATGTACATGTCGATCACTTCTAACGCGATCAGATCTTTCTCTGTCATTTCGTAATCTATATAATCTAGCTAGCTATATATTTTGTATAGTATAATCCCAAGATCCCATCAATGCCACGAGCGTCTATAATCGGAGGATCTCCCCATCCTGCGAAATTCCACCACGGAAGTGGTCAGCCACAACCTTTCCACCAAGGATGGTTTCTTCAACGACGCCCTGCACATGCTTTGGTTCGATGCGCCCGTACCAGATGCCTTTACCCGCCAGCGGGTGCGAGACAGAGGAGCTTCCATCTGCCAGCGTCATTTCAGGTGGGATGTAGATGATCACGTTCCCGGCGTATTTGTGTCCACCAATATGACTGATCAATCCAATGTTGGCATGGTTAGGACTGTCGACGGCGGTTCCGTCCGAGGTAAGCCCGCGTTCATTGAGGACTCGTCGGAACTCATTCTCCAACGCAGGAGCAATCACACCACAACGCATATCACGACCACCGTGGCCGCAGATCAAGATTGTCGGCGAGCGCTTGATATTGACTGCGCCAGGGATCTCGGATTGGAGCGCCGATGAGCGGACCAGCTCCGCCTGCTTGGACTCGGGAAGTGTGGAATGAAAGTGATGAAGCTTCTCGGGCCGTAGAAAGGCTCGCACGAAAGTCGACAGGTCGGTGGCCGCCTGCCCGGATGTCGCAATGTCTGTCGGTATCGAGGGGAAGTACTTGAAGCTAGGGAAGAGGAAAGCCGAGGCGACGGAAGGAGAGGGAGCATTTGCGGCGCTTGGGAAGGAAGAGTTGGTGACAAGAATGTTATTATATGGCTGCAGATGTTAGCTGCTGTCCAGAGCCATCAACGGAGGTTGACCGACGACATACATCGGCGTATTTACCGCCGCGTCCTAATAGACGCTTCAACCCCCTCGCAAGTTCTCCCCAACCTGTTTCCTTACCATCATCCTCAATGCGACTGGTCCAGTCCCTTTGTCCGGTGCAGATGAGAATCTGCTGCGCGTAGGCAGCCATTGTCCCATTCAACGGTTGATCATGGTCGATCGGTAGCCCTTTGGGCAGAGAAGGCGTCGGCGGACATGAGCAGCTTGGTTCGGGGCAGGTCTTGGTGACGGGAAACGGAGGAGGAATCTCCAAACGAGTCCGGAGCTGGCACGAGGTCACAGAGAATAGACGGGTCGATGGCTGTCGGCAGGTTATTCTGCTGTATCCGCTGATGGGCGACCGGCAGGTTCTGGGGCGCAATCTCATGAGGTCAGATGCGGTGGGGGAGTGTCCACGGGCGATCGGCTAGACAGTTAACCGAAAGAGTGCATGTAAAAGTACAAGGTGCCAGAAATGAAAGAGAATGTGCGCAACCGACTGCAAATGCGAGGAAGATGATTTCAAATTAGCGGGGGATTCGTTGCAATTACCCCGATGAGTCCGGGACAGAGCTCGGAGATAAGTGAATCGCGTAAACTGATTGATCAGCATATGGCAAGCGGTAATTCCGCATTCCTGCCATCTATGAAAAGCCACCCGGATATGCTAGAGAAGAGTAGTTAAAGATAGAAAAATTGGATATCGACTGGCAAGCAACACGTGGATGAATATATATGCGTATGGCGTCATTTTTAATACTTCGTTTACATCACGCAGCAAAAAACAGAACAAAAGCAGGAAAAAACAAAAAGAGAAGCCGAACGCGGGGGTCGAACCCGCAGCCTTGAGATTAATCGAGTCACCAGAGGGTGAAGACTAAGAGTCTCACGCTCTACCGATTGAGCTAGCCCGGCTTGCTGCTTTATGAATAGCATTTCAATATTGTAGCTGATAACCCTTTTTACAGGGAATACTTCGATGGAAATGGATGCTGAACCTTGACCCCAATCGTTGTCGCAGTCGATGGTATATAAAGGCCATGATACTATTCTACTGGTCGAGTACTGCCATCAAAGCCTGATTCAGTTCGAGCTAAGTCAAGGTACACCTATGGAAATGGCAGGCTGTCGTCGCTGAGTACAGCACGATAGGTGTATATATATACTCGGCTCTCATGGTTTCTCTTGGCCAACAAGATCAACGAGCATCGTCCATGTCAACACGATTTCCCCTCCTCCGAACAGAGTCGAGGCATGATTTATACAGCCTCGTACGGAGTACTTCAATGGGATGGAAAATATGTTGGAGCCTGCAGGTTCCCATGCATTCTCCATGTGGCTCGGCATTCTGCCTGCAGGCCTCTTTGCATGTTGCTTGCCTCTTTTCTTGCTGCATCTCTTTGAGATATGTATCTCTTCGAGATGTGCAGCTCGCTTATGGCTCCTTTGTGGCGATCTAGCATATATGCTGATCGCCCACCCCAGATGTGCGAAGACCTTTATCACGTTGGCTGGATTATTCAACCATTTAGAGAGTGAGACATGTTCCTTTATGAGGTTTGAGAAGGTGCAGCGGCAGGTCGCGGATGTGCTCGACGGACGGAGGCTTATTCAATTCCCATAAAATGCCTATCTATTACTAAGCCTTCTTTCGCTTCCCTGATATAATCTTGTAAGGCCTGGCGGCCTCGCGGCGCAACAGGGCCAGCATCGGAAACAAGTGGGATCCGGAAGGCCATCTTGTCCGTCGATACTGCCCAGAGTTGAAAGATTTTGACAAGAAGTATATCTATAAGCCTTGGAAGGCACCGATCTCCGGTCAAAAGAAATGGGATTGCAAGGTCACAGGTAATGGTCCAGAAGCGAATGATTTGGCGCCGCCTAAGAAGAAGAGGAAGGTAGATAGTAGCATGGCTAATGGCCATGATCAGATATGGAGGAAGAGGTCGTAGGAGACGACGAGCCAGAAGAAGGCATAACAGAATAAAGTTGCGAAAATAGTCAGGGATCATTATCTGCAGTTTACATGGCAGTCTGTACTTTATCGCAAACGCATTAATACCAGAAGCGCAAGAACAGACCTTTCACATAGCAGGCTGTCCTATCATTAGATTATGTTTTGACCACTGTAAAGGATATCATGAACCATAACAAAGACACCGTGCGCCCCTTTCCTTTCGTCCGTCTCAGACAATTCCTTGAGAGCACCCGAGGAACATAGGTCCAATTATTATCGTCATACTATAAGCTTTTGAGATGGGTAGCATCCAATTGTCGTATCGTATAAAACACGTTTCGAAAGCTGAGATTTCTCGTTCTCCCTAAATGAGGGAGTCAGCCGAACAGAAAAAGGCCCTGTCTAATCCCTCTCGACGACTCAATTGTTGATCGTTATATATCCCGAGCAACTCATGAAAGCAACGTTACAAGCGAAGCTGAGCATATTCAATTTGAGTCGGCAGTGAAAGAAGCCAGGGCATGAACGGACTCTGTCAGCGGCCACAGTTGGTAGTAGAAACCGATCGCTCCGGCGAACAGAAGCACATAGTAGGCGATGGTCCAACCGATGCCAAGTCTATCCGGAGCCATGTAGGCAGAGCTGACATCTGCATCCTCCTTACCCCGGGTAAGAGGCGGTCCAATTGGGACACCAGCCTCGACCCTTCCCCACAATCGGGGCAGTCCGCACCAGTTGCAAAAGCTGTGAGCAAGGATGACTGCCCACAGTGAACCCGTACGCATGTAAAGAAACGTGGCGTACCAGCCAAAAACGGTGGTGTATCCAAATTGAAAAACTGATCGCAGAAGCGCTGCAATTACCGACGTATCCGCGTGTGTCAACCGGAACTCATAGAAGTGATGAACATGCGCAATTCCGAAATAGAGAGGCGCGATGAAAACGATGCGACCAGAGGTGACTTTGGCCAACAGATGCAGCGGGATAATAGCTGACCGGAAGATGATCTCTTCGGTGATGGGGCCCTAGAACCGTTCTTAGCTATGGCCTTCCCCATATTCATGAGATCGGACCTACAGCCACATAGTTTCGCCAACCGATCCAGCCGGAAAGCGATTCGGAGACCCTGCTTCCTCTGAGCCAGTCTCTCCACTCCCCTTCCGCAACCCCTCTTTCAAAGAGTGGCCCAGCAAACAGAATGGCTGTCAGGAGAAGGGATCTGGCAATCTCCGACACCCCAATGGGCCACCACCCCAGGAGCTTGAGAGCTTCTGAGAAAGAGGCACTACCTTGATCGAGTATCAGCGACAGCACAGCCAGAGTGCTGATGACGCATGACGTAGTCACTAAGCGGATCCTAGCTCGGATCACGGATGGAGCATCTCTGCTCAGAGTGGGAGACGGCCTTGTTGATGGGGAGAGATAGAAGGGGACCACATAGAACAGAGTCAAGAGAACCTGGCGATGCAGTTAGCGAGTCCGAATCCCGACTGCACTTGAACAAATCTAGAGGGGTAAAAGTGCAAAGTGCAGGAATTGGACAACGCAGATCAATAGCCCCTTAACAGACACCAGAGACTAAGTGCTCTTTGAGCATTGACGGATGGCAGTGCAGGGAAACTAATCGAGAAAGAGAAGATCGCAGACGAAAGGACAAGAGACGGGAGCTCCATACCGAGAATAAGGCAGCAGTTTGTACCGAAATGACGGGGTCATCTAATATTATTAGTCCCAGCATGGCCCGAGAGATCCTCTTTTCCAATCTCCTGTACCACAAAACATACCACGTTCTTTTGTGTATAAGCTCTTAATACGAGCCAAAAGGCCAACGGGAGCCATGATCTACTCAGCCAGGCTCAAGATATTGTCCCTGACGTTACTTGCCGTGATCGTGCAATGTACAGTGTCGACAGGAGTTAGACTTCCGGTACAGAGGACGAAGTTGGGCTGATCGGCAAAGGAGATCGAGCTCATGTGGATCCCGACCGTTTCAGAATGAACGACTCCCGAGGGATCTTGATTCTGGAAATTCTAAAGGAACTTTGTCTCTTTGCCTTGTTTGCCGATGCTCCGGAGAAAGGAGTCGGGACGAACACCTGTTTGGAACTTGAAACTTCGGTGCTGGAGAAAAGAGAAGCGGGAGGGTTTTGGAGCAACAGCCTAAGAAGGGCCTAAGGCCCTCAGGCAGGGAAACGAGGCTTTAGTGTGTCTTGGTCTGGAACCTTTCCCCGTCCATCTCGTCTCTTTCTCCACACAACAATAGGAAGCTTCCGACTCACTCGGCAGTGGTTTTATTTTTATCGCCTAATGCACCTTAACTTTGTCCCTCAACTTCCTTTAGCGATGATTCGATCAATGAGCTTTCATTTCCCAGGATCTTCTGCCCCCACCTCCTGTGGATGGCTGGAAGGGGAAGAAGACAGACCGATCGGAGGACGGATGGACCACTGGTTCTCGCACACATCATCACCCCAATTGCCCCACTGTTCCCTCCGGCCCAGGGCAGATGCCTCGTGGAGTCTGGACGGCGTCGGAGGAGCAAGTTAATATGGCACATCGCGGACTCAGCCTCCTTTGAAACGATGAGGATCGCCGATCGAGTAATACGGAGTACCCCAAGCCACCAAATACCTTAACGGCCAGGCGCTTCGCCGGCATTCCACGCTGGCCTCGACTCCGGCCAGTGACTCGAACGGTCGAACCCCTCAGAGTGTTCATAACTTCATGGGTCGAGAGCGAATCATGGGGTTCAAGCTAACGGTGACAGATTCTTAACCAAGGAAACGCTTAACGCTTTCGCGAGTGGCATTCTATATACAGTCCACCAGATGCAACGCCCCTCACTTGATTGGGTAAATAATTCAATCAGTCGACGCCGGCGTTGATTAAGCTGCGTCAATTCTGCAGCTCTTTTGAAAGAGGGTCTACAGATTGTGCCAAAGTTTGTCAAATTAAAATTGACTATATACTCAGTATACCGAGATTACTGACGTTATTCTGGTGTCCACTTTGTTTTCTAAAAAGTCGAGACCCGCCGACTTTCCCGTTGTCAAATGCTGAAGGTCCAGGCAGTGCGACCGACAATCGGTCTTTTCTTTTTGTCCCCACCAATCGTGCGGTTTCAGGTGGTGCTTTAGACCGTGCAGCTTGCATACCCCTGGAGAACGCATTGATTTTTGCGGTTCCTTTGTTTTTTTTTGCCCTGCCACATACCTCGCAGTTCTCACCGCCGCTGGACAACAAAATTCCTAGGCTCCCCCTTCTTTCATCGCCGTTGGAGTAGTCGCGCGTTTCTTGCTGTTTCGTCTCCAGTCGTTTTTCTTTCAGTCGCTCTTTTAGAAACGTTCGTCGTTGCTTTCGGGGTTTTGACGCTCTTTTATTGCTTTGAACCGTCGGCATGGCCATTGAATCCAACTTCTGACGAGTATTACGTCTGATCCTACACTCTTTTATGCTTGCCGGCAGTATCATCGTCTACGACTGACACACCTGTCTCGGTCGACACATTCTTTTTCAGCCACGAACTAAATACCATAGCGGAAACAGCAACGGTCGCTCTTTTACAGCCAACTTCTCCAGTCGCTCATTTACATATCTGGCAATCATCCGCGACTCTTAATTGACAATTCGGGGCCTAGGATATTTGTACAGCGGTGGACTTTTTTACAATTCTGTTCAGTGTTAATTGATAATGCAATAATCGCCTTTGCACTATGCGCTCAACCGTGCACTCCACTCCGTCATCTAAACGGAGAGCTCTCCACGAGAGAACGCCTTCCGAGACCAATCTTCAGGCAACATCATCCTCGCAACCTACTCAATCCCTTAGACTGGTGGACGACAGGGACGACGTCGACGTTTACTCCGCCAATCCGTACCCGACAAAGCCCGAGCATGTCCTTTTACCAAGGCCCGGTAAAGGGCAAGGATTCTTTCCGGATTCGACCTCGGGCGTTTCAGAAGCGCATGAATTTTCCACTGGCACCTTGTCGTCAGCCACCAGCCACGTCGCAGATGACAGTGTCGCAGACCAGTCATTCAACGACACAACGTGGGACGCTTCGACTATCGATGCCGGGAACTCGCCATCGCAGGTGTGGGAGGAGGATCCTGCATCGAGCCGATCAACATTCCCTGACACCGAGGTGCCGACAAAGCCATTTGACAAGGACTCTGACGGTTCCGAGGCAGCGTTTTCAGACGATGGGATGGTCGTATTGCCAACGGCTACTCCCACTATCAAAGCTGTTGTCTCCGAACCAGCGTCGCCCCAGTCCGCCTTAGGGGAGCGTTCAGGTCCCGAAACACTTGCTTCAAGCAATTCCAGTCCAAATGTCGTTACCATCGGGCCGCCCTCAAGCCCCAATTTCGAGGCCCTTGACACCTCGAGCCTTAATTTCGTTCGCATTGGCAATTCTTCTTCAAATCAGGGGTCCGCAACACGCTCCAACTCCCTATCATCCATGAACTCGCTGGGAACGGTGGTGAGATATATCGGTGCCGCTCCTTGGGCTCGCTCTTCATCTTCGGAGCATTCGAGTTCGCGCTCGCAGTCTTTTCGTTCTACGCCCCCTAACGGCCCCGTGGCGCCAAGGCAGTCGACTTCAAGTTTCGCTCTGGCCAGTCGCGAGCGGAGCCGTTCTCGCTCCGCGACGAATTCCTCCCGTAGCGGCCTGTCTGCTTCAGATGCGCAGGCCATCATCGACAGCGGCGTCTTCATCCAGTATCCGACCATCCGAGCGCCCTCTTCGTCGAGTTCCTGGGTGGACGCATCGAATGCCGATTCTTCGCAGCACGAGTCGATGGCGGATCGATCTTCCGGGCGTTGGAATCCTCATCTATCAACTGTTCCATCCCTGTGGTCGGCAGAATGCGAGTCCAGGTCCGCGTCGCCAGCCGTCGAACGCTCTGATAGCAGACTTGCTGGGCCATCCAGGCCTAGCGCGGCTTTGGTCAGCCAGAACACAACATCCTCAGTATGGCTAGTCACCGACTCCGATGGGGCGGATGAAGGTCTAGACAATCTCTCGAATCTGCATTTTTCCCGCCTTCGCGACACGAACTCCGGATTTCCGCACAGCTTATCTTCGGGATCAAGGCGAAGCAGCTTACGCAGCATGAAGCGACCTGGGACAAGTTCAAGTTTGAACATTCTCAATGTGATTCCTGCCTGGGCAAAAGTCTACTACCGCAATGATGGCCGAGTTATTAACCCCGGACTTACTGTGATCGATAGTCGCCCAACGACGGCGCGACCTCCAACAGCTGGTTCCAACATGCTGAGCCGGATGCCAACAGCTTTGAGTCGGTCAAGAACCCGCCCGCAAATCGCCCGTGATCCTAGAGACCCTCGGAGTCATTGGGTTCGTGGCCCCGAGCCCGAGCCTGGAATGTCTGCGACTGCCCACCATCAACTCCGTCACAGCTGGTCACCCCATCTCTATCCAGACCGGTGCATTGCCAATTACAGGGGTAGTATGTGGGGGGCTCCATCGATGGACTCCAGGGAAGAGCCTGTTTTCGGACGTCGAAATATTCAAGTGTATTCGTTTTGCATAGGATTTATCTTTCCACTTGGTAAGTGATGACCACATTCTGCGCCTAAAACGACGTTTCTGACAGTATGTTTTCTTTAGCATGGCTCATAGCAGCTTTCCTCCCCTTGCCGAATAAGCCGAAGCTAAGGCAAGAGGGTGATGGTGAGCCTGATGTGGAAGCCACTCTTCAAATGCGAATCTTCGACATCGAAGAGAGGCGTTACGAAAATGCCAGGTGGTGGAGATATCTTAATCGATGGATGAGCCCGTTGGGCATCGTTATCATTGCTGTTATCGTGAGTTTTCTTGGCCATTCCCTCGTCAATGTTTCCAGCTGACGTCCTGGGGTTCAGGTTACACTCGCCGTTGTCGGCACCAAATTGGGATTCTAGGGCACTCTGCACGTGGCACAAGTCTTGGACTATTCCCACCCTTGCGGCCATTATTTCCTCTCACCCCACTGCGCCCTAGCTTTACTTCTCTTCTCAGATACCCTAACCTTCCCCAATTATTTGACCGGCGTCGTCCGTCTCTGTTCGCCCTGGACGGGACGAACTCAGCGCCTTTGCGCTATGGCTGGTCCCTTGATGAGTCTTTTTCTCGGTATGATTGCACGATATGACTTGATGCACATAATGTATTTTTCAAACTTTTATTCCCCCATCGGCGTTTGTCCTCGGTTTTGTGCCAGACTATTGATTCCAGAGCTTCGCATCGGTGCCAGCCCGCAGCAATGGATTGATTTGGCTGTACGACATGTCATGGATATATGCCTCTCTTTCATTTCTTCTATCACCATGTATTCCTATATACATGTTACTTGTGAATCCCGAACACATATTATACCGATTTAGAATAGATGATTTTGGGTCTACCACATGCTCTCCCGTCATAGTCAGATGATTGGATCCATTTGTAAGCCAGACGCCGAGTCCTCACGGCCATAACGGATTTATTGGCAAGTCTACCTATATTAAGTTTCAAGATGAGCTTCATTCGCATCGGACGCTTCGTGAAGCCCACTCAGTAGGCACCAGGCAGCACCGAACTTGCAGTCGATAATAAACAGACAACGGCTGCTCGACTCTGAGCAATCAACATGATCGAACCCAGAAATGACGGACAAAGAAATGAAACGGCTCGAAAATCCATTTCGAACCTGGCTTGGTTCCCGTATCCCAATAGGGATATCAACAACACCGAAACCAAGGACAACTCTCATAGGAGGAAAGTTGCCACACTCTCCATTCGGGATTTTTATATCCACAAACGCCTTGTCCCAGAGGCAACGAAACACAACGACAACAACGACCGACACATCACCCTCGGGGCCGCGATCGTTCGATTCGATCACGACAACTTCCGACCGATCTTCGCCTCAACGGCAGCCTTGAGTTCCTCACCGGTCGGCATCATAGCAACATTGCCGCGTTGTCTCATTGCCTCGATCTCCGCCTTAATCTCCTGGACCCCCTCGTCGAACTCTCTCGCGGGGTCGCTCGGCAATCCCAGCGTGGGAGGCCGCACGGCCTCCTGGCTCGCGGTGCGAAGCATGTGTGGCTGGTTGCGCGCCTTCAGTTTCTTGACCAGGAGACCCTTGGCGGGGCTGGCGAAGAATGCCAGCGACGAAGCGAGAATGACGATTCCGTAGAAGTAGACGCGAGACCAGATCTTGATGGAGTCGTTGAAGGACAGGATGATGAAGGGGAGGACGACGAACGAGAGGGTGACTTGTGTGGAGAACCAGCTGAGGATGTCGTAGTAGCGCTTGTACGGCGTGGGTTTGGTGCCGTCTGGGGTGAGGAAGAAGGGGCGGATGTAGCGACGGAAGTCTGTATCAAACAATTAGTAAAGAGCGCTACATGACGAATCACCTGGGGAACAGTTCATACTCTTCGCGACAGTCTGCACAAACGAACCGAGGACAAAGGTAAGGTAGTATCCGGGATAGAAGCCGTGCCAGAAGGCGCTGGTGACGAAGGTCGCCATGCTGGCGCGGAAACCGGGCTTCTTTCCCTTGGGTGTAACTCTCAAGTACACATAGTTGCGAAGCCAGTGGTTGGTGTTCTTGTTCCAGCTTCCCAGGTAACCATGAGAGTTCTGAGCCCGTTCCAGACTCCAGGGGTCGACGTTCTCCAGGCGATTCCAGAACACCTTCCCAGTCTTCGGGTCGAAGCCATTGTATCCCATACCGGAGAGGATACAGGCACCTTCAGTCAAGGACCAAACGCCGTAGTACTTCAATCTTGTGGTAAGACCCAGCATGTGCAGAATCCACACCCGTCGGGGGAAAGAATAGTTCATGTAACTGTCACCGAGAACAACATCCGGATGATAGAGCGATGAGAGCTGCAAGAAAGCGAAAATCCAGCCCAGTCCGGCCAAAAGCTTCATCGTAGCGGGCGTTCCACTGCGTGGGATCTTGCGTTTCTTTTTGGTCGGGGGAACCTTCGCCGGATCGGTTCCTGGAGGGATGTCGAAGAGAGTCGTATCGATCCAGCGCCGGTATTGGACATAGTCGAAGGCGGGACCGGCGAAAAGAGACGGAAAGAACAAGACATAGCCTGCATAGTCCAAAATACTTGGGAACTTTGTGATTGCCGCGTACTTTTGCGCGTCCGAGAGCTGGTCTTGGGGCAAACGACCATCGTGGACGTTCCAGCAAAATCCCGTGAGCTTCATGACAAGCACCATCTGTGCACCGGTGATGTCGACTACCTGGGCATCATTGACAATTTGGCGATACATGTGGCTGATAGACATGTGGCCCATCAGAAAGATGAATCCGATCCAGGGCATCAAAGAGCCATCTATGTAGTATGCGATCGCATAGGTGCCTGCTGCGCTGTACAGCAGAGTACGCAGACCATCCCATAGATCAAACAAGCCGACAATGTAGAACAACGAGGCTGCAATAATGAATGCATTCTTCTTCCATGGCTGAGCATCGGGGATTCTCTTTAATATAGCGGCGAGAGGGTAGGAGAGGAGGAACGAGACGATGAGTTTTACTATGGTATTGAAAAGGTGTTATGTTAGTAGAGGTACAGAAAGGTGTAAGATAGGAGTAATTGACACACGCTCATCTACAGAGGCCCCAGTGAGATTTGCCGGGTACTCAAACACTGGATAATTGAGAAGGAGTCAGTTTTGCTGAGAGATTCTTTTAACTGATTCCGTGCATTCATTCTTTGGGAAAAGGCGGGACGAACGAGTGTTTATGTACGGTAGCATGGTGGGAGGTGGGATTTGTAGCTTCAGCAGAAGACTGAAGAGCCTGTTGAAAAGGAAATAGATAAAGCTTAACGACACATGAAGAATTAATTAATTAATTATTTAAAGCACGAGGAGAAGAACAAGACGAAGCGAAATGTAGATAGCACAAGTAAGAAAAAAAAAGAAAAATGTTGGGGAACGATGGGGGAAGTGGAAAAGAAAGCAAGAGAGACATGCCATCATATCATGTGGAGCAACTTCTCTTAGTGACTGGCTCCTCCAACGCCTCGGAATCTCCTCTTGATCACCAGCAAGTTAGCAACTGATCTGCGCTCCAGAACCCACGAGTCAATTCGCTGCCTCCGAGCTCATTTGCTCGCCAGCTTCATGCTTTCTCGACGTCAGGTGCAGCCACAGACCCGTTGACATCCATTCTCTCCCTCGTTATTATTGTTGTTGTTGCTATCGCCGACTCCTTCCCCCCCCCTCCCCGCGCCCCTCTGGGCTTCTTGGGCGCACTCCCAACCTCGCCAGCATGGACGTCGTCGCTGCGGTCTCCGGCTACATCTCTAGGATGGTGACCGCCGGAGATACGTCTTCTTCAGGTTCTTCATCGGCAAAGATGAAGATCTTGCTTCTCGATAGTGAGACAGTGGGAGATGCGCTCTACTGAACTTGCGGTGACTCTGGCTAATTCCCCCGTGGTTAGGTTCCCATCGTGTCCACTGCCATCACACAGTCCGCCCTTCTCAACCACGAAGTATACCTCATTGACCGACTCGATAATCAGGCACGGGAAAAAATGCGACATCTGCGCTGCTTATGCTTTGTGCGCCCTTCCCCGGACTCCGTACAATATCTGATTGATGAGCTCCGGGAACCAAAATACGGCGAATACCATATTTACTTTAGCAACATCATTCGCAAATCATCCCTCGAGCGACTCGCAGAAGCAGACGATCACGAAGTTGTTCGCGTGGTGCAGGAACATTTTGCGGATTTCATCGTCATTAACCCGGACCTGTGTTCATTGGGCCTCGGTTTCCCCAAGCAGCGGCTCTGGAGCCACTCGCCAGACTTGTGGAATGCGGATGCACTGCAGAGAACGACAGAAGGAGTTATTGCAATGTTGCTTACTTTGAAGAAGAACCCATTGATTCGGTACGAGAAGAACAGCCTGATGGCAAAGAAGTTGGCGACAGAAGTCCGTTACCAGTTAACCCAGGAGGGACAACTGTTCAACTTCAGAAAAACGGATACGCCGCCGATACTGCTAATTCTAGATCGTCGAGACGACCCAATCACTCCATTGCTGACTCAATGGACGTATCAAGCAATGGTTCATGAGTTGATGGGCATCAACAACGGTCGGGTCGACTTGCGAGATGTGCCTGACATTCGGCCAGAGCTTCGAGAGATTGTACTCTCGCAAGACCAGGATCCTTTCTTCAAGAAGAACATGTACCAGAATTTTGGTGATCTTGGCCAGAACATCAAAGAGTACGTGGAACAATACCAGGTGAAAACCAAAAGCAACATGAATATAGAATCCATCGCCGACATGAAGCGGTTTGTGGAGGACTACCCCGAGTTTCGCAAACTTGCAGGCAATGTCAGCAAGCATGTTACTTTGGTGGGTGAACTCAGCCGGAGGGTTGGTGAGGATAATCTCCTCGATGTCAGTGAGCTGGAGCAGAGTTTAGCATGTAATGACAACCATGCGAACGATCTCAAGGTACGGCTAGTTCTGATGCAATCCCGCCTGAGTATGCCGACTAACGGTCACCAGACACTCCAAAGAATCATCCAACTACCGACAGTGCCGGCTGAGAACAAGCTTCGCCTTGTCGCTCTGTATGCCATCCGTTACGAGAAACAACCTAATAACGCCCTTCCTGTTTTGCTCGATTTACTAGTCACGGCGGGCAACGTCCCATCTCACCGCGTCAACATCATCCCAAAGCTTCTCGCTTACCATCACTCACTCCAAGCTCCCCCTGTTGCAGGTGGCTTCTCCGACCTGTTTGAGTCAACTTCGTTCTTCTCCGGCGCCCGGGACCGCTTCAAAGGCCTGAAGGGCGTCGAAAACGTCTACACGCAACACTCTCCACGTTTAGAAGTCACATTGCAGAACCTGATCAAGGGTAGACTGAAGGAACTGCAGTATCCTTTCCTTGAAGGCGGCGGCCATACCCGGGACAAGCCGCAGGACATTATCATCTTCATGGTAGGTGGTGCCACCTACGAAGAAGCCAAAATGGTGGCTCAGGTTAACGCCAGTTCACCTGGTGTACGTGTTGTGCTGGGCGGTACTACTGTCCATAACAGCATGACTTTCCTCGAAGAAGTCGATGATGCTGTGAGCAGCTGGCCAGAATCTGCTCCTTCGACAGCTGCTGGACGGCTACGAAGAGAGCTGGGGCGTTGAAGTTCGTTCTCAAGATCCGGTGTCGGCGTAATTGTACTGTACTAGGATTATCATAGTATATCCCTCGGAATGTCTACAGTAGGCTGGGAACTGGAAAGATCGTACATAGTACTCGATAAATGTGTTCTTATGCTCTTAAGTTCGTTTCTTGAAATTACCGTTCCTATATACACAGTAACCGCAGTACTGGTTGTTGAACCCCGGATTTTCCCAATGCGGAGACCGCGCCCCTCATTTCCACCCGCCGACCTCGCTTGCTCCAAGAAACATCTCGCCATTTGTTAAAGGAGGGAGGTGAACTTTCCATCATGGACTCGCAGAACTCCCCTCCAAGACCGACAACTGCCTTATCGCCTTCGTCCGCCTCTCGAGAACCAAAATTGAATCTTCCATCCACGACCGATCCTCCTGGCCCGCAGAACCCTCCGAAGCCGCTTGTATGGCTGGTGCGTCACAACAGCGCGACTCTGCTCCAATGAATCTCTATGCTGACCAATTGGCGTTTTGCTCCTTCAGATATTCGGAGCTACAGGCCATATGGGCCGGTCTCTCGTCAAGACCGCCCTGTCCCACAATGACCTGGTCGCTGCCGTCGGTCGCACCTTCGAGAACAGCTACGAATCGATGAAGAAGCTAGAGGAGGAACACGAGAACTGCCTGGGTCTGTTGTGCGATGTTCGAGTGCGTGAAACAGTCAGAAGGGTCATCGACCAAACAATTGCACGGTTCGGTAGAATCGATATCGTCGCCAACTGCTCTGGATACGGTGTAATCGGCGCCTGCGAAGATCAGGACGAATACGACATCCGCAACCAGTTCGAGACGAATTTCACAGGCACGCTGAACATGATTCAACTGTCTCTGCCGCATTTTCGCGAAAGAGGATCCGGTCGATATTTAATCTTCAGCTCTACATCCGGCGCGCTGGGAGTGCCGGGATTAGGCCCCTACTGTGCGTCGAAATACGCGGTCGAAGGCTTGATGGAGAGCATGCTCTACGAAATCGATAGTTTTAATATCAAAGGTACTCTTGTCGAGCCAGGTCACATGCGTCGTGACGACATCGGGGATCTGATTTCCCCTTCTGCGACCGTACCAAGCGAGCATAATCTGTCTTCGCCTCTGCCGCTCTATGGTCATTTCCTTGTGAAGCCGCCAAGCGAGCCATATAATACACCAACCGCACCTGCAGCACACGCAAGACGTATGCTAATGTGGCTAGCTGACAAGCAACCCGCGAGTGCCGTAAAGGCAGCAGAATTGGTTTGGCAGCTCGGACATTGTTCTTACCCACCGCTTCGGCTCATACTGGGAACTTATGCGGTTGAGAGTATTCGGGATAGACTGAAGTGTATTATCGAGGAGATCGAAGACTGGAAACATCTCAGTTTCCCACTGGGTGATCAACCTCCTGCAAATTCGGGCAAGGAGAAGGCGTCCACATCTAATAAGAGTGACGGCGATGATGCAACCATGCATGGATAATTGTCAGCTGTCGTCCGATTATCCTTTTGAAGTGAGGAGCACCTCTCGGGAGTTCTCTCAGCGAGATTGTCTCTGCATCAATCACAGCAGTCACCCACTCGAGGGATGAACAAGGTAAACATATCTGTTGCGAACCTTTTTCAGGCATCCCTTTCACTGACTATCAACCGGATGTCAGTTTCTCAGTCTCGATCGAGAATTTGATACCTAACCTGTCCCATCAACAACTGGTGTGTTTACCCACGACACTCGTTCGCGTGATGCGGTGCCTTTGGCAGGAGCATCTATTCTGACATGGTTGGAAGCCAGCCCAATTCCAGCTCAGACAGGCTCTATTCTCCTTCAAGTCAGTTGGAAAAAAGGGGGGTTCCTTCAGGCAAGACTGTACCAAGAAGCTTGGCAGTATCTCTGATAGTAGTGGAAGAGCACACAAGCAGATTGAGGTGCTAGAACCGTCACGCAAGATGGCAAAGTCGATCAATTTCTAAGATCCTTTATTGATTTGTTTCTCAGATGAGATAGAGAGTCCCATTCATAGGTCCTTTGTAATTCAGCTAAAATTCGAGAATTTGAATAGAACAATTCCTGCAGAGCAAACAGATTGGTCACGTGATAGCTCCTGCTGTGACAGGGCAGCCTGACTGATGCTCCTTTCTTTAATCATCCACAACTGCTCGCCACTTTCTTTATCTGTTGTTTTATTGAAAGTAATTGCTTCAATTGACTGTTTCCTTATGCCATTTTTTGGCTGCTTAGGAGATCACTTCTTCTGAGGGATGTTGAGTGATTCTACACCTGCAGCAGTGATGATCTAATACCATAAACAAATCTCTCCATCTCCACCGCACCGCAGAAGTCGAGGAGAAGACAACCCCATCAGCCTCTTCAGAGGTTTCTGGACTTGTTTCATCCGATATATCTTCTCCAGGCATGAATTTTGCTTGCTTTATGAAGCAAAATTCCAATATCTGCCACTCACCCCGACTTCCAGATTCAGCTATTGAGAGTCTCTAGAGTCTACGTCCAATCCTTATTAAACAGCACCAAGCTCTTCAATATGGATTTTGAAGAGATTGATGACCCAGATCTCAGAGCGGCCATTGCAGCTTCGCTTGAGGACCTCCAGGGCCCACCAAGCAACAGCAACTCTCTCAGCAACGGGCCTCAACAGGACATTGTTGACTTGACAGCGGACTCAGATGACGATGAGCTCGTCCCACTAAACACGAAGTCAAAGCCGACAATAAGCTCCGAGACAGACGAAGAGGAAGACGAGGAGCTCAAGAGAGCGATCGAATTGTCCAAGCAAGAGGAAATGGAAGATGAGAACGCCGCAACCAAGGCGGAAGTTGTTCTTGAGCAAATCCATGATGACGAGGAGGCTCAGACGCAGAACGCCCCATTAGCAGAAGAAATCAAGGCCCCTACACCTGATGATCAAGCCGCACAGCCTTCATTGGGGATACTGGGTCTAAATCGAAAACAGATGGAGCAAGAACGTCTCGCACGCATTGCAAAGAGGAAGGCTGAAGAGAGTATATCACCACCTCCAACTCACGGTGCAAAACTTCTGAAAGTAGAGGCTACGCCAGAAGATAATCTGGGTACGAAAGACACTTCTACCAAGACTCCATACGACAGTGCATCCTCGCAGGCTAAGTTGCCAGGCGCTGGACAAATCGACAAGATGCAGCAAACAACAACACCTTCTACAATGTCAGGAGTCCAGTTTCCAGAGGGGGTGGTAAAGAAAACCTGGGCATTTGGCTGCCGTCGAATGGGAGACGATATTAAGATTGAGGAGGTGTTCCAAAGGTCTGACCTGGAACTTGCTGTTATGAGCTCTTTCATGTGGGACATGGAATGGGTTTTCTCGAAGTTAGACACAAAAGGGACCAGATTTATCCTTGTCATGCAGGCCAAGGAAGAGAGTACAGTGAGTCAACCGAGCCCCGATACAACACGAATCCCTATCTTTATCTTCCGTGATGGTTACTCTCCATGTCACGTCTTGTTTTCGGGGAATCTCTCTGCCCACCAGTCGGGGGAGCTCAGATATCAAGCCTCCTTCGCGGTTACCTTTGAAGCAGTGATAAATGCTAATGCTACGGAGAAACGACAATATGAGATGGAGACAGAAGAAATGGCAAATCTTCGACTTTGCTTTCCACCCATGGATGGGCAAGTCAATTGCATGCATTCGAAGCTCATGCTGCTTTTCCATCCGACTTACCTCCGAATCGCAATTCCAAGCGCCAACTTGACTCCATACGACTGGGGTGAGAAAGGAGGCATCATGGAAAACGTATGTGGTACTTTGAATTTACGCCTATAATGCTTGACTTACTAACATTGATCAGATGGTTTTTCTCATCGACCTCCCGAAAAAGGCCGACAAAGCTTCTGACGGGGACTCGAAGACCGCCTTTTACAAAGATTTGGTATACTTCCTAAAAGCCACCACATTGAACGAGACAATAATTGCAAAACTTGGAGCCTTTGACTTCGGTCAAACGACTCGCTTTGCATTTGTACACACCATGTAAGACTCCTCGTGGAACCATCGAGTTTGGGTTTTCTACTAATTCTCGCTCAGTGGCGGATCACACACCGGGGAGGCATGGAAGCGAACAGGATATTGCGGTCTGGCCCGGGCAGTGCGTGGCTTGGGACTGCAGAGTTCTAAGCCTTTGAACATCGATTTCGTGGTGAGTTACACTCTCAACCTTCACAATCACGTCATCTCAAACTTATATTCAGACCTCTTCGGTCGGTTCTTTGAATGACGAGTTCATGAGATCCATATACCTCGCTGCACAAGGTAAGCCTTGCCAAGGTTGTGCCAGACGAATTGCCTCCTAACGAATTGATCCAGGCCAGGATCTTAACCACTTGACCCAGAAAAGCACCACGGAGGAATGGAAAGAGAGGTTTCGTGTGTTCTTTCCTTCAGAGGCAACAGTCATGGAGTCAAAAGGTGGCCCACACAATGCAGGCACCATTTGCTTCCAGCCGCAGTGGTGGAATGGTGCAAAGTTTCCGCGCCATGTGCTGCGAGACTGTGTGAGTCGGAGAAATGATCTCTTGATGCACAACAAGGTTAGTGGCTACTTCAGAAGTATGTTCTTCCAGACGCTGACAGTACGCTACCTAGATTCTTTTCGCAAGGCCAGAAGAGCCAATCGCTCTGTCGGACCAATCTCGGTGTCCGGCCTGGGCGTACCTCGGAAGTGCCAATCTATCGGAAAGTGCATGGTCTGTTTTGCCAGTCTACCTCAGCACCCTGGTTCTTCTACTGACAGCAATGTAGGGGACGTCTCGTCAATGATCGAGCAACCAAGAAACCTAAGCTCAACTGTCGGAATTGGGAATGTGGCGTTCTCGTACCTATCATCGAAAGCGTTTCCGAGTCCACCGCTCCAACTGACAGTAAGCGAGAGAACAGCCAAAACAGTCCTGCATCTTCCGACTTCGCAGATGTTTTCAAAGGAACGGTCCCTGTCCCGATGCAAGTTCCCGGGCGCTCGTATGGGCCGAACATGAAGCCATGGTTCACAAGGCAAACCTTCTGAATGGATGACGTGGAATTCCGGGCACATTGCTAAATAGATTCAAGATTGGTTTCCGTTTCTAAGAGTCTATAGATCTATAAAAAAAACTTTTTCGAGACTGATAGGAAAGACATCATCATCAGCATAGAATCCTGCTCTTTCCTTCATGATTATAATTGCTTTCCCTCCACCGAAAATCTATCCTGTTGAACTTTCTACGTAGAAAGAGAATAACGAAATGGAAGGGAAAGGGAATTAGGCCTTCTCAGCATCGTCCGCCTTCTTCCTCTTTTCGACCATTCCCGAAACGGCCTTCTTCACTCCGTCCACACCCTGCCCTGCCAATCCAAAAATATATCCAATGCCAAATGACCACCCCCTGACACGAACGGTGTAGATGAAGAAGTAAACCAGAAGCCAGTTGATAATCACAAAGGCAAGGAAGATGCCGAAGCATCGCCACTTATCGCCGTCGTGAACGTTCAGGGTGTACATGAACTCCCTTCCATTTCTGTACGGGCAGTACTGGCAGTTGGACGTCGCGTTCGGGTCGACCAAGTACCCTGCGCCGGCGACGTTGGAGACAAAGTTACCCGCGTACTCCTGACAGGTACTTCCTGGCGGCGGGTTGAAGAGGGTGGTTTCGACGTCGGCGCAGTCGATCTCCACCGAGGGCAGGATGCTGGAGAGGACACCGCGCAGCCACCACGTGACGGGATTGACGTAGTACATCCAGTATTTCCAGAAGACGGGGTATGCGCTGTACGGACGGACGATACCGTTGAACAAGTTGACCATGACGAAGAAGAAGGGCAGAACGTTCGAGATGACGGTGAAGGAGGGCGCGAAAGCACAGATCCACTGGCCCCAGCTCGCCTGGAAGAGGAAGAAGAGCATCGACATGAGGAAGACGTAGCCAGCAGTGCTCGAATCAGTTGGGAACCCGACGGGGTAGTACCAGAGGAGCCAGTAGACGAGGCTCGTGACGATGGCGGCAGGGACTTCGCAGACGATGTTGGCGGTGCAGAAGGCGACCCAGCCGTAGATGCGGGATGGGTATTCGCGGGCTTCCCAGAGGGCGCGGTTGATGTAGAACTTGGGGACGATGGAGTTCATGACGATGGGCGGGATGAGGATGATCAAGAAGATGGAGAACATGCGGTTTTGCATGCTGGCGACGGAGTTGCCGAGCATCCAGAAGGTGAAGCCGTTGAAGATACCGATGATGACGCTGACGAAGAGCTTGCCGTAATAGTATGAGGGGTCGCGCCAGTAGTTGAGGAACAGGCGTTTGGTGAGCATGGTGGTTTGCAGGAGGGTCGGGGCGGCGAATTCGTACTGCTTGCCTTGTTCGGGGAGAGGGATCTTGCTGCGCTCTTCCCGAATACGGCGGATCTCTTCGAGTATCTTGCGGTTTTGCTCCGAGTTTCTCCATTCTTCGTTCCAGTCGACTGGTCTGCCGTCCTTCTTGGTAGCCTTTGCGGCGGTTTCGAGAATGAACTCGGCGACGTTCTTGGAGGGAGGGCAGACGAAGCCGCGGTCCGCGAAGTATTTGATCACGTCTTTGCCGTCTTTACCAATGGGTCCAAAGTAGAAGGTGTTTCCACCAGGGTTCAAGGCCAAGACCATATCGAACTGTTGGATCAGCATCGAAGATGGCTGGTGGATGGTACACACGATGGCCTGGCCAGCTTGGGAAAGCTTCTTTAAGAAGCGCACGATGGAGAACGCCGCTTGACTGTCGAGACCGCTGGTAGGTTCGTCCAAGAACAGGAGAAGGTTGGGCTTAGCAGCCAACTCGACGCCGATAGTCACACGCTTCTTCTGCTCCACGTTCAGCGAACCGATGATGGCGTCTTGAATGTCTCCAAGCTCCAAAAGATCGATGATGCGGTCGACATAATCGAGCTTCTCGTTGCGAGGAACGTTCCTGTCCTGTCGAAGAATGGCCGAAAATGCCAAAGCCTCCCGGATGGTGGAAGTGTTGTCGTGCAGATCCATTTGTTCACAGAAACCCGTTCCTCTCTGGAACTCTGTTCCCAGAGGGTGTCCATCAACTTCCATGTCGCCGGTAACGACGCCGACCTTTTGACGTTGAGCCAACGTGTTAAGCAACGTCGTCTTGCCAGCTCCGGATGCTCCCATCAGTGCAATCATGAGACCAGGTTTAGCAAATCCGTTGACGCCGTTGAGCAACTTTCTCGTTCCGTTTCCGTAGGGCACGGTGTATTCGATGTTGGACCAGGTGAACACCCGCTCGCTGGAGGAAAGACGGTTGAAAGCCTCATCGTTACCAGAAGCCTGCATGTCTCCACCGGACAAAGCAGCACCATCTCCGGACTTCTGGACCTTCTCTTCGTCGTTCTCCTGTTTCTTCGCGGCCGCAATGCGCTTGGAGCGTTTGGACTTCTTGAAGACCAATGCACCACCGCCACCACCCACGAAGGACAGGACCTCGGCAGCGATGACTGTCACCAAAATGTACAGAACTGTGAAAGCGATGACGACACCCCAGTTTCGCCACAGATGGGAGCGTGTGCTAAGAGATTGTTAGCTTCGGGGCTCCTATCAAAGACAAGCGAAAAAGGAACCAACTTACAATTCAAACGTTGTATTGAGATAATCGCTTCCAGACACAGTAGTGCGACCGAGTTGGGACCCTGTCAGAGCGCAGCTTTGGTAATTCGGATCCACTCCAGGTCCCTGAGGAACAAGTTGTGATGGTGCGCAATCCATGACACGGCCAGAAAACTCGTTGGTAAGTACCGCCTCATACGCATATGAAAGGGGGTTGATGTAGAACAGCCAGCCGAACCAAATCGAGTCGCTAATCAAGGTCTGCTTGGGGATGACATAGCCAACGAAGATGATGAGAAGATTCAGCGCAATACCGCTAAATCGGACAGCGTCGTCGATCGTGGGTGAGAGAGACGCAAACATTCTGTACAACGAGGTAATACAGAAAGTGCTGGTGTACACAATCAGGAAGTAGATGAAGAACTGGGAAGCCGTCACTTCGAGCCCTGTCATAAAGTAGACAATGATGGTGAAAGGCACAACCATTGCCAAGATTGCCGGGAAGTCCACAACCACACGAGCGATCGAGACAGCAGAAGGTCGGTAGAAAGCATAGTCCTTGTGTCGAGCAATGATCGCTCTTCCGGAAACTGCCGGCATCAGTTCAGTCAACTGAAGCCAGCCAAGGAAAAGAATCGAGAAGAACAGGGTCCCGCCACGCGAGAAGGCGCCACTGGTATCAAGTGACTGCCCGTAGAACAAGGAAGAGACGATGAGGCCGTTGGAGATGATGATGAAGAATTTGGTGTACAGAGAAGTCTTGTCACCCCAGAGGAGCCAGAACTCTCTCTTCGTGCAAGCAGCGACTTGTCTGACCAATGAAACGGTGTAACTGGACTTTTTCGAAACGGTCTTACTCTTGGATTGAGCGACGGTCTTTTCGAAACGACGAGTGTCGGCCTTGTCCGTGTCCTCGAGCTGTCTTTCGTAGCTGCAGACATCCTCAAAGATGCGCTTATAAGCATCGCTCTTGCGGAAGACTGCTTCAAGTTCCTCGGGAGTTTTGGGGGTGGATGCTTCACGGCCAGGTTGGAATTGACGAGCGTTAGGGTCGCAAAGGGAAGTGAGGAAGTCGGCAGTCGTCGATTGCTCCGGGCAATAGAAACCCAGGTTCACGAAGTATTGCTTTGCCTCATTTGCAGGTCCCTGGTATAGCATACGTCCGGCATCGATGACCAAAACTTTATCCATGAGCTCATAGATACTCTCACCAGCCTGGTAAAGGGTGACAAAGGTGGTCCGCTGGCTGACATCGGTCATGATTCGGAGAGACTTGGCATAGTCCAGAGCGGTGCTCGCATCGAGACCTCTCGTAGAGTTGTCCCAGCACACCACAGTGGACTTCGTAGCCAAAGTCTCGGCAATACTGACACGCTTCCTCTCACCACCAGACACACCACGGACATACTCGTTACCCACGAGGGTGTTTTTGGTGTGGGTGATTCCAAACATCTTCAAGAGGGCATCGATGACAATGGGTATGCTATTCCGGTCATTCTTGCGAGTCTTGTTCATCAAGGAGAACTTCAAGGTCTGCCAAACGGTGAGAGAAGGGAAGTGGAGATCATCCTCTTGGTTATAATTGACTTCGCCCCTAAAGTGCTTGTCCTGATCTTCGGCCGAGATTCCACCGTAGCTGACCTCTCCTGTCACCGCGGCAAAGGTTTGCCGGTCGTTGGCGATGGCCTTGAGGAAGGTGGTGCATCCTGCACCAGGTCGGCCCAGAACCAACATCATTTCACCTTCGCGGACGGTACCGCTGAAGTCGTGGATCAGATCCCTCACTGGGGGCTGCTTTCCGAAACGAAGGCCCGGGATGAATTTGCACAACAGATGGTACAAATCGGGGCCAAAGGTGCCAATGACGGCATCGGGCAGCGTCCTCACAAAGGAAGCGCCCGCCACGACACCTTTGACGGTGAGGTTCTTGAACACAACGCCAACCTTCTTCGCCGGCTCTCCAGCAGTGGTTCGTCGTTCCAGATGGCCACCCATCAAGAACTCGCCAAGATCGAAGCCACCACCATACTCGGTGCCAGCCGATGACTTCTCATCGAGCACGTCACCTTCATCCTTCGGCTGACTCGTTCGAGAACGGAATCGACGGGCATCTCTCGTCGTAGTAGAGCGGCTTCGGTGCAAACTGAGGCGTGTCAACTCCCTTCGCATCTCCTCGAAATCCTCCATCGCACCGCGGCGAGAGACGGGCTCTCTCTGGTCTTGTTCTCCCCATCGACCATCTTCGCTGTGTTGTTGGGAGGGAGAGGTGGAAGAGGTTAGAATGGACGACGAGTCCGAGTCCGCTGCTTCCTCCTTCTCGACCGGCGGCGCTATCTCATGTGGGGGTGCCTCAGGCACTCGGTCGTCGGACATGTCGCCTCGTCCTCAAATTGCCTAAGTCGACGATCCAGCTGTTTTCTGGAATTTTCCAAATGGAGTATTATATCAACAATTGTGAATATTAGTGGAAATATGAGAATTCGCCTTCGATGTCTTTAATTACTAGCGTATCAGATATCAACAAAAGAAAAAGAAAAGATGCCTGTATGTACAGAGCTATCAGGGAAAGGTGTTGCTGTACAGACCAACACGCCCTGGATGGCCACAGAGAGAGAAGAAAAAAAGTGGGAGAGAGGAGAGGAGAGATATGAAAACGGTCAGCGCATGGTCAACAAGGGAAGGAGGGGCGCGAGGACCCCTAAAAGGGTGGTACATCATGGGCTTAAAGGAAGCTCTATCCATTATCTCCGTTCCCATTTTTTTTTCTGGATTTGTCAGATAACAAAGAGTCTACAACGTCAATATCCGTAGGGAAAAGCCGAGGGGTGGCGTAGAATGTGGAAAGAGCTTGAGTGGAATCAGTGGATGGATCCAGAGCGACGCTTAATTGAATGACTCGGGTAGATACGAAGCAGCATGCAATCTCAGCAGTGAGGAGCAATCAGCGCCCAGCAATTGGAATTGGGCCGCTGGAGTCGCTGGACGGGCTGATTCAGTTCAGGTGGTCTAAACCCGATTCGTGGACGGTAGAAGACATTCGAAGTGATGGGCATCAGAATCCTCAGCAAAGAACTAAAAAAGGACCCACGCGACGGAGATACTGCTCGGCGTTAAAACGTCATAGACAGCTCGGCTAATGCCAAGAATATAATCTTGGTCGGCCCGAGACTAATTTAATTCTTATTACAACTCGCAAAACTCCCTCAGATTTGGTGAAAATCGCACCATTCGGAGGCTTGGCTTTCAGGATTGGGAGCCCCGGGCACGATAAGATGTATGTACTATGTAGCCTTTGTCGAGTATGTTTTGCTGCCAAGTTGACAAAGGAAGTTTGATTACCAATCGTCGAGGTCAGCAAATTGCTTGAATGAGGAAGTCGTGATCCTAGGTGGGTCCGGACTTACGCTTGTGCCAAAACCTACCAATAATGATGGCAATGGACCTCAGAGCTTCGGCACATATTGAGGCAAGCGCCGACCGGTCGGTGGAGATCCGAAATCAAGAATTTTCCAGCAAAGGAGCTCCAAAAGCCTAATCGAGGTTCGCGAATCGTGTCTCACGGTTCACCAGCAAGAGGCCTGAAAGCATGCAATAATAATAGGGCATGATTCTTCTTTCAAGATTGTGTGTCGATGAGACCTATCACAGATCCAATTCTGGAAGGTTCGACCTGAATCAGTTGGCCTTTTGGGCGTCTCACCGTTCTCCCTTCCCTTTCCCCTCATGCATACGTTACACACTCGATGGTGAGGTATGCTTAATAATTCTACCAGATTGATAATCATCATTGCTCATTCTCATTCATGTCGTAATCTGCTCTCACTGAAACCTGCTAAGGACGTCAACCTGTTCTCAAGAATTCAATTGGTCGTATATTCGCTCATTCATCTCGTTTTCTGTTGTTGCCTGGATATCTCGAGATACCTCATCTTCGATGCACACTAGATGGATACCTGAGTGTCGTTATCCATACCTACCTAGGTTAATCCTGCAGCTTATGTGGGGCGAGCCAATCGCTGACCAAGCCTCATACCAACGTGGCTTCTTATTTGGACCTATCACATATTTCGTGAGTAAGCGTCTTCCACCTTCGATGAGCGAGCTGTCCATTGAACAGATATCAAATAAGCAAGCGGTCAAAATGACATGGACAAAAGATAAATCTAGACCAGGAGGTGCTGCAAGAATGCTGACCGGCTGACCATGCATACCGCAAATCTGATAATTGATCATGACATGGTAATATATCCGATAATCTAAAATTGAAAAGTCCAGCCTATCTTCCCTGTCTCTCTTTGAAAGAAAGCAGCAGCCATGTCTTGAAGACAACAAGCCACGTTTTATTGATATTCCGGGATATACTAAATGAACCGTATGAAGTACATCCTTATGTCTTGCCTTCCTTACCCATGCAACTTCACTGTCATCGAGTATCTGTATCTCCCATAGTCTATATCACCACTATGATTTCTCAAGTGACTTTCTTTCCAGATGCAAAATAAAACTCCCTACTCTACAACGTCTATATTCCTCTGCATGCACAGTGATGATTGGATTGGAGCAACTTTCCGTACAAGTTATTCTATTATGCTGAAAAGATACGTTGAGACTGGTTTGATCTAGATATACTCGTAGCTCTCCGTTCAACTTACATGAAGGTGATGGTTATGTGTGTCTATAAGAATCATATCGAGATATACGTCCACTCTGGCATCTTTTAGAGCTATCTTTGAGAAACAACCCCTGGGATAGCGGCTTGTTGATGTGACAGACATGATAGGCTTTATGAAAGAAATGATCTTTCTGGCAAAGTGGACGAAACAACGCGTGTGTATACCCAATATATATATTATAACGGTTCAAAGATTAGGCTCCGATGAGTATAAAAACTTCTAGAGATTTTTACTGTCGTCCTTGCACAAGATCATAGAGAGAATACGCCGATTCGTCTTAACTTCATGCTCCTATGTATACTCATGGTATGGGTGATATAGTATCGATAACAACATTCTATACTTCCAACAATTTCAGACTAGTCTTTATCTTCAAGGTGGAAAATTCGAAAGGCATATGTAAAAGAAGGGGTAAGAATGTCTTTGTGCCGATGTGATCGATCACTTCTACTCGACTGACTACAAGAGTGCCTGAATGGCAAACACTATGGTTACTTCCCTTGACAGATGACTGAAATCTGCCTACCGTCGTTTCAGGATCTCGTGTTCTCGGTGGACAAACGAGAAAAGAGCAAACAATTGATTCTTACTTTAATTTTTTTTTCTCACGGTCTGCTCCAGGATGAAACAGTCTAAAAAAGGCCAACGAGCAAAGAAGAGGCCGTGCTTGTTGGGCATTGTTCCTTATACAGCAGGTGCGATCGAGGATAGGACTGAAGTAGGTAACGAACGTTCCATCATCTGTAGGGATCGAGCTTGACATTGGGAAAAGAAATCGCCCAAGCCTTTGGGAAGGAAATAATATTCGAAATCGACCATTCCAGTTCTAACTTCTGCCGTGTCTGAGCCATTTATTGGAACCATTTGAGTCGGAGAAGTATGGACACACCGAAGTTATTGGAATTACAAGAAAAGAACACCTATTAACAATGGTATGTATGGCAAGAGAGCATGCTGATTGGCTGAGCTTATATGTTCAATGGAAACTATATATGTATATTTGCTTCGAGATGAGCTTTATTCCACGGCAAGTAAATCTATACATAAGCTTTCTGACAGCTGAAGCCTAATGTTATTTCCTGTCGTGCAGATAGGATAAAATCACTCATCATTACTTGTCGAATTTGTCACTCGTTACCTCGAATTGAAGAGTAACCCTAACCCGAAACACTTCAGACACGGCTTGTTCATAGTTGCCAAATATGATATGATAGCCGAGTTCGACTCACCAGAAGACTCATATTCTTCTAATCGATCCCAAACTGCGTTTAGTATATCGGAGCATAGATTGGTCTGTTGGAAATTGTTCTCTCGTGCATACGTCATGTATGAACAGTCGTGCTCTAGGTTGGTATGTAACCGTTGCATGCTCAACGATTCAGTGACGTTTTCATGATATATATTCTATTATTCCTACACACAACCCTGTGGATTCGTGACAGTCACATGGAATAGCCGACACTAGTTCCTTTTATTTATTTTATTTATTTTATTTATTTTATTTATTTTATTTATTTTTTTTTAAAGAACGCTGATATCGGGCTTATTCGGCTTGAAGTACGAAGTACTCCCTACAGGTCGTTGGATCCTGAAATCCACCGTAAAATGTCCTTCTTTTGATAACAATAAGTAGTTTGTGGGAATGAAAGCCTAGGAAATGAAATGAGAGTATAAACTAATGAAGAAAAGAAAAAAAAGTTAACTGGGCCACAGGCACCATTCGAAGGAAGAACGTTAATTGATCTTCTCCCGCATAAATGATCCATCGTCATCTTAACTTTGATTCTTTTTTTGGATGGGGCAGGAAATTGGATGTGGCATATCATTGCCGTTTTCGAAGAGGCTTGTTTATCAGTTACGGAGTACGGAGTATGGATGAACGGATGACCATAACTACGAACATTTATTTATATCTATATTGTTAGAGTAAGTTTGGGACGAGTACCTAGCAGGATATTGCACAATTGCACCTCACGTACATGGTAAATGGTAATCCTAACGTGCGGCAATCATTGGCACATGCAACTCAATCATACTGACGATCCAGACACGAGATCTGCGGCTGTTGGGCCATAGCTTGTGTGTGGTCAATCTCCCAGCGTGTACTAGGTAGTAGTGTACGGATTAAAGGATGAACATCCAGTAGATCCCCGAGTACGTCGGCTATAGCATCTCAAACATCACCAAGGAAATTTGCTCCATGGAACCCATGCCAATGGGATTGCTGATTATTGCTCGGAGACCAAGATTATCTTGTCGACTCTTAGTCTTATGATATTATTGATCTACATACAAACTCCAACTACCTAACGGAGTACTAAAATCGGCGCAAGCAATTGTCCACGAAGTGGACGGCCAAACGGGTTACGGGATGCGGTTAGGAAGTAAAATCAATTCCAGGTCCGGTCTTCGTTCGGCTGTGATGTGTCTTTCGAGTTTAGTTTCGACATAGTAATGATTACTTCACTTCAATAACGCCTTCCCATATCGAGTAGGCATACGCTCGTAGTCAATGAACTTTGCTTGAGAAAAAAAATTTTTTTTCCTAGTCTATACTAGGAATCTCAGTAACATGTGAAAAAGGACAAGGATTATAGAAATCACCGCATATTAAAACTAGTATAATTGGAGTTAAGACCAATTTCCTTTAGCGTCCAGGCCCACATTAGCCGCGTATTGGGAGTTGGGAGTTGATCCCCGTCATAGACCAGCGGCTGTGCAGATCCGCATTTTACTTTTAGTTGGAGAACTCAGAAGAGTTAGTCTAGTGGCATATTGCTCTCTTGAAAAGTAACATTTATAAAAGGAAAAATAAAAAAAAAACACCAATAATCAATATTTCCAATATAACATGGGTGGTTGGTCTCGTCTGCAGATCACTGCGGTCATGTTGTGATCATATGTACGGACGCAGGGCCAGGTCCGGTCCGGTCGGTCAGGCACAGGCACAAGCGCTGGCGAATTCGAGGTGATCTCTGACAGTGAGGGGAGAACGAAACTAACTTGGCAGCCCAGCACGGGCCAGACGATTGCATGGCAATTAGAATATCAAACGATGACGCTGTGCAGTGTGTTACCTGCCCAGTGCCTCACTTCCTACTCTACTGGACTGGACCCCCCTATTTCTTAGTGTAGGCAAAAACTGGATCTACAAAAATGTCCGAACAAGCAATATGACAACGGCAATAAAAATAACGCAGGTAGGAAAGTGTGCGCCGAACCACGTTGCTGAGGCAAAATTCGCTCCGTTTAATCCGTATTGTAATGGCAACGATAATGAAAATCTGACCCTGGTGATCAGCTCTTGACGGAGCGTTTAGTTAGAGAGGAGTGGACTCGAGATCAGGGAAGGAGGCGAAGACAAGCAAGGGGCAAATGGCCAGAGTATGTTGGAGACGAAGAATCTAGAAGCCTGCTAAAAGTTGAGATGTTGAATCTGGACCTGGTCGGATTAGTTAGCAGAGCGCGAAGTGTGGTACGCAACAGTTGAACTGTTGAACATGGCCTGATTGGCAGTTGCTAGCTCAAGCGCGCTACGATCAGTTAGTCAAGTTGATGGTGATTCGATATCATCGGTACATCGAAGGAAGCTAAGAGGCACCAATGGCAAAAACAACCCGTACCTGGATACCTTCACTCCTGACCGTGTATGGACGGACTATGGGTTGCCACAAGCCTCGCAGTGATCCAGGACAGAAATGGCTCCATTGCCCTCAAGACTAGGTACGCCAGAAGATAAACAAAGTGGAATGAGATGCAGTTTCCTGAGTTAAGACGAGATACGGGGTCGGTCGGCGGTGTGGAATGATGGATGGTCCGAACAGTTTCCAAGAATGGAATAGTGGGGGGAGAGAGGGGAAAACGAACCTACCTAATCAGAACGAATCCATAAGAGCATCAACACTGACCAGCTAAGCGCTTATTGGTGTCGGCGCTACCTGGACCTGCGTTGTTATTATTGACTACTGCACGAGAAAATCCTCCGCGTTGTTGAAGTCGGACCAAGTGGGAACTCCCAAAGCAGAGACACGTTGTTCACACGATGAACACATGGTGTGCTGTATAGCCTGTGTCTGACTCTACTGGGTCTACGCCGTCGGCGACTCGGCTATCGTCTGTATCATTTTTTTCGTGTACCAGACTTAATCTGAAAGCTGCCCATTGGACTATGGAGAAGTCAACGGAGCTTCCATTTCTGTCTTGTCCGTCGACAACGACGAAGATCCAAATCGGGTAGATGGTCAACGAGGATGAATTTTCCGGAAAACCACCGAATCACCGGTAGTTCCGATGAGTGCGACCTGTGTCCTGGAAGACAGCCGTCGCTATTATTACTTGGATAATTCATAGTCCAGACATCATTTGGGAACGACATCTGACGGAACGTAAAACACGATGGAATGTGGGGGTTGGAATGGACACAGCTGCCTTTTTCATCCTAAGCCTCGCTCGATGAAGAATTGGCTGAACCGCCATCGCCTCGTGGATTACATGACGTCCACACGAGCATGTCCTTCCGACTCCTTCTTGAAGTGTGATGAGATTGTTTAGGATTAGTTTTCCTGTTTCGCTTGCATATCAATAGTCACTTCTTAGGATTATTGTCATCGTCACCAGGGAAAATCACCTAAATCGAATTCGGAACAGATGCCCGTGATGTCCAAAACTCCAAACAAGTCCGATAAAGAAAGACGCATCTATCGTGATGGTGTACTCGGTGCTCCGTACTCCGTACTCCGCCAAGGACATACAGGTACCCAAGGGCCAACAGTACGGAGTACTGGGCAATCGTGGCTTAGTCTTTTTTTTTTTTGTGTGTCTTTTTGGTTTTTCTTCTCCGCATCCTAAGCATGCTTGAAAGTTGACCCTGACCCGGTGGACGGTCTAGTGCAGTTCGGGATCATCGCAAACAGCGCGCTGGGCGACGCTACGTTGGAACTATTGCCTCCAAGTGGGCCTTTAGGTTCCAGGTTCACAATGCTGGGAGCGCCCGACCGATTAACATGCTGGAATGAGTGGGGGTCTGGCTCTGGGTCTGCGAACGGACGATTCTCTCGGTCCAGGATTCTTTTCGTGATCCCCGATGATCGGACTCGCTGCTAGCTGAGCGGAGAAAGACGCGGCCATGCTCTGCTGCGGACTCCGTACCCATCGATCAGTAGTAATTTCTTTCTCCTGGCAAAGCGGGTGACACTTGGAAGTTGGCGGGCATTGACCAACACCTGATCGTCTTTACACGAGTTGTGGCGCAGAATCGGTCGACTCCGGCGCTTGGTGGTGGCCACTCTGCTTTCCAGGCTGCCAACTGCCAAGTTCCAACTGCCAACTGAACTCCCAAACCTCGAAAGGCAAACATTCACGAGAGTGGCTGCTCAGCGCTGGCAGTCGGCCTCCATCACATCCTGAAATTGCAAATTTGCGAACTGAAGGGAAATGAGACCGCACGACAAATGCCCGCTACTATCATCATATTATTGGCAAGATAGCTCAGGAGTATTCCAATGTTAGCACTGAGCAGCGAGGTACGCCTGCAGTACCTGTACTATGTAGACTTCCCAAGCGCGGGAATCGTGCTAACGCGTCTGGCGGATGTACTGTACTGTACTCCGCACGGTGTACACTGTACGGCGTGCACGCTCAACGCTGGAAACCTGGAGAAATGACGGTTTTCTTCGTTCCCCGACTTTCTTGCAAATCCGACAATGATAAACATAACGATCAATAGGATGTCGAAACCACTCCTCGGAGGATCCTAGGGAATTGGCAGAACGTAGATCTGACTGAGTCTTGTGCATCATGTCCGATAGTTAGTTCTGCCTGGGCAGCCATTTTCAGTAGCGCGATGCGGCTTGTCGTTTCTTCTAGCCTCGTCGCATTCTATGGTTCTGCGATCGTCTGTTTAGATCGGGTTGAAGTGTGGTTCCTAGATGATGATGATGATGATGATGATAATTGTGCGGTATTATTTCTGCCAAGTTAGACTGCTGAGTCGCTGACTGTTAGACCTCTGCGGGTCCCAAGGAGATGTCAGAGCGACGCCACAGTTTTGAGCTGCCCCTCGGCCCCCTCCTAGAGGACGATCCGCCCAGCGGCCCCAGCCTGGTGGCCGCCCATGTCGACCAACCGTCCATCCCCAATGACAACTAATAATCTGCCGCTGTCCCGCTAGAGAAGTCGACTCAGCGACTGTCATGGTACGTACTACGAAGTACCCCTGTCTCGCGCGTCTTGGGCCTGTTCCCATGTTCCTTCTCTCTGGCCCAAGTCTGTGGTACTCCCTACGTGGAAGTGGATTTTCATCTGGAGCAAATGAAAAGGCTCGGGAGATGCAGCCAAAGATCTAAGGAAAGCCACAACACGACCGCCGAAACAGGAGATCGGTACTCCCTACCTAGGTAGAAGAGGAGGGGAAGGGAACAGGATTCGACTCTGTAAGAACTTAAGAAGTCAACCCACCACTTGGCACTTTCTCGACCACTCACGTCGTCCTATCTAGATGCAAATGCTGTCCGCCTTTTCCACGAGCTGCCCATATCCATGTCCTGCAGCATCCAAGGGGAAGTGCCCTGTGACTGAGCAGTGAGCACGCACTTTGGAAACGCCTCGGTGTCTCATCACCTTTTTTTTTTTTTTTTTTTTGCCTTTTTGGCTCTTTTTCGTAGATGGCAATAGTGCTTTCCTTTTTGGTTGTAGAGATGCAGGTTCCTTCCACCTCCGCACCCCTCCTACATCCTACGATCGCAGGTTGTCTGGTTTATTCTATCATCGCGAGAAACCCTGCACTCTCACAGAGCGCGCAAAGGCACCGGGATTGATCTCCGGCAGAACAGAAGGGAGCATCGAGGGCAGGGTTAGGTAATAGGAGAAAGTGACCGCTGTTCGTGATTTGCGGGTGCTATCAGTATCCCACGTTAGAGTTATCTCATGCATCTGTGCACCAGCTGCCAGTTTTCCTACGCAGTGGATCCTTGATTCTTTGACAACCACCTTCGCTCCCGCCTCCTGGGCACTATGAATATGCATCTGGGGGAAACGAGCGATCCTCAAGTCCCTTAGTGACTTGGAGATAAAAAAAAGGATTATTTTTTTTGGTTGTCCAGACTCCAGAGGCGTTTTCGGTTCCCAGAACCGGCCTATGTCCGTCCCGCAGCTCGCCTTCCCCTACCTAGGCTGTGTTTTATCTCCACGCCCGTCAAGGGGTTTGCTGGCACACTCCCCGTGCTTTTCCGCATCCGTGTGGCCGGCCATCCTTTCTCTCCCAAGCCGAAAGGAAAAAAAAAAAAAAAAAAAAAAAAAGAGAGAGAGACAGGTAAAGTAGAACCAGGATGTTCTAGTCGACTCCTCACCCAAGATGCCATTTGATGATACATGCAAATGTCTTTCGTGGGATGGCTCTTCCATCCAGTGAGTGCCCATCTAGCAGTCAACGCCCTGAAAGCGTCGACGGTCGGAAGTGTAGATTCTTTGAGTGGACAGAATTCCCGATGGCAGTGGCCTCGCAGATCAAAAAAAAAAAAAAAAAAAAAAAAAAAAACTACTCGCTTTGCGGCAACATGCTGTTCACCGAGGTGGTGGTGGTTGGCGTATTATCGCTTCTGTAGCCGTAGTTGTCAAAGCCGCTGCAAAGCATGGGCGTGTGTCTCTCTCCCAATGTGACATATATTGCAAGGTCTCTATCTTAGGTGCGAGGCACGCGAGGTTTAAAAGCACTGCTTGTTGGCTTCAAAGTTCAGAGTTTACGCTTGAATCATTATTATCATAATCTCCATCACTCCAGAGATTAGAATCCAGATCCATTGCCTGCTCTCTACCGAATTGAGTTTCAACAAGCACGCGCCAACTGCGATCGCCTACTGTTCACCCACTTTGTCGGGACCTGCCAATCGGTAATCGGCATCACAGGACTGACACTCCGTTTTCTGCCAGTGGGCTTTGAAATCGTCAACTTTGAAATTCAAGATATCATTGCTGGCCTGTCGGCGTTCAGCCCAGGAAGGCTTTAGCGTTCAGGAGCCTCCACCGGGGACACCACTGGATTGCACGATTCTTTCGTCAGGGAACTTACTTGACCACCAGCGCGCGGCCTGGATCTGCTGAGGATCTCCCGCGAAAGTTTCGCAGGCATCCAATATAAGCTCAAGGGACGGGACCCCCTGAACATTGCGACGAAGTTACCGAAAACTCTCCCCATCAAGCCAACCCTAACCTTACTGCGAAGGTTGGGCGCATGCTACGGAGTACGGAGTGCATATTTTAGTATCTCAAATTCAAATCTTCCATCTCTGCACTCCACACTCCCAGCGTCTACAGCCGAGCCGGCAGCTTATCTGTACAGTATCGGTAGTCGTCGTTTGGCTATGCTGCGGTTATCTGCTTGGCGGTCGGAGGGTTGGTTGGAACTTGGGAACAGATCATCATACTACTCACTTGATCTGGGAGATTAGAGACTGCGCCTTGGTGACGTCCAATCGTTACCTTGGAGGATTCTCGTCTACGGAGACACACGGATATCTTCGACCCAGAGAAACGAGTCCAACGACTGCTCCAAACTGGTCGCATCTTCCAGTTGCGCACAGTCCTTCTGTGGTCTGGTCTGACGTCGCTGGCACCTGACAGCGATTCCCGCTTACTCGTCACAGACCTACAGTCGCGGTGTCACCAGCCTCGTGAATGCTGACGAAGCCGGTCATCATCACCATCCACTCTTAAGCAAATAATAATACGCAGCGCACGGAGTGTAGGAACTTAGGAAGACGGGGAGATTAGCTGGAGTGGACCGTTGTGACCCAGTGGCCGTGTTCAATAACCGTCGTCAGGAGCCTTGACCGCGGTTACCATTTCTGGACGGCCGCAATCAAGGTCGTTTTCGGCGTGTTCAGAAAGCTCGAGGTCTGGGACCAGCTCGGTCAAGCGTCCATCGACTCCATCCTTTTCTTCAAGCCCTCTCTGTTTGGTCCATTCCATATTCAGCCCAGATTCTACCCCTTTGGTGGCCTGCCACTAGTAATCGTTTCGTTTGCGACGTTATCAGCACTGGTTGGTTGGTGGGGCTTGTGACTGTTTGGTGAGTGCAATTATTATTATTATTCTTCTTTTTTTCCTTTCGCAATCTCAGTCAGGGAAAAAAAAAGAATGCCTTTGAAAACACAAAGATATTTGAAATACAAATAGTCGTGTTATCTGTCGAGGCAGGGAAGAGAAAGATGAGTGAATGGATGGATGTGGCTGCGGTGCACATCATCTTCTTCGCTTTCGTCAGGGCGGATCCGTGGTTGGGGCTTGCAGCCAATGCGCGCCGTCTCCCCACCTGAATTTGCCCAGCGAACAACAACCCCTCAATTAAACGGCTCACGGACCAGGCTGCCTTTCGGCTGTCAGGTCAAGAGTTCGAGTCTGGAGCTGGAGCTCTTTTTTTGCTGCCCACGGACTTGACTTTAGAGAAGTCTGAGACACTCCCTACTGGCGCCAGCAGCAGCCCCCAGGCCCTTTCACAGCCCCTCTCTCGCTCCGTCTTCTCTTAACTGTACCATTTCTGCTCCACCTCTCGCCTCTGGGCGTCCATGGCACGGGGTTGTCGACCTTATCCCCTTCCCCTTCTAACCATCTAATTAATGGTTTTAGTTACACGCCTTTCCTCCTTCTACTAGACTATCCACCCTTCCCTCCCCTCCCCGCGCCAGTTCTCTGGTCAGTCCGTCATCACCTAAAACTCTTCCCCCCTTCTTCGTCCGAGTTTATTCTACATCTGCTATGCGGTCATCCTGTATTGAATCGCACTGTTCCTGATCGGGTTGTTTTCTAGCTTGCTTGCGTACCCGTCCATCGTTTCTCAGACCATTCCATCTCCTTCTTATCGACCAGATTGATATTGAGTGTTGCGGATTGGATTGTACGAAGTACTCCTCCATCGATAGTCGGTGCCAGGGTACACAAACTCGATCGCGGCAAATCCCCGCTGGTGCTGCATTCCTTCAGTGTAAGTCTTCCGCTGGCGGACATGCTTCATGCATCATCATTATTCGTATTTCTGTTGGTCTACTCTTTTTTTACTCACACACCCTTCCCTCCGCTCCTCCGATTCCCACTCGTACCAAACTCGTACCATCCTCCTTTTCCTGTTTGGAGGGCAATTAAATTTCCTTTGCCCGAACTTGTCAATTTTCGATTTGCAATTTCATTTTCATTTTTCATTTCTCATTTTTATTTTTATTTTTTTTCCCTTCCCCCAGCCCAATGTTGCCTCCAGGCTTCAGCTGGGAAATTATGGATCCGCGATACCTTCTAAGATCCACCGTCATCGGGCTGCTTGTCCTTGGGACCACTAGTTGCGCCTAGCCTCCACCCGCCCAGAGCAGAGTGCACTTGATCCTCCTCTATTCTCGTTTTCTGCTCGGGCCTACTGGCAACTGCGCTGGGTCGCCCCGCCTGCGCCGGTCGCTCGCTGCAGCGCAGTGTCCATCTTCCTCTCCATCTCCCTTCTTTCCAACCCGCACCATCTCCGGCTTTGTCCTAGTCTGGCGCGCTCCGCCATTCATAGCGTTGCCCCCCTCGATGATGGAAGTCACCATTGAGTCTTCGCCCCGAAAAAGTGAACTTGCCTCGACTGATCCTTCTGTTGTTCGGCATTCTGTAGACTTTTCTTGTTTTCTTTTTCTGATTTTTAAATCACCCCCTTGTTATATAATTTTTTTATTCTCCTGTTCTTGTTTATTTCTTCATACGTCTCCTTTTTCTTATCTGATTGTCTTTCCTTTTGTCTCGCATGGCATTGGCTCTTCTGTGGCATCCTCGGGTGGATAACATCGGCTTACATTTCCCCTCCGAACAGGCGTCGAACAGCGTGCCAAGGGCAAGCTGAAGAAATACAAAAAGAGTACATCCGTTCTTAGCCTTGCTGAAAATTTTGGGGGGAAAAGGCATCATTAGCTCGGGGGTCGTACCAAGCATCGACGATAGGAGGCCCTACCAGAGAGCTATTCTGACCGGTCCAAACAACTGTGGAATTGCCGCAACTTTGTGCCCGGTCGGTCCTCCCCCCAACAGCGAGCCTTTAGGATCCGACTGGTTTCCGTGGAACCGCAAGTTCGCAACTCCAGTAGATCCAGCTTTATAGTGGCTTCTTGGCCAGAGGGTTCTCTCTCCAGATCCAGATTCGTTCAGCATTTCGGTCTCTTCAACTGAGATTGAGCACCACGGGCCCGTGCTTGCTGTCGATCCGGGTCGCAAAGTGTGGTAGTCATCGGTCCTGCGAGGGTTTAAACGTAACGCTGCCAATCCTCGATTGCGGTTTACCTTTGGACCTGAGCAACCTTCTGCTGTTATTGTCTCACCCCTGCACGAGCAAACACGTTGTGTTCTCGTGAGGGCTATCGGTATCCTTTCCTTTGCATCCCATACTCGCCTGACTCATCCGCAGAGAGGATCGACAGGAGACAGCAGAGCATTCTGCAATCGGACAATTGTACGACGGCATTGTTGGATCACTGCTTCTGTTCTTTGCACTACCACGCCCGCAAATACCTTCTCTTTCTTTTGTCGACAGCCTGGCCGCGTTGTACGAAACCTTGACTTGCAGCTCTGACATAAATTACCTCTCGCCTCCGAACTAGGTTCGAACCTACGAACGCAAACAATGGTCAACGGCACCGCTGCGGTGTTGGAGCCCACATTTACGGGATACGTCGCAACGACACACGATGCGTTAATTTTGTTCGAGGCCTGTCTCACAGGCGTCCTTCATCATGTCCCGCGTCGGCCCCATGATCGCGAACGAAGCCATCTCGTGCGCAGTGGCAGTGTGTTCATCTACGAGGAAAACGCGTCCGGGATCAAGCGGTGGACAGATGGCGTGACGTGGAGTCCCAGCCGCATCCTGGGCAATTTCCTCGTCTATCGCGAACTGGAGAAGCCATTCCCTCCGGGAGAGAAGAAGCGAGCCATGAAGAAGGCCAACCGAAGACCAGTGCCATCAACAAGACCAGGAGAGCCGTATCCGCGGCAGGAGAGCACTGGTCCGGGGTATTCTCCAACGTCTTCCACGCCTACTCCCTTCGGGGACCGGTCCCATCAGTCCGAGGTGGAGAGAGCGCTGGTCGGTTCTCTTGTCGATTCGTACGGGTTCAAGGATTCCGGCTTGGTGAAGAAGACGATGAGCGTGACAGTCTCCGGGGTGACTCACCATCTCGTTTCATATTACAGCGTTGAAGACGTGATTCGTGGGGCATTGAATCCACCTTCGATGGTCGAGTCGCTGCGGTACATCCGCCCGCGCGCAGAACTCACCCAGAAGCAAAGCTTCCGTGCGCCCATCGATGATCTAGAGACCGGCATGGAGAATCCAAACGACCCCTCGCATGCTGCCTTGTACGGGTATCGCCCGCAGATTATGGGACCGCCAGGCTACCCCATGCCGAACCCTCCCGATTTCTACATGCATGCGGCGCCCTACGCAACGACACATCCACCTCAATCGGGGCCGATTCCTGGTTATTCAATGGGCGGACCGCTTCCCGCACAGCCTGCCCCGAATCCATATCTTCCTTCTCCAGCGCAAGCACAACTTGCACAGAAACCGGAGGACTACCCTCAGTTCCGAGCTGCGCAGTATGGAGCCGGATTCGAATCGATCAACCAAAATCCTTTATCGTCGTCGATTCCACCTACAATCAACACCGCCATCCCCAGTTCGCTCAGTGAGCGGAATCGTTCCCAGTCCGACAACAGTCCGTCGGCGTACAGAAACTCATCGATTTCTTCCAGAAGCGTTGCAACCGACGCGACCTCCCCAATCGATCCATCAACTCCTGGCACTTACTCTCGCAGCAGCTTCAGTTTGGCCGGGCACTTGGACGGGACCTCGGGCCAATCGCTGGAACAACGCGGCGTCGCGGCATTCGATCCCAGCATCTCTCGCCGAGAATCCAACCCCATCCCTGCCTCCTACTACACTGGAAACGATAGGCATCCCTACTACGTAGGTGCCACCGCCCCTGGTGGCCACTCGAATTATGCTGGAGCCCAGCCTCTTTCAACGTGGACCACCACCGCTCCCGCACAGCCGCAAATCTGATTTCCAGACCGGTCGCAAATAAATGGAATTCGTCCACTGCGATACCAAGCATACCGTCGCTTTCTCGCTTCGTCCGTGTTCTCGTGAATATCTTGGTTGGGAAACACTCGGCGCTTATGAAGAATCCCGGTGATACTTTCTAAAAGCTTTCAACAAACCACTCGATTTGGAGGTGCTTCGTGCTTATCATACCACTTGTTAACTGCGCTCATGCAAGGTGCCCCTATTGATGATATGGCGCTTTTCTACCCGAGTCTTCATTCTTTCTCATTCTACACACCTTGCTCTGGTCGTCGGCTTGCTTTGTTTCAGTCTGTTTCTTCTAACGTGTTTATGAGCAATGGTTTGGTCGGTTCGGTTCGGGTCGGGGGCGGTCATCTGTGTTATTGTATTCTTCTTTTCTTTCTTTCCATTTGTGGCTATAATCATTCTTAGTGGTTATTCTCTCGTATGAGAACGACCCGCATGGAAGCAGAGAGCATGACTGTATACCATCGGATGTGGTTAATATGACACTGACTCCTTCAATTCCACGGTCCGATTCCCCTGTCTTATGCTCCTCAGATAGCACCCGTTGCTGTGCAGCCTTTCTTTCTGTTTCCTTCTCGGTTGGCAGTCTCTTATGTGATTGATGTGTCAGCGTTTCTGCTAGACGGTTTCAGGTCCTGGGACAAGAGAGGGTGCATGAGATGGTGTATAAATGTTTGACCTTCTCCTATTTATCTGAAACGGAGAGCTGCGCTTTTCAAAAGAGGACCGTAGGAGACAGCCAGTCTCCTTCCGTCCATCGCATTATCGGGGGGTTTCCGGTGGTTTTTTCCTTCTCCTTTTGGTGTCTAAAATTTGAATTGGCTTTCTGTGGAGTGGACCAGAAGACTGTCGTCTGGAACAAATACCCTGCTTTATTGATTTTGCTTCTTGTTTCAGATCCGCTTCGTCCCAATCAGTTAATTGGCTTTGGATGCTTACATCTTTGAGATACGTTTTTCTGGCAATGGCAGTCTCCGTGATCACGAATGAATCACTTTTGGTTTTCTCTGGGAAGTCTCAGACTCTTGGATTGTAGTTGTATTTCCCGCCGGCCAGCCCCAACGGTCGATTCAGATCTTTCGACTCTGTCTGATCACAGGATTCGGAGATGAGCAAAGGTTTGACATCTATTTTCTTTGCTAGCACCCTAAGAAATCGTTCTCCACTAATGAGCCAAATTGTCATCTACTCTAGGTAAACTGCGGATATTTCCACGAACGAAATAAGCATGTTAGTCGGTTCTGCTCTGCGGAAAAAAAGAAATCTTGCTTCGGTTCTCGAGTTCAAGGGCAAATGAGTAGGGTTCGAGGAAGCGAAACTCAAAAGGTTCCAGTGATGCATAGGAACGGACTATCGATTCAGAATGGGCGAGAAGCTTTTCGCAACAGAATTAGAGGCATCCTTGATCTCCCTAAGGGTCCCATGTTGGTTCAACGCTTCTCTCGACCTTGTCCGTCGAAGTGATCTTTGTCGCACGGGGAGAGTAGGAGACGACCGCGGACTTCGCTCCATGCGGAACATGGGGAGATGAGCAGCCATTGAACTGTCCAAGAACACTCGGACATCCAAGGGGCCCGAGTCGAGACCAGGAACAGCAGAACCAGTAATAGACATTCGTCGAGATGATGTTTGATAAGCATCGCCTACAAGTACTTTCTCGGGTAGCTCTCGAGTCGGTCTCAATCGGGATACCTCGCGAGTAATCCCATGTCTGACTTCTTCATCTCGAGAGACAACGCCGTCCGGGGACACCTATCCTGAGAATCAATAATCCCAATCATGACGATCAACGCAAGGGACTTGACTTTGCTTACATTAGCCGCGTTGGAGCAAGAAAATGTGCTACCCGGCATGTTGACATATTCGTCAAAAGAGCTCTCCAAGCTGGCAAAATTAAAGCCTCTACTCGACTTGATGGGTTCGAAACGTTGTCCAATCTCGCGCCTGAAATCTACGGACCGTCTGTGCACCGGCTGGTATCTTCCAAGGGATAGCCACCACTGCGGATAGCTGCCAAACCAAGCCTGGACAACCGGATCGATGTCGAGCGAGAAGGTCAATTCACTATTCGCGTGCGGCTTCTGGATCAACATGACAAAGGTGAACTCTCGTGGGAGACCTGATCGCTGCAGATTATTCTCCTCCAGGGACCAGACTAGTTCGCCTGCCTCGACATCGAATTCGCGACCCCGCGGGCTTCTCAGAGTGCGCACGGATCCCTGGATTCTCATCATCTCGTACCGTCTGTACAGCCCGTTCATGCTGCCCGAGGGGCTGAAACTAGCATTGAGTGGCAACTCGTTGATTCCCAACGACCCGGCCAGACTGAACGTCCACTGCAAGGTCTCTGGAGATACGGCGCCATAGATCAGATGGGGCGCATGCATCAAAAACCGGGGATTGCTTCGGTGTTGCATATGGGGGGTAGCAGCAGTTGCCCCATCTCGGGTGCCGTGGATCGACGCACGGATTGTAGCCGCCTTGAACCGATGCGTGAGCGTGTGAGGGGCATGAAAAACGAAGTGGACGGCGAGGAAATCCACGTGGTCCAAGCCTCGCTCCGACACCGCTGGACTGGAGAAGAAACCATGCTGCAGTCGCTGCACATTGGCGGTGATGTAGGCGTCGCCTGGTAGCTGGCGTTCGTAGATACATGCACGGTTGAGGGAGAGACGCGGATCTGACAGGTTGGAATCTTTGGGCTGCTTTTTCTCAGGGCTGGGGCCTGATGGTGGAGTCTGGGGATTCTTGGTCGGCGTATCCGCCCTCGATGTCTTGTTGTTTGAAAGGCCCATTCTGGTTGTGAATGTGGGCATTATTACGTACTAGTCAAATCTCCATGCACGCTGTGGGGAGGACGATGGGCCAGACTCCACGGGAAAAAGACCACTATTGTTCTTCCATTTGGAAAGCGACGAGCGTAGCTGAAGCTGCTTGAACTGCAGACTGAAGCCAGATTATGTTACTTTCCCGCCAGGTCATTCATTCCCTTCAGTGTTGATGGCACACAGTGGAGGTGTCATGTGTTGATTTTCTTGGGAGGAGGGAGTCGCCAAGACCCTTGAACTTTGGGTAGCGTTTGACGAAGATCATTTTGATGATGACTCTGAGTCTGGGGTACAATTCATCCAAGTTAGCCGAAGATCATGCTATCTGGATCCGAAACCTGAACCTAAAAGTCAACCCTGGATTCGAAGCATTCAGCTAGTCTTTTAGTCTGGTTGAAAGCCTGTCATCACATCAACCCATGCCAAGGGACTGCGCAAATCCCCTCCGAGGCTCGAGATATATGTATAGTTTTGTCACCTATCCACACACACACACACACACAGATCGATGGAAACATGAAGCAGGAGAGTGATACAAGAAGAATCTCAAATAGGCAATGAAGAGTGGAATGGACTACAGAAGTCAATGATCTTTGTCCGGTGATCAAAGACACGAGTCACATGACATTGGCCACGTGATATATACCGGAAAATATCCTCTTCCGGCACAGCAAACAAGGTCACGAGCCTCGATTCCCAGCAGAGCCATCTGTAGATCTGATCCAGTTTCAACAGATATCAATTCCATCAATTGGGTTGATCTCATCTCGTCGCTCCATCACGGAGTTGATCTTGATCAGACTTCTGTCATCTATAGACCCTCCGCCCCAAAGGTCTAGATTCTCCCTTCCAAAAAACGCGGTCACTGTCCTTCAATTGCTCTTTTTCTTCTTCTTCGTCTTATCGATCCATCCTCACCGTCTGGTGTCCAAGTCTCGTAACATATTCATAGAATTCCGAGACCCAGATAACGGCACAGCTCATTGATCTATTGGATCGTCCAATCAAGGACAACCGTCGTCGTCTTTCCATCTGCATCTCATCTGATGTTATTGCATTCCTCTCGTTGCCTCTATACGCTTGAGATTGCTTCAATTCTATTGCCTCAGCTCATTCATCACGAGTGTCTATCTCCGAGTTTGTTTTCTTCCTACTTGTCCGACGATGTTATAACATCAACTCGGTGCAATTGAGCATGGTTCGATTCGAAAGGTCTCCGTGAACCATTGACAGCTATTATCCTCTGTTGCATATCCTTTTGTCCGAGTGCTCTTGCACAATAACATTGATTCCCAGTTTCGCTTCTGCTCTTGCTCTACGTCATTTCTCTCCCTCTTGTCCTACCCATCATCTCCTCAAAACCCTGAGGATCATCTGAATTCGTCATGGCTGCCACCAGTGTCCTGCACCTGTTGCCGACACCCATCCGCCTGTCTCGACGATCTCTACGCACTGTTCATGGAAGTTTACACCCTTCGCTCAGGCCCAGCGTCACGCCTTGGAAGAGCTCAGCGAAATATGCGTCTCAAAAGCGTTCGATTATCTCACTGACAATTTCCCAAGGTCTCAGGGTTAGGTGTGTTTGACCATAATCCGAGAGACGGTACTTGAGTGAGGGTTAACGTATCAATCGACAGAGAGTTTCAGAAAGATGGATGGGTCGCTGCTGCAAGTCGCATGGGTTGGACCCAAAGATGCAGTCAACAGAGGAGATGGGCTGCGAGCAAGAAGCCGACAGATGAGACAGATGGCACTCCGCAAACGTAGGTTCGCTCTCTGTCCTTATCCGTGTTGGTTATACGCCTATACATATATGGACCTGTATTCAACAGTCCTTCCTCGTCACTTGTTCCACACGGCTCAATCACATTCTCAAGATGGTTGACTGACGTCGAACAAGTTCGAATCCCAAGGCAAAGAAAGCCCCCATATTGTCTCGACTTCCCAACCCGACACACGAAAACATCTACACTATTCCTAACATCCTGACGTTCTCCCGCTTACTCGCAGCTCCAGCGGTGGGATACCTTCTTGTTCAGGGCAACCACCATGCCGCCTTCGCTTTATTCGCTTATGCTGGGATCACTGACTTGGTTGACGGCTGGATCGCACGACGATATAACCTGCAGACCGTTGTAGGCACGATCATCGACCCAATGGCCGACAAGTTGCTCATGACGATCAGCGTCGCTTGCATGGCAGTAAACGGGGCGATCCCCGTCTGGCTCGCTGTCATTATCTTGGGTCGCGATGTTGGTCTTGCCATGTCCGCCATCTACTACCGTTGGATTTCACTACCGCCGCCCAAGACAATGGCGCGGTACTGGGATTTCTCGCTTCCCTCGGCCGAGGTCAAACCTACCGGAATTTCCAAGGTTAACACGGCACTCCAACTGTTCCTTGTGGGATCTGCTATGGCTATGCCTTTGGTTTCGGAAGAGATTCTTGCAGCTTGGGGGCTCAATGAGGGAATGATTGGGTTACAGTAAGTCAATTATTTTCTTTTTATTTCTTCTTTTTCTTTCCCTGCTTGCTCTTTGCCATGAAGATGGTGATGTTGTCCCATCTTGATTTTGCTCGAGGAGAGTGGGACGAGGTGGGAGTGGTATAAGCGGCTGCTGGGAATTCCCTAGCACATACGACCATAGGGTGTGGAAAACAGGGCTTCCCGTCCGCTCAGCCGTACTTAAGCCACACGCCGGTAGGTTAGTAGTTGGGTGGGTGACCACCAGCGAATCCCTACTGTTGTATGTTTTTGTCTTCTTTCTTTCTTTCTTTTTTTGCAATTGTTTTCGTGCTGTTTTGGTTTCTTCTTGTTTTCTTCTTATATCACTGTCTTATTCTCTTTCTTCGCGCATGCGCACGGGCACTTCTTAACCTTCTTATTCTGCTCAGATACCTTGTCGCAGCCACAACGATCTGGTCCGGACTCAGCTACGTGTTCTCCAAAAACGCCGTCAAGATCTTGACACAGGAGGAGGTGCAAAATCGCATTGCCAGAGCCAGTGCATCCAAGAGAAAGCCTTGACATGATCGACCAGAGGTCTGCCCCATTGCATTCATTCCTGCCACACATGTATATTATTAGCAGGCACCTGGGACTTCAAGCAAAAAAGCATCATATGTATACATTAGCGAGCATCTTTCATGTCACTGGGGCGCTGCAACTTGGAATGGACACCGCCAAAAGTCATGCATAGAAATACCGTGACATGAAATGTATTGTTTACCTGCTTCATGATGGGTTCATGGACTGTATATTGGATGCAGACCAAAAATATGAATTATGTTCGGTCGCATAGAGGAAGGTATCAACCATTCGAAATATATAATCAATACAAACACAAGAGGTTGAAAGGAAAATACCCCTGCTATAATATGAACTCCTAAGCCCGAAGACATCTCTCTCTGCGCCGTATTTTTGCGTGTTTCCGCTAATCCAAAATGTAGAAAGGGGGAGAATGGAAACGAAACGTTTCTAATCGTACACATCACATGCTCGTCAAGTTCAGAATCGAAGACCGTTCAAGGTGCCGCGCGCAAGATGTCGTCAGGAACTTCCTCGGCGTTGCTACCAGGCAGAAAGCGTTCTCGTTCCTTGGTCGAATCGACATTCTTCCGCGCGTGCATGAGCAGTCTCAGTGCGCCGGCCGGAGTGACACCCTCGATCCGCCGAGCCATGCCCACGCTCACGGGTCGCACTCGTTCAAGCGCATGCCTTTCTTCGGTACTGATACCCTGGACGGCGGAGTAGTCCAAGTCCGGGGGAAGAAGGAGGTTCTCGTCCTGCTGGAACTTTCTCGCCATGACTTCCTGACGTTTGACGTAGGGAGCGTAGCGGCCTTCGATGGCGACGCGGGTTCTGATCTCGGGGGCAAAGGAGGAGGCGATGTAGCTCGTGCCGGAGGGAGATTCGATGTGAGGGATGAGAGAGTCGATGTCCACCTCGTCGAGGCAGAGGATTTCCAGGGCCGAACGGACGGAGGTGTCGACGCGGACCTTGAAGCCCTTCCTCGACCATGCCGACGACGACAGCTTGGTGTTTTCGAGGAGGGATTGGAGTTGCTGGATTTGTGCTTCGGTGTCGCAGAAGTGGCGCCAGCGCTGGTCCGAGACGATTCCGGCGTTGCGGCCCATGCGGGTGAGACGCAAGTCGGCGTTGTCCGACCGGGTGGAGATGCGGTATTCACTTCGTGATGTGAACATACGATAAGGCTCTGAAACGCCCTTGGTGATCAAGTCGTCGATCATGATGCCGATGAAGCCATCGGAGCGCGTAAGCGTGAGTGGCTGCCGGTTCTGGGAAGCCAGTGCGGCATTCGTTCCGGCGATGATACCCTGACCGGCGGCTTCTTCGTAACCGGTGGTACCGTTGATTTGGCCGGCAAGGTAAAGACCGCTGATGAGTTTGGTCTCTAACGTGGGTCTGAGATTGCGGGGGTCGATGTAGTCGTACTCCACTCCGTAACCTGGCTGAAGCATGCGCACATTTTCGAGACCGCGAACGGTGCGCAGCATAGCGTATTGAGCGTCGGCAGGAACGGTCATCGAGATGCCATTTGGATAGATGACCTCGTTAGGTGCAAATCCTTCTGGCTCGAGCCAAATCTGGTGCCTCGTCTTATCCTTGAATCGAATAATTTTCGACTCTAAGGAGGGACAGTACCTAGGTCCTCGAACTGTTTCGCGGATGTGGATGGATTTATCCAGATTGGCACGGATAATGTCGTGAGAATCCTCGTTGGTGTATGTCATCCAGCAGGTAAGTTGACCCTCATCGCCAACTTGGACGGTGGTGTTCATATAAGAGAACGGTTGCGGAGGAGAGTCGCCTCGCTGGACTTCCAGAGAGGAGAAATCGATCGTCTTCATGTCCAGTCGGGGAGGGGTTCCGGTTTTCAAGCGACCGAGCTGAAAGCCAGCTTCACGAAGTGACTTGCTCAAGCCATAAGTAGCGGCCTCACCCATACGGCCGGATGGGAAGGCTTCCAGACCAATGTGAATTTCTCCGCCCAAGAATGTGCCCGTCGTAATAACGACCCGTCCGGTAGCTATGACTTCGCCCGACTCAAGCCTAACACCGACAATCTTGCCCTGCGACCCCGGAACGTTCTCGATTCCTTCCTTCGACACCACAATATCGGCGACCTTTCCCCCCACGACTGTTAAGCCTTCTGTCCCGAGTAATTCTTCTTGCATGTATTTCTTGTATAAATCTCGGTCGATTTGAGCACGCGGACCCCAAACAGCAGGACCCTTGGACCGATTCAAAGTCCGAAACATGATACCAGCCTTGTCAATAGTGCGGCCCGCCACTCCATCCAAAGCATCAATCTCACGAATCATAGTGCCTTTTCCAATTCCACCAAAGCTAGGATTGCACGAGCAGACACCGATGTTGGAGCGCGAAGGCGTGACTAGAGCCGTTCTTGCGCCCGCTCGAGCAGCAGCGGCACTTGCTTCGGACCCTGCATGACCTCCTCCAATGACCACGACATCATATGGCCTATTCAATTCCCGTCAGCCATTGCCTTGTTACAAACCACAAAAACAGCAAGACAGCGGAGTGATTGGCGAGGTACAGGTACATACCGTGTGCCGTCAGAGACAGTAGCCAGGCCACGGGCATTGCCCAGTACCCTCGAGCGAGGAGAGTGACTCCAACGGAAAAGAGTCCCTGACCGAGCTCGAAAAGCCATGACGATGAGATTGGACCGATGGTTTGTCTTGTCAGCAAGTCGCTGGCCAGAACCTTTCCCCGGAGAAAAAAAGGGACGGAGCGATAACAACGGAATCACGTGCTGGATCTTAGCTCCGCTAAACCCGAAGGTGGTGGGGACGGGACCTTACCTAGTGTGGGAGCTGACATAAGACGGCTGAAGACTCGCGCCATTGTCGACCAACCGCGGGGCAGCCTTTTCACACCCCGCATTCAATTGGACTTTTCCAACTGATACCTATATTTTGACGAAGGTCAGTTCTTCGTAACGTTCTATTCTTCTGGCTTCTGTAACCTCAGGACTATCTTCATCGTTATCTCGTGCATTGACTCTGACGCTCAGTTCTTGTTCAGGATACATACTCTTCCGCAACCCCGTTCCATCAAGGTCACAAAAGATATACAAAATGAAGGCATACTGGTACGACAATAAGCCTGTACGTCCAACTCCCCTTGCGCTATAACCAGTCTATGAATCCGCCATATTGATTGAGATCCTTTTCATCAAACAGGGCGACCAGCGCGAAGCCCATGACTCCGGCCGCCCTGTTACCGAAGAATATCTTGCGTCTCTAGGCGTCTTCTACCGCCATTGCCCAACTATCGAGTCGGTCGACGCCCTGGCCCAAGAGCGCGGATACAAGAACCGCGATGAGATTGTTGTCTCGCCGCAGACCATGGGTGACGCGTACGAGGAGAAGGTGAAGATGTTCTTTCACGAGCATCTGCACGAGGACGAGGAGATCCGCTATATCCGCGACGGCGAAGGCTTCTTCGATGTTCGCGGCCAGGAGGATGAGTGGGTTCGCATCAAGCTGAAGAAGGATGACCTCATCATCCTTCCTGCTGGTATCTACCACCGATTCACCACGGATGAGAACAACGTAGGTTTCGATTTGCCCTTTTGTTTTATATCTCATTCGAGATGAAAGTAGAGTCTGATTCGGTTATCCTTCTTTCTTTACAGTACGTCAAGGCTATGCGTCTCTTTCAGGAGGAGCCCAAGTGGACTCCTTTGAACCGTGCACCCGATGTTGATGCCAACCCGCACAGGAAGACCTACCTCGGTACCCTTGAGCGTCCTGCTGTGGCCGCAAACTAAACGTAGTTCATCGGTACTGCGGGATTGAAATGTTTTATGACTGAAATAATGGATGAAGGATTAATGGTAGAGATCGTACCGAACCCACGGTCTTGCCGCATCTTTCGTCATATGATTACTTTCGACGGATTCGGCTAGATGATTTGTGTATATACCATAGAAGCTCCAATGATACTTGTCTCATATTCCCAATACAAGTAATCCCAATTGGCGGTCACTATGTGACTGCGTGGGTTTCTAACGAGATGAAGTTTTTCTTGCCTACAAAGAACAGAAAGCTCTATATATTTGCTCTCTCAAGTCGTCGCTATACCATCAGGCATGGCACCAGGCATTTGATACTGATCACTCACACCTCCACTACTCTCTTCTCGGGCCATACTGTGACTGCGAAGGCCACCGGTCTCCACATTGAAACTGTTCGATCGTGAAGCCGAATCAAATCCCGGCGGAGTGCCTAAATTCCCACGATATCTAAGACCTTCCGACTCCGGATTCGTATCCTCCGAGTACCGAAGAGGGCCACCCGTATCAGTAGGAGATGCAGTTCGAGGCGCTGCCGTTGCCCCGGAGTCCGGCTCTTCGCCTGTCCGGACCCCGGTCCTGCCCATTCTAGGCCAGAGATCGGGCAGTCCAACAACTTGAACACGAGGCTCAACCACTCTCTCCTCGAACCAGGCATGGACACGAGCCTCGACCAGCTGAGCAACCTTGGGTACGTCCTGAAGCCTGCTACGCGAGCCAATGAGAGATCGGACGGATAGATCAAGTCGATAATCCGGGAGGAAAGAGAACGCAACGTTGCTCTTAGGGCTGGTCTTCGGGGGTGGACCGTTGTCCGCAGGCCCCTCCTGAGAATTCGCAGAACGACCACGGCCCTCAGCGGAGCCGTTCTCGGTAGGCGACCGGGGATTCGCCTCGGTCTCGGCAGTGGGAGGAGATGGAGATGGGGATGGCGCATCGAGAGGAGGCGTAGATGCAGGAACAAGCGAAATACACAAAGTACCCGAGAACCGAACAACAGATATCGACAAGGCAACTGGGAGGATCGCAGAGTGGGGTTTGGGATAGTTCAAGATCAGGGATGTCTCGATGGCAATCGAGAGATTGTCGTCGCTTAGGTCAACGTCCAACAAGGCCTGCAGCCTTCCGCCGTCGGGGTTGGTCGGGTCATCGACTGCGATGATGCGGCAATTACTAAAAATCGGAAACTCTTCTCCTAGTGATATATCCGTCACCGTTATCTTGTCTATGAACGACGGTTTCTTTTCAGGGTTGTTCAATGCTGCGGTTAAAGACTGCAAGATGGATGACGTAGGCGAGTCCTTCAGGAGGTATGCCGTCTGTCGGTATTGAGCAATGGTCTGGGCAATCAACACATTGAACCAATCCAGTGACTCTGGCTGGTGAGAAGAATGGTGCATCCTATGGCGGCCATGTTTGGTAGAAGAGGGATTCGTGGGGATAGCGGTGTAGTACGTCTTCCGGAGAATGGATCGGGTATTGGTTGATGATGCGGGGACCGGACGCAGAACGTTGGAGGTCGACGGCTTTTCTCTCAATGTCCTTCCACCACCATCACTGGATGAAATGTTGATTGAATTGGAGCGTTTATGTGCGGCTGTACGGGTGGAGAGGCCTCGAGACGGTGGTGGTGGTGCTTCGCCGAAGATGAAGAACTTGATGAAGGCGCCAATTAATAGCACCACCGACAATTGCCCGAGAAGGAATCCCTGCGTAAATGATAGACTACATGATTTATTTTTGTCAGAGATTGGACGAAGTCTCTCCCATAGCAAGAATGGGCGACGCGACTTACGATGACTGAGCCGGGACACCGACAGGCAAGGAATCATCTGCTTCGGCGGTTAGTGAAATTCACATGGGGTTCTTTCTCCTGCCGAAAAGGATCGATCTCACTTTGCTGAAGGGACATTGTCAGCAATTATTACCTTCAGCCTTCCTGCCTGTAACACATTGCCACTGCGGGAAGGGAGTAATCTTTGTTGAAGATGATCGCAGGGTTGGAACTTGGAACTTGGACATGGAAGTTTGCCGCCGCTTCTTTCCGCTCCGCTGAGACGCGAACCTTCCATATCCGTTATCAGGTGCCATCTTATCTTATCGCCGACAGCGAAACAGAAAAGTGTACCACCCTTCGTTTTCGAAGAGAAAAGGACACGGTGGATTCTTGATTTGTGGCGTTTAGGCATTCACTGATGGGCCAAATCGATAAATCCTCCTGAAAGCCAGTTTAGGCAAGCTGTTTAATGATACGTATTCAAGTTGGTTGAGCTCCTGCCATCTGATCTATCCTGTTCATCCTTGATCGACGATAGTTTTCCATCTATTTTCTACTGCCTCGCGATTAGGAAGGGTTTTCACTAGAAAGCTTCTTGTTGGAAGTCCAGCCGGGGCTGTACGAAGCTTCCACGATGCACTCCTTATACCCATTCGCCATCACGCTATCTCTGCTCTCGCTTGTCTCCCCATCGCTTTCATTTGGAAGGTCCTCTCAACAACAGGCCCCCGGAAGGGATGCCATCCTTCTCTCCAATGTCCAGGCTCTGACTCTCCGAGGCAATCGCCTCACGAGCTCGCGTCGTGTCGCTCCCATCCCTCAACTTAAATGTACTGGCCCATCCAAACGCATTTGTGACCTCTACCAGGTAGAAACCATGCGATGCACAAATGAAGGCTACGACTACGACGTGGAAGACGTACAATGGACCTGTACTGCGCCTCTCCCGCCAGAATTCAAGCTGGGAGCCACCGACGTCGTCTGCGAGGGATACCGCAACGCAGACGACAAGTGGGTGTTGAAAGGGAGCTGTGGGGTCGAATATCGCCTTTTACTGACCGAGCTTGGCGAGAAGAGATTCGGCCATGTACGTGAAAATGATCGATGGACATGGGAGGCAGCTTCGAACGATGGTTGGCGCAAAATATACGCGGTGCTGGCAAATTTCCTGTTCTTCGGATTCATGGTCGGTGCTTTCGTGATGATTTTTCTGCCAATGATTGCTGATTGTCTGGGATTACGGAGGAATCGAAGAGGACCGGGTCTCGGTCGTGGATGGGGTGGATTCTGGGGCGGCGGCGGCGGCGGTGATGACGATCGGTATAACCCAGGACCTCCACCTCCATATAGCTGCTCAGATGACAGCTCATCAAGACCTTGGACTGCGTCGCAAGGATGGAGACCGGGCTTTTGGACGGGGGCTTTAGGCGGAGCGGCGGCTGGGTATCAGTTCGGAAGAAGTCAGGCTTATGGCTCCCCGTTTGGAGGAAGGCGAGCAACGTCATTCCAACGATATGACTATGACGGTTCCGATGCTGGTGAGGGCAGTTCACAGCGCCACTCTCCGCCTCGATTTTCAGCCACAACAACAAGCACCGGTTTTGGATCGACTAGACGGAGGTGACACTCGAAAGGTAGGACTGGTTTCGATTCTTGGTCTCTTGCCTGTGTGTATATTCAGTCGTGTGTGCGATGGGACATACCTCGAATAGAATTCCGAATAGAATTCTCGACATTAAATGAAGAATTAAAGGTTCATTGAGCCGGATCAATCCTACTATCGTGTCCCACTAGAACAACTGCAGTGGGCATGATACTAAAAAAAAAAAAAATACATCCACAACCGTCATTAAAACACTGACAGGTCTAAGGCACCAGGAACGCCTATCGCCGAGGTATTTCCATAAACCTAAACATACCCAAACCCGCCCAACATAGTGTGCATGTTTAAACAGAGAATGGAAAATCATCAATGGACCCCACCACTTCTTCTGTTCCACCACCCGTGCTCTTCATGGCCTGCTTCCTGTTGTTACGTGACTTGCCCTTCACATTGGCATTGTTACCCTTCTCAGCCGAAGCAGCATTGGTACCTTCATCTGCACCGCCTGGAGTACGGAGCAATTCCTCCTGGGCCTCTTTCTCCTTGGCATGTTGATCCTCAATACGCTTCTTCTCCTCATCCAGTTCTTGCTGGATAACCTTTGGGTCGTCGTAGACCGTGTTCGTCATCTCCGAGTAAGTCGCGATGTCAATGCTTTCCCACGGTCCCAAGAGCGTATCCTTGATCCTTTGAGGATCTTTACGCTCTTCGTTATTGAACTTCAACTTGATCTGGCGCCTGGACCTGCCAGGGAACATTTTACTGATCATCATGAAGTCAGTCCCAAACATGCGCAGTCCCCTATAGAAGAGATCGGTCATCTCCTCGTCCCATGATTCTGTCTTAGAGCGCTTTCCATAAGTGGCCTGATTGATTTTGCGAGTCAGCGAATTTTCAACCACGTCTTCCAATTCCCCAACATTCCGGGCAGCATCCGCATGGCGGTCGACTTGCAGGGACGCGGTATCGAGCACGATTTCTCCATTCACAATTCTCATGACCGGACCAGCCTGTGATTTCTTCTCAGCGAGTCGATCCTGCTCCGCCATCGGTGAGGCCGCATCCCCATTCTGCTTGATGGGGGTGCGGTCTGCACTCTCTCCTTCTTCTAGTGCTCTCTGTTTACGTTCTTGCTCTGCCTGCTCCATATTGCGCAATTCCATTTCACGCTTTGACATCTTTCCGGTACGCAAGTCTTTGCAGAGGTCTGACATCTTGACAATTGCTGGCGCGATCTCGACCGACTCGGCGTCTTCGGGTGTTGGTTCACGCTTCTTGCGTGCGCGCGACCGCCTCAACCTTTGCGTCCCAGTTGCATTGTCTGTCGTTCCGCTTGTGGCTGCCCGCGGTTTCCTTGCTTTTGTTACTTTTTTGCCGTTCTCCGTAGTTGCTTGTGGCACGGTCTCGTCAGGAGTTTCAGTAGCCTCATTATCCTCGGTAGCTACGGGCTGTGTGGTCGGAGGAGTAATGCTCTGTGGGAAGATTGATTGAGCCCGTCCAGATGCAACTGTTGGCTGAGAGGTCTTGAGACGTTTCGCAGCGCGAATATCGGCCGTGGTTTCGGTTTCGGAGAGGCGCCGAGGCTGGGGACTTGCGCTTGCAATTCGGGTTTCATCGGAACCCTCTGAAATGCGTGGCGGTTCGCCATCACGAACATCTTCTGCTCTGATCTCAGATTCCGTTGTTTTAGGTGTGATAGGAGCGATAGAGGTAGGTTCAATAGTTGGTGTATTCCGTGACTGCGGGGTAGGTTGAGGAGGGGTAGGAATAGGAATTGGAGTGATCGATTGTGGTGACGGCGCCGAAAGAGAAGGATTTCGCTTGGGTTTGGGAAGAGGAATTGGTATCGTTGAAGATGATGGGGTAGGAATTGCAGTCGTTTTTTGAGAAACTGGTTCCGTCGCCTGCGTCGCGTCTGTCTTTGTAGGAGCTGCTATGGAGGGGTCCTCGACCACGGGAGCGGGTGGATCAGGGGAAGCATTGTGGGTGGAAGTTGTCACAGACTGAGTGGCTTGGGGAGCCGATGTCTGCTGCGCAACACTAGATCTCCTAGGTGTGGCAGGTGGAGGAGCCGGAGCTGCGCGTCGGACCGGAGCCTTAGGGGCAAACTTCTTGCCCGACTTATCTGCGAAGAGACTGCATTAGGTCTGAAGCAAGCAGTGAGGACACGAAAAAAGCACAGGCACTTACTAATAACAGAGCTAGAGAAGGATACCATGGCTGAGACTAATCAGGATGATGATGATGGATGCCTTCTCCCGGGCTGGTCATTGCAGCAGAGGAGGGGGAATCGGATGAAGATAACGCGGCAGAAGTCCGGCACAAAGTCTAGAAGCGGACGTTCGTCAAGACTGAAGCCTGTTGATCTCCGGGGGGAAGCGGGCGAGGTCACGTGGGAGGCGCTAAGGGAGGCGCTAACACCCAAGTCGAAAATCCTCCTGGCTTCCCAAGTCTTGCTTATCTTGACCACACTCATTTACCTGCTCCTTTCACACCTGCCAGTTTACTCTGCCGGGCACTGCTACAGTCTCTGCCCCTGGCTAGTTTTGCTCTGTGGTGGTATCACTTCACATGCCTTTCTAGCCACTGATGCCGGCCGTCGAAGCAACCCCCGTCGCATCTTCCGAGTCTGGTCTTGTCAAGATGGAAGACCGGAAGAGAGCTGCCGCTTACGATCACAATGACACGGCTCCACCTCTGAAGAAGCAGGCAACGTCGGTTAACGGTGGTAGCAAACCTCATCCAGATGCAGATATGCCGTGGAAAGACGACCTTGAGGTGAGTGTGACGATCGGCCAGCTGTCTCTCCCAATCCAGGGCTGGTTAGAATTGAGTGCAGTCTTTCTCTTCCGTGAGGATGGCTCAGACTGATTTTTTCTTTTCTCTCTTTACAATAGCGTTTCCAAAAGGATGCGATCTGGCGACAGATGCAAGAATACAAACGCGAGAAGGTCGCGCTGGAGACCAGATTGAAGGAGATGTCGAAATCCACCACTTACCACGATAATCACCTTCGTGTCATTGACGCATGGTTCAATCAGGTAAATTCTACTCACTATATCTACTGTCAAGCAACTCAAGTCTGACTTGCGTATTAGTTGATCGATGAGATCAAAGTGCTGTTGGGCCCCCCAAATGATGAAGATAAAGGTAATCACGAGCTTAACGATAGAAGATGCTTTAGCTTTCGACTGACATGTACAGATCGGCCTTCTTTCCGCAGCTCGCTACTATTTGAAGATGTGGAGAATTTCGAGAAACATCTTAAATCTAGATCAGAAGACATAAGTGATATCATATCCCGCCTTTCCTCGGCATCATCCAGAAATGCTCCTGAAGTATCGGAGGTACAAAGCCAGCTGGCCAAGAAATTAGCTGAAGAAAAGGTTACCATTGCCGAACTCGAAAAAGCTCTAGCCGAGAAGCAGCAGTTGGAAGAGCGCTTGGAGGCTGCGTCACTGCGATACATGGTCGCTGAGAAGAAGCTTGACCGTGCGCGAAGCGTCACGGTAGCCAAGTTAGAAAAGCAATACATTCTTGGTGCACAGCGTCCTGGAGGTGACAGTGCGTCCGGCAATCGAGAGGAGGCTTCGACGGCAAATGGCGTGGCTCCCAGTGGCGAGCGAAATGCTGAATTGGAAGAAGCCCACAACAAACTGGTGGCCGTATCCGAGAAACAGAAAGAGCAATTACAGAAACTGGAGGCTGAGAATGCCAAGTTGGTCAGTCAAGTCACCGAGTTGAATATCAAGGTATGCAAACAAACAAACAAAAGTCATATGGATCAATTTGCGGATGAGTTAACGTATCTTTGCAGCACTCGAAACTTACCGATGACGACTATGCGCATACGGATCTGTTCAAGCAGCTTAAGTCGCAATACGAGGATGTCGTCAAGCGGATTAACCACCTCGAGGCAACGAACGTGCAGCTACGAGAGGAGGCAGAGAAACTACGATCCGAACGGACTGCATACCGCACCAAAATTGACGAAGAATCACAAGCCAGTATTGCTGAGAAAGAGGCACAATTGATGAGAGCGGAGACAGATTTGGCGCGGATCAGGAATGCTCGCGACGAGCTCCTGGCTGATCAGCAAATGAGAAAAGCTGCTCAGGAGCAGGAAAAGACTGCCGTGGTGAAGATTCAAGAGCTGGCCGATGCTAGGGAAGCCCAAATCGCCTCGCTTACGTCTGAAATGGAGAGACTGCGCTCACAGGTTGAAAGCCTGAAAGATGTGCCCAAGGAGGTGGAGGAAATTCCCATTGAAGAGCTTCGCACGAAGTATGCCAACCTGGAACGTCAGTACTCGATGCTCAACACCGAACTGGTTTCAATGCAGACGGCTTGCAAGAAGTACTCGTCACTAGCATCGCAGAAAGTCGGGGACTTCAGTGCTTTGGAAGAGAAAGTGGCGCGACTGATAGCGGAGAAATCCAAGGCCGACCAGAAGTATTTCGCGGCAATGAAGAGTAAAGAAGCGCGAGAGGTTGAGGTTCGCACACTGCGGATACAGAATTCGAAGAGTTCGGATATCGTTTCACAGCTGAAGGAATCAGAAGCCGTTACTCGTTCCTTGCTAGCCAATATGGAGAAGCAAGTCAGCGAGGGCAAAGAGGCATTGAACTCGCTCGTCGCCAAGAATCACGCTGCGCAGCAACAGATTACCGAGAACAATTTTGTGATCGATGGCCTGAAGGCGCAAGTTGCCGAACTCAAGGCATTGTCAACGTCCAAAGATTCGACTTTGGCTAGTGCTTCAGCTGCAGCCCGGCAAGCAGAGACAGAAGTTGAAAGCTTGAAGGCGACACTTGCGGACACGGAGAAGAGCCTTGAAAACTGGAAGAACAAGAGTCTTGGAAACTCTTCCTCCGAGTATGAGATGTTGAGGGTATGTTTTGCCACGGTGATACTTCAAAAGATTTATGCTAACCGGCCTCGAACAGACTCTTGCACTCTGTACCGTCTGCCGCAGAAATTTCAAAAACACTGCAATAAAGACATGTGGCCATGTTTTCTGCAAGGAATGTGTCGAGGAACGTCTCACATCTCGATCGCGCAAGTGCCCCAACTGCAACAAGTCCTTCGGCAGTAACGATTCCATGCACATCACCCTGTGATTCGAGGTCCGCTCTCACCCTTCACTCTTCTACAGACTTTAATTTCGTGTATCATAGTTCCCTTCGTCCCTTTTCTTTTCTCTTTTTCGCACCTGCCCTTTTCTCCTTGCTTTTATTTTCTGTCGCCATTTAATTCCGGCCAAGGTTCATGGAGTGGTATTTTGTTGGGGTTCAATTAGCAGGGAAGGGTCTCAAAAAGGGGCCGGCGTTAATATTGTTTCACCAAGGCAAGTGTTCGAGTTGCATATTGGCCAGCGATGGTGATTTGGGTTCCCAGTGCGTTTTCCATCTTTTCTTTGTTCGTCGATGTTTGGATACCCCACTTCAGTGTTCGAACGGCACTTGGTGGGATAGCAGTGGTGCACGTCCTCAAAGGTTGTGACATGTAGGATTAGCTCAGGAGATCTGGATGAGAAAACGATAAACTTTTAGTGGATCATGGTGTCATGCCACTTATCGTATCTTTCTACTTGGTCAATCCGCGTGCTTTGGTGATTGGAGTCTCGGTATCATGAATTGAAGATTCTGCTGTAAAGTAGCTCATGTCTTCCAACCCAAAGGTCAAGTGCCGGAACCAATTGACCTGCGTCTTCTACATCGGTATTCCATTCCCGCTCTATTCGTTCAGTAATCATGTCTTGTAAGCTCTTACTGGCCAGGACATTCTGCGCTTGGTATGGGCCCATCACAGATGCACGGACGGCCGCACTCAGCACAGCTTTCGCATGGTTCAACATGAAGACATATGTCGCCTGACGAAGATCGACGCCCATGGCTAGGCACACAATGCCCCACAATGGCGCAAAGTGCCCTTTCGGACCCAACTCGTCTGCGCCGCCAAGACTGGACTTCAAGGCGTCAGAGAAGCCTTCGATCTCTTTGACAGCGGCTGTGGTGGTTTCATCAGCGCTCTGTGATCGTGAGGCATAGGTCTCACGAAATGCTCTTTCCCAAACACCCAACAAGGCTCTGCCTTGGGCGATGCTCGCTCTCTGCGCAACTACACAAGGAGTCGAGGCATCCAGGTCATTGTCCAGTGTTTCCAGCATTTCCGGTTTCCTGTAGGCAGCGAGAAGGTATGGCAGCGAGGTACTTGCAATTGACGCAATAGAGAGGCTGAGGAAGCGGTGGAAAGATGCTATTGGGGACACCGAGCGCGGCAGAGGCTTGTTGTGAGCGAGATACGACTCCAGCCCGCTGGAGTAAGCGAATGAGCCTAACGGAAGTGCCGAGTCTGAAAGCAGCAGTAGCGCATGGATCGAGTTCGGATCCAAGGGCGATATCCCTACGAGGGTGTTTGTCAGTCACTTGTAAGAACAAGACTTTGGGACGTGGGGATGCCTTTTCTGTCCCGCACCATTTGATAAGCTTGACGGAGATGGTATCTTGACATTCTCGCCTGCAGAAGCTATCTGGAGACGAGCTTTCGCTTTCTGCAAGCGAGCCTCGAGATCGGCGACCTCTTTTTCCAAGGTGTGCAGCCCCGTTTCTTCAACAATCATTGAGACTTTCCCATGCATTGAAGAGCCACTGATAAGCACCGATCTCGATCTGATTGATATGGGGCAACTCCGCGTCCAGGCGGTCCCAAGCGGCAGAAATCCAAGTTTCCGTGCATGGTATCATCGCTCCGGTCGAGCTTCTTGCGGAGGCTCTTCCAAACCAGTCAACCTTTTTGCTGCATCATGCACCGCCAACCAACAATTCATTGAGCGGTACAGGACTATGTCAGGCAGGCGTCTACTGGACGCTATCCAGTTTCTAAATGTCGCCAAAACAATTGCGGCTAAGCACTTTGGCGTGCGTCAGCGCCAATTAGATCTCTACACCAGGACCTCGTCTCTTACGAAGGGAATCCAAAGCCAGACTGAGGGCCTGATTCTGACAGCCCAGGCTGCCGCGGCGTTGGCAAGACGATTCAACGAGCCCAGTCCTCCTAGTCCCCCTACGAAGACATACGACACGACCGGAACTACTCAGCCTTCCAAATCGAAGGCGACAGCAAACGCAGAACTATCTCCCGACGAGGCCAGGAAACTTCAACGACAGGCGGAATTCCAGATTCCTGGATCTGCGGCGGAATATACTTGGAGCGAGGGATCAAGCGAGTTGAATGTCAGTCAACAGCAAGATGTGTTCTACAAGCCTTCCGAAAAGTCGGCTCCTGAACTCTCGGCACTTCCAAGGGTCAAGCTTCCCAAGGCTACGGGTGACTCCCAAGGGGATTCCGGTAAAGACATCAATGCGGACGTTTACTATTCCCCCGTGAGTTCCCAGAGAACTCCGTCTGCGGAACCCGAGCGACAAGAACTTCCGGAGGACATGATGAACCAGATATTCCATAGCCCTAGGGTTGCAAGGATTATTTCCAGGAAGGCGGCTCCAGGCTTTAAGGACAACAGTCGGCGAGCTGGAGAACCCATTGGGCGGCCTAATGAATTCACAACACCATCTATTCCACACGCAGAAGGATCGAAGCAGCCTGAAAGCGCGGAAATGGAGACGTTGGGAGCCAGTCTCGCAGAGAATGTTGCCGAAACAGCGCCAGAAGTAAGGCATGTTCCTGTTGAACATACGACTATAGGCTGACGACATCCCACAGGCAACCCCAGAAGTATCTGAAGACGTGAAGAAGGAAGTTGCCTACCAGATGATGGAGTCTCGTGTTCCTTCCTCTCGTTTAGGCAGACTATGGCAGTATGGTGGACTCGCCACCTCGATGGCATTTGGTGCTGTCGGTGAGAGTCTAAGAAGGGTTACTGGAAGCAACGGAAACAATGCTGGATCAATCATGTTCAGTGCTGGGAACATGGAGCGTTTGGTTGCCAAGCTGTCCAAAATGCGGGGAGCTGCCCTTAAATTGGGCCAGATGCTGAGCTTCCAAGGTTAGTATGGATTCCAAGTTCTGGATCCGAGCAAGGCTGACTATTCCAGATTCTAAAATGCTCCCGGAGCCGATCGCGATTGTGCTTCAGCGTGTTCAAGACCGTGCTGACTACATGCCAGCCTCCCAACGGGACAAGGTCCTAACTGAAAACCTAGGCGCTAACTGGCGAGATTTGTATTCGTCATTCGATGAGGTTCCGATGGCTGCAGCCTCGATCGGCCAAGTTCACAAAGCGGTTCTCAAAAAGACGGGGCAACCGGTGGCTGTCAAAATCCAATACCCCGGAGTGGCAGACTCCATCGACTCTGACCTCAACAATCTTTCGATCTTGCTCACAGCCTCTCGCCTTCTGCCGAAAGGTCTATATCTTGACAAAACCATCGCGAATGCTCGGACGGAGCTCGCATGGGAATGCGACTATATCCGCGAAGCTGAGTGCGGCGAACGGTTCCGACAACTTCTGAAGGACGATCCTGTCTTCGTCGTACCGGAGATTATTCCCGAAGCATCAGGGAAGCAAGTTTTGACCATGGAGCTGTTGAATGGGGTCGCCGTTACCAAGATCAAAGACTTCACCCAAGAACAGCGTGACTGGATCGGCACCCAGATCTTGCGTTTGTGTCTGCGGGAAATTGTCGAGTTCAAGTACATGCAGACAGATCCCAACTGGACCAACTTCCTGTACAACGCACAGACGAACCGCTTGGAACTCCTTGACTTTGGTGCCTCGCGCGAGTACCCGACAGAGTTCATCGCCAAGTACGTCCGCACGCTCGTTGCTGCATCTCGCAATGATCGAAAGACGTGCCATGACCTCTCCATCGAGCTTGGATACCTTACCGGCTACGAATCCCCCGCTATGGTTGACGCCCACGTCACGTCAATACTCACCCTCGCGGAGCCTTTTATGGAATCTTCCCCGGATGTTTATGACTTCCGCAACCAGACGATCACCGACAGAGTGCGCGATCTGATCCCTGTCATGATCCGCGAGCGCCTCGCACCTCCGCCGGAGGAGACTTATAGCTTGCACCGGAAGTTGAGCGGCGCATTCTTGCTCTGTGCCAGGTTGGGTAGTCGGGTGCGCTGCAAGGATTTGTTTGCAGATGCGATCCGCAAGGCCGAGGATTCTGGGCTGGAGACGCGCTTTAAGAAATGAGTATGGGGCTTGGGGCTTGGGGCTCTGGGTCAAATACAGAATATGCTGTACGATTATAGAAGCGGAAGACACCCCCATATGTGTAAAATATAGATATAACTTTTTAGCCATGTATAAGTACGCAACGAACTTGATGGATGCGCGATTTTGAATGGCCAGTTAATAACGTATATTCTTAGAGCTGGTTCGATCCAAAACATGAGATAGAAATACATGACAACACTCCTGTTTCTCTGGCCGACGAAGATAAGATATCCATACATGTGCAAGATGCCACGACTGCCTTAGATGACGAAGGTTCAGAAGGTATTCTAACCTGATCATATAAAAAGAAAACACTCGGTTTCGTCATTCAGCCCAGATCCGAACAAGGCCGTTAGTTCAGAGGTATTTGATCAAACAAAGCCATTCCAACGATTCATGTTCTCATGGAGAAGGGGCGTTCGTCTGACTTGGGCATGCTGTTAAGGCAGGTCTTTGGGTTGTTTTCCTGGACTGTAGCATGAATCTGGACCCTCTTGGTCAAGCCGATCTCGCTTCGGCGGCAGATTCGTAAACGTCCAGCTTCTCCACCTAGGAGGAAAAAGGCTCAAGCTGGGGTAGAGAGACCTCAGCGCCGGAGCGTCTTTCAGATCATCATCCGACGACCTGGAAAGCGAGCCTTGCGTCCGGTGAGAAAAGGTTCGCATGATGATTCTGGTCGGAGGACTTGTGCGAGTTCGGAGCTACCAGCGTAGCATTTGAAGCCGGGCGACCCGAGGGTGTAGGTTAGAGATTGTCGTCTGAGATAAAAGAGGTCGACCACAAGACATCGCGGGGAGGACTCGTATGGTGGTTCGTAGATAATGTGTCTTCCGACGACTGTTCTTGCAGGCAGGCTTTCTAGACATTGTCGGGCTTTTCTGGCCCGAAAATGGCGTTCCAATATTCCTTGACGCCCTCGCAGATATCCATTTGGCCCCTCCAGCTTCGGAACTTGTGTTCGAGTTCGCAGCCTGTCCAAAGGATTTCGCTCCAGAACTGCTTCTCAACATCCACGCCGAACGCTTCGATGGTTTCCTCTGGGATTGTCCATGCCCGAGTGTATGTGCCATCGTCGTTGAATGCCGGGTTGACGTATTGTTTCGTAAACACCGTGGCAGGGTTGAATTTGGGGAAATTCGCGTGAATGAAGAATGGTCGAGGCGCAGGCGCAGTCGAGCCATTGACGCGCCACTCTCCCTTGTGTGTCAATTCATAGTCTTCCTTGGGATCGAATTGGACCATTGCAGACCCTGCAAGGCCACCCTCTGTCCGGTGTCCCATGGCACAAATGCGCTCACTAACTTGGTAGAAAGGCTCGCCGACCGCCATTGCGGCGGTGATGAAAGTCTCCTTGTCACCTTCACCAGCGGCGCCTTGCGAGAGGAGAGGGTAGTAGAGGTCCGGTCCCCAGAAGTTATAGTAGGTGCAAAGTAGGAGCGTTTTGAGGTGTGTCCTTTTCGAAATGAGGACTTCGCCGGATTCAGTGGATTGGCGAAGCTCCATTGGAGGGATCTCTTGAGAGGCAATATGGTAATAAATGGGCGACACAGAAGATGCCCAGAAGTCAGGCCAAGTGACCATCGTCTTCGATTTGAAGGGTTCGTTCGTGAAGAGCACCTCGGGCTTCGCGAGCGGGAAAGCGTCGGCGTCCAGGAACAGAATCTCTTCGAATGACGAGAATAGCATTGCGAAGGGTTTGAATTGATACTTCTCGATCTCCTTCACCCCGGGAACGGCATCCAGGATTTCCGAAAGCACCAGGCATTTCGCATTCAGAGACGGTAGAACCACATCACAGATGTATTCTTCGTACTCATCGCGGTCGGCCAAGAAGACCTCAATGGGCAATCGTGAACCTGTCCGCCGCAGCATTCGGAGTGAAATCACCAACACCGGTAGATATGAGCCTCCCGCCGTGGACACCAGTCCCCTCGTTCCCGGATTGTAGTGTAGCTTGGGCGGGTTGCTTGTAATGGTTTCGACAAACTCAGTATGTGCCTTCTTCATCTTTTGTACGTCGTGAACGGGCATCTCCAATAACTCCGGTCGACGCTCTGGGTCTGTGGCCTTAAAGCCAATCGAAGGCGCGGTGCCCAACCTTTGTGGTGGATTGCACTTGGGCTCATAGGTCCTCAGAAGTGGTTGGAACTGGCGCCAGAAATTTATATGGCCTGCGAGGTTGCGAGAGGCCTCGGCTTGTGCATCCTTGGGAGAGGGCACCTGCTCCGTGTAAGAAATGTGTCGCCATTGCGAGAGTAACCAGGAAAAGATCGATGCGATAGTCAGCGCAATTAAGAGCACTCGCAATCGCGAGTGCAGCCGTAGAATCATCTTGTGCAGAAACTGGCTGATGTCGCAGGTGTCGCAGGCGTCAGGGTCTTCAGGGTCTTCAGGGGTGGCGAAAGGAAGTGAACACACCACGTTTCGCTCGCGATCGTCGCAGCGGGATGAAGAAGGCGGTGGAAGGGCGAGCCACCTCTATACTGAGTTTAGCAAAAAAAAAAAAAAAAAGTAAAAATCCCAATACTTAGCGCTTCCAAGGAGCTATATCTGATCAGCTCAGAGACAGTCTGAAGGAGATGCGCAAGTGTCCAGGACAGGTTGAGAGTAAGCAAGAATCACGGGTGAGACATGAGCCACAAGCGACAGCTCTGGAGTTGTGCCATGTGAGAAAAGTGTTATGAAAGCTTCGGCTGTGGAAAGGCACGAAGGGGCTAAAAACTCTTGTCAGCCGGAAAAAGCTTAAAGGATCGACGACAACACGAGGAATCATGATGCGAGGACAAGAGAAAGGAGCATCATTCAACGTTCGAATGACAACAGGCAACGGAAGGATGATCTAGCTGGACACGGACCTCCCCTGTTCCCGTGGGGGATACGCTTTAATAGTGGATCAGTGATTTAGTGGTTAAATTGACGAGAGGACCCAGGGATCCTGCATCTATCCTTCTCATCTGGTCGTGCTCCTCCAGCAGGTGGAGCCTCGGATCAGGCCTTCTCTTCATCGCTGCCATCGTGGATTCGTGGGTACGGAGTATACGATATTACGATGAGACGCTTAGCGCCCCGCTGGAAATCCTACTATCAGCAACGCGCTACTATACGCTAATAGGTTTGTAGTTTGTACGCGTTTAAAGCCCCTAAACCTCCTATTTTCACCTTGTTTTGATATATGCTAACGCATTTACGATGCCTTGAGGTACAGGATATTATTAAATATAAGGACTGGTGTATTAGCTAATAGCTATTAGGTATTTTAGAATTCAGGAGGTTTAAACCGGCAGAATAGCAAATACTTAGTGAATGTGACTGTACCTCCGAAACGGTCCCAGCAATTAAATCGTGAATGTAAAACATGCGCACTTTTCTTACACTGAAGAACAGGAAAGAATCATGCCAGTGGATTGGGGTTCTCCAACAAGGTCAATGAAGTAATTGTCCGAAGATCTGATGCGTCAACAACGCTAACGTCCCGGTAGTCATTTGAAAACACAACATGGTACAGGTGATCACAGTATTCTAAAAAGATGCAGCTCATACTGGCGATCGTGACGTCTCTGATGTTCCAGTTCCTGTGACGTCCGCTGTAGTGGCTATATATAGCGAGAACAGTTCAACGACATTGTCGTTGAATCCTAGTCTTTGCTCCTGGCGCAGCGGTTATCTCATTGAACGTTCCCAATAGGATGGATCGTGATAGTTCCTATATGGGATGGATTGATGTCAGTTTCAAGGCATATGTTACTGCTGGACTGTAGACTACGTAAAACATTTACTGCCGCTCGTCTTATAACATCCATGAGTGCGCTGAGGCATCCGACATGCCCATTGCTGATGAGAAACAGCTAATCCATCAAGTCCTTCGACAGGGAAGGAGGGCCCACCGCGTTGCCGTGGCCGGGGGGCCATATGACGCAAACAAGATAACGCACGGACTTCGGAGTAACAGTGGCCTTAGCCTAGACTAAGATATATAAGCCTTGCAAAGGGACATATAATATATAAATGGAGAAGAGTCAGCTTGGGAGAATGTAGGAGAAGAAGAAAATGCAGGTGTAGGGGGGGGAAGGGGCTATATATAGGCCCCAGTGAACATGATGTGAATATAATCTAGACTGTATGAATGATAGCAGGTATGTAAAGTTTAGAACGTCCGTCAGTGACTTGATGCACAACAGCTGCATTGGCAGCGGGAGGTGGTGCATAACCATCGTGGACCTCCATCGGATGCCCACATTTGTTGCAGGACATGGAGCTCCGGGAGTCACTTAAGGAGGTAGTACACTCTCCGGAGCGGCACGGGCATCGAAATGATGGATCATTTCCTTGGAACTGATAGGAGCCATGGCTATGTGTATCCCGCGGGAAGAGTTGAAGGTGGATGGACGGTCTCGGCTGAAAATTGAAAATGGTGATAAAGCCGCCATTTGGAAAGGCTGCGCATTTAATGGTTAAAATAATCTATTGACAGAAGATTGCGTTTGAGGAAGGTGTGGAAGGCTATCCTTCCTCGTTAGCAGCCACCTGACCAAGGTCGGCTGACTCAGAGAAAACTCGTCACCTAGCATGTAGCGTGCTCCAAGGACTTCATCACGAATGACAAAGAGTGTGATGATAGATGGATGATTGATTGTATATCCAAATGAAATAGAGGTGGAAAACGGAAGATGTCCCGCCATTCCGTGCCGCGCTGGAATCCTGACTAAAATATCCTCTCAGGATCCAGGAGTATTGAGAAAGTTTGGCTGGATTGGTATCAGAATGGATAATAGACCAATAATCCTCTCAGGCAACTGTATTACTAAGGCAAGATGGCCGAGTTGGTCCAAGGCGTCAGGTTAAGGTGTACCTTAATACCACATCTCATCTGAGGTTTCCTGATCTCGAAAGGGGCGTGGGTTCGAATCCCACTCTTGTCATTTTTGTTTTTAGTGTCTATTTTAGTCTTATTAATGTGTGGTCACTGGTAGGATGAGCGATCGGGCGTCGCGGGGATGGGTAGTTAGACTGTTAGGGGGATGTAGAAAGCAGCGTCAATAATGCCGTTTTGGATAGCCGGCTACTCAACTGTGTGATCCTTAAAAGGAGCTCTTATTTCATAGATTAACCTATGATGAAACAAGACTTGCACTTCCAATGATGAATAAACAATTTTCTATTTAATCGTGAAAAAAAGGAATAGGCTCATAGTTCCCATGGACAGTGTCCACCTTAACCAAGGTGAAACAGGCCTGGAGTATATCAGAATCCCATTAGGAATCAACACTAGATCCCGGGGAATGGACTCTTAAGTTCCTCGGGAAAGCTGAAAATGGGCCCCTTGTATTATTTAATTGTTGATAGAGCCAAGCATCACCGTCGCGACAGTCTCCTGATATTACACGAGAGTGGACAGGATTATATACCATTCGAAGCTACCGATTGCACGAGAAGCTCTCCGGTGCCTGGAACATTATGATCTTATCGCTCCATTTGCTGATCCCAGAGATGCCATGATAATCCCATCATTTCAACCCAAGTCCTCTGTATGTACAGTACAATGAAATGTCTCAATCAGCCCTAGTAACCACCAGACTCCTGGCTGTATTCATCCTCTTCCAAAATAGTAGTTGAGAAGAGCCCGCCGTCACTTGGCGGCCTTGATTTCTTCTTACTGCCCCATCCTGTGAAGTAATCCCCAGAAGAGGCTGGATCACTGGGAGACAACGGGCTTGTTGCGCCTCGCCGCAAGGGCGACCAGGGATCCTCTTCAAGGTGATGTTTTTGTTTTCGAAGAGGATGTGTCACCTTTAACGCTCTGTCCATTTTACGAGGAAGGAGGACGCTCTCATCGGAGGAAAGATGCAGCGCCTCCACTATATTTGTGCTTGTACAGTGTAATATCAAGCCCGCAGTGACACCTGTAAGCAGTGCCATTGCGAGAAAGATGAAGAAAGCCTGTTTGCATGCATAAGTTCTTTTGATCTCGACGGCTCCCGCTTAGCTCGACAATTATAATGGTAGAGGAGTATTCTAAAGCACGTCACAATTACCAAGAAAATATCGAGTCTTACCTCAAATTTGACTAGAACTTTCAGAGGAAGAACGGCCAGGTGGGAAACACCAAGTCCGAGGTGCACAAATGGTGCGAGTAAGAATTGAAGTAAAACCCAAGCAAAATGTATCAAACGTATGAAAGGATAAAGTATCAAGTAGAGTATAGCGAGAATTGCTTGAATCCATGGCATCGTGTCGACAAAGAGAGAGCGGCCGGTCTTGGTTGTGATAATCGAATGCAGTTATGATATCACACCCAAACGTCGCATAATGTATGCAGGAGAACAATGGTCGAAATGCAGCAAAATTCCAATTGGATTTGATTGTAAATAGCTTCAATTTCATATAAAAGAGATTACAAGAATAACGTTCTGCACCTAAAAATGCGAGGGGCTCCTTGTTGATGGGAGTCGATGCAAGCTGGATGAGGTCTGCTGAGACTGGGTACCCGCTCCCAAAAGAACCCTAAGCCCTAAGCGGACATTTCTGGCCAGACCCCGGCTTGGACGACATCGACATCGTCATCGCAGCCCGGCCAGTATTCTAGACCTCGAATTCTGCTCCCGCCGCTGATCGCTGCTATCCTTAGCTGGATCATAGCAGAAACACCAGAGGCTCTTATCTGCAACTACCTCACTGCCTCTTGAGGCCAGCATTCTGATGCTGGCTTCTTAACGCCTTGTCTCCCATTCCCCTCCCCGCCATATCTCGCACCCGTTTCTTCCCCGCCTCAGATGGGCAACAATCCTTCCAAGAGCCCCTCCGGAGATGGCTCTTCGAGTTCGGGCCCTTCGCATCTCGGAGCCTCTGTGAGTGAGAAGAAGGTCAATCGGCGACCTTCGATCAATGCTCTGCCGGGCGCAAAGGCCACCGCAGCCGACCCGTCGGCTTCGAAAGAGACCGCAACTGGACAGTCGGCTTCACATAACCAGACACCTGTTCAACAGCGCCTGCAATCCCGAAATGTCTCAGACTCACCCACACGGATAGATCGACCAGAAAAACGGGATGTCCAGAAACCTGAGACCCAACCCCTTGACGATGCCACGCCCGATCCGTCGAATCCCGTCGAGGTTCCGTCCGCTCGGCCTGCTGCCAGCGGCGATGCCGTGGCTCCTTCAGGGCCACCGCTCAATACGTACTATGGTGCATCCGCCCACCTTCAACGCCCTCCCCGGTTGCCTCTGCCAATTGGCGATGCAACCACGACTCCAGGTTCGCCGATTATCGGGCCCGCGGATGCGCACGTAGGATCCTTACCTCAAGACAGGCTTCTAGACGAACAAGCACACCAGGGCATCTCTAACTTCAGCAATACCACCGTTGATGAGGACGAGATTGTGGATGAGCTGCAGCCATACACTATTAGCGGCGTAGGCCGAGCTGTACCGACAACCATTGAGTGGACAGGTCCGGGGCAGAAAGTCTACGTAACTGGAACTTTTGTCAATTGGGAGAAGAAGTTCCGTCTACACAGAAAGTATGTCCAATCTGTCTATTAGTATACACAGAAGTCTTCGAGCTAATCACCTTACCTGGAGTAGTGAAAATGGCGTTATGTCTACAACTTTGAATCTGCGTCCTGGCACACACCATCTCAAATTCATTGTCGATAGTGATATGCGTGCCTCCGATAATCTTCCTACGGCTGTGGACTTTACCAATCACCTGGTGAACTACATTGAAGTCAGTGCAGACGATGTTAGTCGATCACGCAGGGAAAGTGACCGAGCTTCGAGAACTGCTGTTCCCCCTGGCCTTCATCCTCCGCAGGTTCTCCCCGACGTCGTGAAGTCTGAACAGGCAGGAGATGCCGTTGAGGATGAGGCTGAGAAAGCAGAGCCAGAAGAAGAGATTCCTCCTGGAGACTTTCGCAGAATCATTCCGCAATTTCTTGCCGATCTTGACCAAGACGAAGATAGCCCAGCCTATCAGCAGGCTGCCAATGTCATCGGAGACACTCCTACACCACCTAGTCTTCCTCTGTTTCTGGGAAAGTCGATCTTGAATGGAACGACACCCATGAAGGATGACAGCAGTGTTCTCAATTACCCCAACCATACCGTGTTGAATCATCTGGCAACGAGCAGCATCAAGAACGGTGTTCTTGCTACCAGTGTGACAACACGGTACAAAAGAAAGGTAAGGTGACTGAGATCTTGTGATTCATGCACGAGTAAGCTAACACAAATCCTCTAGTACGTGACCACGATTCTGTACAAGCCTACAGGCGATATCATGGACTAGTCTGCATGTGAAAGGATGACGCAGCAATTCCTCACTTTCGGCGCGTGGTCAGTTGCGATTTATCCGCCCCAAGTCGTCAAATGTCAAGTAGTCAAGCACGGGCGACTGTAGACTGGTTGGCTACTGCAGCTCATCCGATTCGGGAGAGCTGCCATGGTGTCGCCAGCCTTCATGCTCTAATCTTTCGGCGAGACTCTACGGTTGTCTGAATGGCCGAGCGACTGATCGGTGTCGGCCTGGTGATGATGTCGTTGACGGTGAAAGACCTTGCTTGATGATTGTGGGAAGCAGCCTGGACGCCACCGCTGAAACACAGGGTCAAGTTATTTTGCACATAAATGGCTAGATATTGGGAGGTATATTGTCAAGCTATCGTGGAAAAGACTGTTTTGCATACGTCTATTGCAATCGTTTTCCACCGTTATTCATCTGATTTACAAGTGGAGTATAGGTTGGGAATGGGATGACCCTGGGCAGGGTCGATGGCTTCATTTTACATAGCGCGATTGCCCTTATGAACCTTTGATCTATGCTTTTGATTCTCCATCGGAGTATGTCAAACTCTCAAAGAGGATTCGAAGGGGATAAAACCCCATTTGCTGGCACTGAAGACCTAGGATACCATGCGACTAATACAATTTTTATAAATCGTGCAGGTCTATGGAAGCAGCAGGACGATGGACGATATGTTGTTCTCATCTCACGATATGACGAATTCTCATTTTGCCGATTCTTGTGATTCTTCTCAATGACCACAAAGTCGAATTGACAACGACAGACGTCTTATACGAAATGAAGTCCTCAACTGAAAACTATATGCGCACATCATTCCTACTTTTGTACTGGTGGCATCTACATGGTGTTTTAGGGACATCAATAAACTTTGTAACGGTGCCTCCGAACTCGAACCGCTGTATAACAAACCATTGGCGAGATTCACATAGAAATAGGTAGCCTCGATCAATCTCTCCATTCAACCAACACTGCATCTGTCCGGAATCGCTGTGTACAGGTCGATTCCTTCAGCGGGGTTCGGAACCCTGTCTTATATGCAAGCATACCCGCCTGGGCTATCATGATGCCATTATCTATGCAGAATCGTTCATCCGTCGCATAGACACTGCCCCCGCGATCGCGCGCCATGATGCCCATCATCTCCTGCAATCGCTCGTTGCAGCCCACCCCACCAACTATTAGGACATCCTTAGAACCAACGTGAGCCATAGCGCGCTCGGTAGTCTCGACCAACATCGAAAATACAGTCTCCTGGAGTGAGAAGCAAAGATCCGCGCGTGTAGGTTTAGGGTTGCCCTCTGCATCCAATACAGGGACATCATCGCTCTCGTCCTCAGCTTCCCGGTCTAACCCGTAGGTTGCAGCCAGTCCATCGATGGCCACCAGAATTCCAGACATTGAACAATCCATTCCCTTCACGGTGTATGGAAGATCAACCAGCCGCTTGCCCTTCTTGGCCAACTGCTCGATGTTGTACCCCGGTGCGGGGTCGTTGGAAATGTGTAATGTGCGGGCGAATCGGTCAAGGCAGTTGCCGACGGCCATGTCAAGGGTCTCCCCAAATATCCGATACCTTTGTGAGCTGTACGCGATTACTTGTGTGTTGCCTCCGGAGACGTAGAGGACGATGGGGTTTGTGGCACCCGTGATCAGTCTGCCCATTTCAATGTCTGCGTGCAAGTGTTAGATGGGGATCATTGAGAACGAAGGGTTGTGTAGTGATTCATGGTACGTACGTCCGACACAGTGATTCACGCCGACTAATTCCTTGTTCCAGAGCAGACTCAACATCCGAGCGGCAACGGCCACGCTTTGGAGAGGCGCACCCATGCCGGGGCCCTTGGTGTAACAGATGCAATCAACATCTTCAACAGCCACCTTCGCTTCCTGCAGAGCCTTCTTGACCAGCTTGACCACCCAGGAACGATGATGTCGTGCCGTGTCCTTAGGAAGGAAACCCTCGCCGGGAGGGGAGACATATGTGTGACGAATGTTAGCCAGGACCTGCGGGGTGCTGCCGTTATCAGGATGCAGCATAATGCCCACACCCAGCTTGTTGGCGGAACCCTCGAGACCGATCGCAATCATGGCAGTGAATAAATAAAACCTCCTCAAACAACGGTGTCAAGAACAAGACAAGAAGAATACGGATGTTGTGATGCCGTACCAGGACAGCTATTGTTCTTGTGACGAGGGGCCGAATGGATTCGGGTCTTTTTTGCGATGTTATCTCAGACGTTATCGATTGGCCGAAGCGACGAGGCTAGACACGGCAGATCCGCCACAAAGAGAGTAAAGCGAGCAGAAGTACGGGCCGCCCGTTATACACTACTACTACTACTACTACTAGGTAAGTACACCCACTTGCTTCTCGCCCGCCAGCTCCCCAATTCCTTTGTTTTTTCCCTTCCCATCCTCGCCGGTTCTTCTTCCCTGCTTCGTGTGGGGAATTTCCCAGCCGTGGTGCTACCTGTTAAATTTCCTTTTCTATCAGCTCACGATGCTTCCCACAGCCCACTTGTCCGACGCTGACAGCTTCCAGCGTCAGTCGGACGAGTTCATGAACTGGCTGGCTCAGCGGCCGGGAGTCAGAATCAATCCCAAGGTCTGGCTTGCTGATCTAAGGTCTCAGGCAGCTGGAAGAGGTGTCGGTATGTTCTTTTTTTATTGTGGTGATCTTGGTTTTCGCTTGCTTTTTTTCTTTTTTCTTTTTTTCGTTGGAAAGCTCTGTGGAAGTGCCGCTCTGATTGGGATGTCTCCGCACCAACAGTCGCTCGAACCGACATCCTCGATGGTGAAGAACTCTTCGCTATCCCCCGCAACCTCATTCTTACAATCCAGAACTCGAAACTGAAAAGCCTCCTTGCTCAAGATCTCGAAGGGCTTGGTCCTTGGTTTTCTCTGATTTTGGTGATGATGTACGAGTACTCTTCGGGGGAAGAATCTACTTGGGCCCCGTACTTCAGAGTTCTCCCCACCAAGTTCGACACCCTCATGTTCTGGTCCCCGTCGGAGCTCCAAGAGCTCCAGGGAAGTGCAATCGTTGATAAAATCGGGAAACAGGGCGCCGAAGAGTCGATCCTCGAGATGATTGCGCCGATCGTTCGTGGCAATCCTTCTCTTTTTCCACCACCGGCCGGTCTCCCCTCGTACGATGGCCCGGCCGGCACAGAGGCCCTGCTCAACCTCGCCCACATTATGGGCTCCCTTATCATGGCATATGCATTTGATATTGAGAAACCTGAAGATGAAGACGATGATGGTGAAGATGGCTATGTGACCGATGAGGAGGAGCAATTGTCGAAAGGCATGGTTCCTTTGGCTGATCTCCTGAATGCGGATGCGGATCGAAATAATGTGAGTAGCTACCCTATTTTGCATCAGACGATGCTCGCTAAGTATCTATCAGGCTCGACTCTTCCAAGAGGAAGACTCCCTTGTCATGAAAGCTATCAAACCTATCCCAGCCGGTGAGGAAATTTTCAATGACTACGGAGAAATCCCACGGGCAGATCTTTTGAGGAGATACGGTTATGTCACAAATAACTATGCTCCTTTCGATGTAATCGAACTGTCCTTGGACAGTCTTTGTCGGGCTGCCGGCCTCGCAGATGCTGACATCGAAAGCCAACCACCGGTATGTTAACACTGCTCTGCTACCCTGCCTTATCAACATATTTTCTTGATATTAACAACTTCTCAAGCTCCAATTCCTTGAAGACCTCGATTTACTTGATGATGGATACGCCATCCCGCGCCCTTCGGCCGATGATTCTCTGGAGGATATCATTCCCCAGGAGCTTCTATTGCTGGTCAAAACACTGACACTTTCACCACAGCAACTGGAGCACCAGAGATCCAAGAAGAAGCCACCAAAGCCATCTCTTGGCCAAGCGGAAGCCGCCATCCTCCTCAAGGCAGTGCAAAACCAAGCGGCCAAGTACAACACAGATATCCCATATGATCGTGAACTCTTGGCAAATCTGAATGAAGCTTGCGCTTCCGCTCCATTGGACGTTTCATCCAGACGACGCAAAATGGCTGTTGAGGTCCGGATCGGCGAGAAGGAAATCTTTCAGCAACTGGCCGACATGTTCACGAATCTCTCTCAGGGCAGCGAAGGTTCAGCGATGAAGCGGAACGCACCGGGTGACAGCGATCACGAGTCGAGAAAAGCCAAATCTCAGAGAATCTGACCTGCGGATCAAACGAATACCGAAAAGTTATGTATCTCGTTTTGCGGGATGGGGGCACAATGGAGGAAGCATGAAAAAGCTTTGTATCATATTTGTGGTCATTTTTTTCTGTTTTATCGTTGCTAACATCATAGCTTCGGTATCCATACATGAGTCTATCGACCGGAGGATTTTGAGAAAAGAAAGATACTATGTACACTGACTTCTAATTCCAGGGTCATGTCATGAAACAAGACGATTTGAGTCCATCCGCGACATTAACCTGGTTTCGAATGTTCCACGGGGTTGAGAGGGCGAAGGGTTTGCGTGGTGTTGATGTGGGTATGATTTGAGGCAACAAAGAGCCCCAGCCATTAAAAAGAAGACTGCAAGCTCGCCGATCCAGGTATGGGGAGTTGGGGGAATAATAAACTACAAATCGGGGTAGACGCCGGTGTCGAACGCAGGGGGAGAAAAGCAAGAACGCCCGCCAAATGCAAGATGTCAGAAGAGTGGAGAGGAAGGCTCAGGTTTCCGGGTTAGCGCTGATAGCGCCAGGCCCAGGATTCGAACCCATTGTGTCGCTCATGTTCGGAGGACCAGTGTTTGCCGTCACTTGCTCAGCCTGCAAACGTCGCTGTGCTTGAGCCTGGGCTTGTGCCTGGGCTGCCTGTGCTTGCGCATGTGCTTGGGCGACTGCCGCAGCTGAATCGCGGGCTTTGGCCGCCATGATCGCCCGATGTTGCATGATCTGGATGTCATACTTATCTCGTTCATAGGACGGCTCCTCATCGGAATCCTCCTGATCGTATTTGAATCGATCGGCCTTGAACGGATCCATATCCACTCTACATCGTGCAACGAGATTGCGACGATCAACCATTAATCGACCGCCTCGTCCGATACGCCTTCTGAAGGACGGCATTCTCCTGGTATCCTCATCCAAATCCATGACATCCATGGCGTGAGGAGCTAACTTGTCTCGGAAATAAAGTGTTTGGGTATCTAAAGGTGAATCCAACATGTTGTCAGAGGCGTCTGAAGACGGTGGAGTTGGCAATTGAGCCGTGATTGCTGGGCGGAACGCAGCCTCGAACGTTCTTTCGGGTGACGGAGAAAGCGGTGCCCTCGTCAGATCCACATAGCCTTCATTCCATTTAAGATGCTTGGCAATGTTCTGCTTGATGTCGCGCAGGATCTCGTTTTCTTTCTCGGCCTGCACATCTTCGAGCAATTGCAGATCGTCTGCAGCCTGAGCACCAGTTCTTGGCGGAAGCCGCAATTGAGGAGCAGCTGGGCGTTGTACGGCCGGTGCCTCGACAGGCTTCTTCTTCGGCTGCTCATCGGTTAGCGCATGCAAAGAGAAATTGGCAGGCAGACTCCTTACCTTCTGGTTGATGAGGTCCTCGTCATCGTCCTTGATTCCGAGTTTCCGCTTCATCTCCTTAACCTCCGAACGCTGCATGAATACCTGCCTCTCTACTGCAAGCATCTCTTTTCTTGCTAACTCGCGCTGTCGCACCAGTGCAACCAACTGCCGGGCATCTTCAAGCTCTTTTCTGAGCCTCCGCAGCTTCTCGGCGCTTTGAGCATCTCTACCGCGGGTCTTGCGAATTTGGCGCACCTCACGTCTACGGAAACAGACATATGGATCGGTATCATCAGTGTCCTGACCGGTCTCGAACTATGAAGAAGTCAGCGCGAGTGCTTCCAATAACTTTGCGCAATGGATGACTTACTTTGAGTGAGGGCAGAAGCGAACGGTTTCCTTCCCGAACTCTTCTCAGCTTCCAGTGCTCATAGATGTCCTTTGCGAATCGCTTTACGCTCTCCTCTACGGCATCGTCCATGGCTTCCTGCATTTCTGAGAAGGACAGAACAGGCGGATTGTCTACAGCAGCAAACGGTTGCTTTGCTTGAGCTGTTTCTTCGAAGAAATGCATGACTTCCTCGAATTGATCCTCCGTGCACTGGTTTGATGCATCACGCTTCTGGTTCATGATCTTGAGGAATGAATCATCCTCATCGGTCATGTTATACGGACATCCGCAACAATCCTCGACTGTAGAGGAGAAGCGAATGTACGTCGCCGGCTGCGAGAAGATGGGGGGGTAGAGCTCGTCATATCGAAGATTGCTGAGAATGGTCTCAGGGGTCGGGATGTGGGCCTCGTTTACTTTTCCTTGCGCAGCAGCGTTTATCGCAGCTTGCAAATGGAATTCCTACGTAGATTCGAGGTTAGTACCTTCAATTGGTGGAGGTTAAGAGGCCGCCCAGCCAGGTGTTAGTAGTGAGGTGAGGTCGAGACTATATCACGTGATATCGTGCAGCAGGGATGGGCTAAAATTAGACGGGGGAAAACACTCACCGATTCCTCCGCCTTCTCAACACCAGTTTCAATCTGTTGTATGGTGCTTTGAATCTCATCGTCGATGATATCGATCTCGTGTTCCCGAACTACGGGGATCGAGGCCTTGGAGGTGAGCTTTTTTGGGCGCGTCCTCCCCATCCCCCCGTACCTAGTCATGCGATCTTTTGGGCGCGAAAAGGGCGGCAACCATGGGTAAGGGGTCCTAAAATCCGTATCAGGTGAAAGGTCTGTTCATGCGAAATCTCGTAGTCGTATTTTCTAGATGGAATCTGATGGGTGGTGGGAGATATTGACGGTGAAAATCTCGGAGCGACAGGGCGGTTCGTTGAGTTGACGTTCCCATCTCACCCTGAATCACCATATCATCGCGGGTGAAAAGACCAAACGCTAAACCCCCTTCGGTTTAGCGGCACACCATCACCTGCTTACCTAATGGAATTTTATATCAAGTGAGGGGCTTTTTGATATCAGATGTGCATGCGGTTCTTTTTTGAAATAGATCCTCGAACATACAAGTATTATCCTGTATATAGAGTGCATAAACGACGTAAAGTTTAATAAGAACTTTTTGGTCATATTTTCAACAAGACAAAAAAAAAGAGGTACTATACGTCGGCAATCACGGTCGGTCAGTGAGTCCTGCCACAGACAAAGGATTTTCAAGTAGCTGCGGCTGTAGGCTGATCTTTAATGAGCTTTCAATTTTTTGCAGGCCCTTATGAAGTTCAGAGTTGGTGTGCGTGTGATTTCCATGGAATCTGCACTGCATGTAAAAGCGATCCTCCACGCAGATAAGGACAGTCCTGGGGAAAATGTAATTATAGCAAGACATATCCTAGATCTTAGGTACAGAAAGAGGTGCATATTATGAGCATATCAGCAGGTGAAGTAATCAAAGTGGCTCCAATAGACCAGCCCGGGGGCAACTGTTTTTGGAGGGCAAAGAACCTGAACCAAGTATTATTATTCAAGAATCAAGCACGCGAGTACTGATTCTCATAATTTCTTAATTATATCGATTAATCATAATGAGAGGATTTATCTACATAGCTTTAGAAGAAATCTATTTTATTGACAGCATCGATATTTACCACTGTTAAATACTTACGAGATCTAGGTGTTTATACTTCTATATTCGTGATAGGCTACCCCGCAGGAGCCTAGGTCCTTGGCGCCAAAGTCGCCCAAACTGCACGCACCAGTTGCGTACCTTTTTCGCCAATCTTACCAAGATCCCAATATTTTGTGCTTTCTTCTTTTATCCTTCTACCTCACTTAGCTTGTACCCACAGTCTCTCCTCCTTCTCCTCCTTCTCCTCCACTCTTCCTTGACCATCATGGATCAATCCAGCGAACCAAACAACGCCGCATTGTACGATGCGCGAAGACGACGAGGCTCTGTGGGAACCTCGCAGCTTTTCGAGAACATCATTTCTGCTTCAAACTGTAAGCTTTTTCTGCTTATGATTTTATTGTCGTCTTGACCCGTGTTGGTTTACTTCCATATGAAGCTCTGCTGACCATGTTCTTCTTTTTCACCGCAGTCGACAGAGACGAAGTTGATCGCCTCCGCAAGCGGTTCATGAAGTTAGATAAGGTTCGAGGAAAGCGACCACAAGTGTGATGGATTCCGATCATACTGATCACAAGCAGGACAATTCCGGCACCATCGACCGTGACGAGTTCCTTTCCCTCCCTCAGGTGTCTTCCAATCCCCTCGCCACAAGGTAAAATTTCTTCCCCGCTCGAGAGTCCGCCGCAGCGGAAAGTTTCAACGAATCGAATACTCAAACTATGGTGGTTGTTTAGAATGATCGCGATCTTCGACGAAGACGGTGGCGGTGATGTTGATTTCCAAGAATTCGTCTCGGGCCTGTCGGCATTCAGCTCCAAGGGAAACAAGGAGGAGAAGTTGCGGTTCGCGTTCAAGGTCTACGATATCGATCGGGACGGCTACATATCCAACGGCGAGCTCTTCATCGTGCTGAAGATGATGGTGGGCAACAACTTGAAGGACGTCCAGCTGCAGCAGATCGTGGACAAGACCATCATGGAAGCGGACAAGGATAAGGATGGAAAGATCAGTTTCGAGGAGTTCACGAATATGGTGGAGAACACCGATGTTAGCATGAGCATGACTTTGAGTATGTTTCTCCCCTCCTGGGGTTTCGTCCAAGATTGGTCGACGAATACGTGGCTAACAGTTCCTTCTCTTTTCTACAGACCATATCTAAGCGCATAGAAGGATGATTTGTTGTTTTTCGTCTGGGAGCCGGCTTCCTTCCATGCTTCTTTTGCTTTTTATGTCTCCTTTACGTGACTATATGATCAGCGATGACACCCTCGTAGTTTTAAACGACGAGGTCCGACAATACCACGGGATACATGATGCCTCGAACGCTACGTTGGATATGAATGAATGCTTGCTTGTCGAATCATGCCAGAAAACAATTGATGCTCATGCCAGTATAACTATTCCGTCGGCGTCAACTGTATGGATATGGAGCGTCGATGCAATAGAGGCCGGGATTACAGGTGAGCCAGGAAGATGAACAGGACATAGGGAAGGAGCATCGCTATGAAGCGTTGCAAAGATTTTGCAGGGAAAGACTGCGATCAGGCTGAACGGAAGGTTCGTTACAGCTTCCTTCAGTCGGACCTTTCATCCGATTGAACCGGGCCACATCAGGGAGGTCGCGAAGTCGACCAAGGAAACGCACAAGGTGATACGATTTCTTGAATGCGCCTACGAAGTCTAAAGCATCAACTTGTATCCATCGTCTCGATTACTCGGATAGCTGACGCGCCAGCTTCAAGATGTCCATCCATATCGACCAGGTTTGGAAGTATCGCTAGCCACAGAAAATATGCACCTAGGTATACTACATACCTACAGAAAACTCTTTCTTCCATAGGTGTCTGTGCCCAGGAGAACAAACTAATCACCACAATAATTCCCTTCCCAAATAATTGCAGCACTCAGTCCCGCCAGTCCGTCACCCCCTTCTGTGGCTAACCTTACCAAAAAAAAAAAAAAAAAAAAAAAAAAAAAAAAAAAAAAAAAAAAAAAAAAAAAAAAAAAAACCCAAAAACCCCCAAAAAAAAAAAAAAAAAGAGGTAGCAAGAAAACCAATCGGACACACCGGGTTTAATAAAAACGATTTACATAAGTAACCCAAATTGGCAATTTGAGATGTGGGTATGGTTTTATTTTGTTACAACGAATGTGATAATATAAATATAATTAAAGTGTAAAATAA